>JAIXND010000674.1:3980418-4167425 GCA_023646645.1 Varanus salvator macromaculatus | reverse complement strand
TTCTCTTCTCTTCTCTTCTCTTCTCTTCTCTTCTCTTCTCTTCTCTTCTCTTCTCTTCTCTTCTCTTCTCCTTCTTTGGCATTGTACACCAGCCCTTGACACGATCTCTGGAGAAACGTGTTGAAAGAAATGAGAGATCTGCTCAGTGCTGCAAAAGCCACTCCGCTGTTTAAAAGTGTGCAAGAGGAGCAAGGCTTGCTTCCGGGGCATCACGCTGCGTGTGTCGATCACTGTGCCAAGCAGCGCTTTCCAGTGGAAAGACAGGAGCATGAAGGATGTCGGCAAGGGCAGCTGGTGTTTCTTTCTTATGGTTAATGACTGGAAATGGAATGGCAGGCACCAAGTGCCAGGCAGCCTGGACTAAGTGGCAGGAGGAGAAATGAGCATGTGCAGAATACAAGAAGTCGGGCTCGAGGCTGTCCAGCTAGTTTCCAGCCCTGATGCTGCAGAAACCACACGTAGGGATGGGTGAGAATTTTGTTCTCTTCCCTCAAGCTTGCCCAGATTCACAGATTCCTTCATGCATGGACAGCAAGAGCATGAGATTAAAACAGATGTAAAACTGAGAGGAAATGCACCTGACAGATCTGTCCATCCGGTTCATCAAGTGCTTCCTCTGTAAAAGCTGCCCTTGCATATGCAGTCACGCTGGGGGTGCTGAGGCAGGGCTGCCACCTCTTTCTCCTGACAGGCGTGTCATCTTTAACAGCCCTGTGGCAGGCAGGGACCAGGGCTTCTGGCTGCCAGGGCGAGGGGCAGAGGCACCTGTGTCATAACAACAGGAGCAGGGCAGGACAGATAAGGGGAACCAAGGAGAGGCATCCAAGTGCAGGAGGAAGGCCAGGAGAGCCCTGCTGGATCAGGTCCGGGCCCGGCCCGTCTGCTCCCACAGCAGCCGGCTAGACATCCATGGCCACCTCTCAAGCAGCACCCCCCTTGTGCTCCGCACCACTCTCCTGGCTCTGCTCCTGGGCGCTCAGGACCCGCCTGGCACCAAGGCTGCCCTTCGTCAGCTGCAGTGCGAGCATCAGCTGCGGCCCCTCTTGCCCTTGGAGATCGCTGGCTTTGGGCACCATTCCCAGGACACTGTCGGCAAGCGTTCAGAGAGCGCCGCCAGGGTTATTAACTGTCCGGAGTGTGATTAACCGTGGGTTGTCCGAGAAAGCACCTCTCTCGCTGTTCAGAGAAGGTGGCTGACTTCCAGCTGCTTTCTGGGTGTGATGCAGAGCACTGCATTGCCCCTCAAAACTCCCGTAGGGCCCCTGAAGGGCCCCTGTGCCACGTCCAGGTGCTAAGATCATCGGGTAAGTCCCCGCTCCTGCCCCTCAGGGAGTCCCCCCCGGCTCCTCTTGCCCCATTTAGAGGGTGAGCGACAACAGAGCCTCCTAAGCCTGTTTCGAGAGGGGGCAGGCGTGGGCTTAGGATGCCGTTGGCACTTGGTGTTGACCCACTCGTTTGATGCCCATGCAACTTCATCGTTTACAGCTCATTTCTATCGTGTTTCAGCCCTTCAGTGGCAGGCTGGGAGGCTGATATTCATCCTGAATAGATAGCTTGGGAAAGGCCCGCAGATGCCAATGGTCCTGCAAGAAGCAACCGCCGCCTCCATTTGTGAAACGGAGGTGCCAGCCCTGGAGTCTCGGGGCTTTCGAAGAGGAAGCGGCTTCCACTTCGCACCCAGCCAAGAACCGGCGGCTCAGCTCGGTGACGCAGTTGCGCGAGAGGCCCGCGTGGGGGCAGTAGCACTTTGCAGATGGCCAGGGGGCCTCTTGTGCCCGCCTGAGTCACCCGCTGAACTTGCGGTTTCATTAAGCCTCTTCTGCGGAGCGCGCGAACACACGGGCACACACACCGACCGAACATCCCAGGCTCATTTCCGCTTGGAAACTCCGTCTAATCCTTTTATTATAAGGTCAGAGCTCTGCTCAAAATAACAAATATGTTTCATTTTTAATTTTCCCACTGTCGCCTTACCCATCCACCCCCCTTTGGGGCAGGGAGTTGTCCCTTCTCTTGGGCTCATCTCATGAGATAGCAGCGCCGTCCGTGGCTCTGTTCACCCCCGGGCCACACACCGAGCTGGCTCTGAACGGGGACCTTCCTCCCGCTCCTCCCCTCCTGCTCCCCCACCCGACTTAGAGTCTTCTCATATGACCAAATCGACACACTGAGCAAATCCATGTGGCATCTGCCATGCCACGAAGGGAGCCGAGCGCATGAATTCCAGGACATGGCTGGCATGGAGATCACGTGCAGCTTCCCTTGCTCTACTTGGCTAATCGATCTGTTCATCTTGGCTTTGCAACTGGGCAAGGCCTGCAGACCCACCTAGCCACCTGCCGGAAGCATTATTCACATTGTGCAGGGTGCTGAGCAGCGACCACTGCCTGGCCCAGCTGGGCCCTGCGCATGGGGGTCTTTGGGCACTGCAGAGTCAGCACCGGGCAAGGCTGTGCAGGGCAGGGGGCACCTCCTGGGCTCCTTCCCAGATGAAAGGGCCCCACCGGTTCTCTAAGCCTGAGCATTCTGGTCTTCTCTCCTGCAATGGGCTTCCGTGTCATGTCAACAGGTCACTTCCTCAGTCTGTCCCTTTCTTGCCCCCTGCCTCTGCACGCCAGCCCCCTCTCTGCATGCATGATTTTCTGCAGGTTGGCTAAGATTTTGGAGAGGCACGGCTTCCTTGCCCTCTGCCTAGGTTCTGCTCTTGTCCCAGAATCCGGCCTCATGTGTGTGGAGCTCCAGGGTTCTGTGGCCCATTCTGCTCCTCCCGTGGCCAGACCACCCCTCTGAAGCTCACGCTTTCTCTGTTGCAAATTTGCCCGCAAACGCTCGCACACTGTCCGTCTCCTCTTTTGGCAACTCGGCATCCTGGCCGGCATCTCCTCTTGCTCCATCGCTGCTGTTTGGAATCAGGAGGGGAGAAGTGGCTGGTCCGTGGCTCAGGGTGGTGCTCTAGCTAATCTTCCCCTTCTGTAATTAGTTCTGGTCAAGCCTGCATTCTTTCTGCATAGCTTTGTCTTTATTTCTGAGTCAGTTTCCCTGCCTGTGTTTAGCGTAGCACATCACCTGTCATGGACATGCAACGCTGCCGCCCAAGAGCCTTGCATTTCCTCGTCTTGTTAGTGCACATGTACAGGTGGGTGTGTGTATATGTGGGGATGTAAGTGACATTGCTAGGCTTCGCTTCTGTTCCAAAGCTCAAATCGCTGAATTACAGCCTAGAAGAAGTTCTAAAGTGCTTGCCTGGGCAAATATCTGAGAAATTTTGAAAGGAACTAAAAGAATTTATTATTGTGAGCCGCCCTGAGGCTTCGGCGAATGGGGTGGCATAGAAAGCCTTCTAAATAAAATAATAAAAATAATAAATAAAATAAAATAAGTTGCAAAATGTCTCAAGGAAGATCCAAATGCAAAATGAACTCCCTTTGGTGTGTTGGTGAAATGCTGGGGTTTCCTTGTTGGTGATGTTGAAGTTCTAGATTCCAGTGTGCTGGTAAAGTTGCCAGGAGCTTTGACTGAGAAGGTATTGAGCAGGTGGGAGAAAGTTCAGGTTTGGGGACAGTTCTGCTCCCTTCACCAATGCACCCCCCATCCCCCATGCTAGAATCGCTCCCCACCCTAAGCCTCCCCACTGGGCCTGGGACCTTGGACAGCTGCCACAACTTAGGGAGGGGCATCGAGCCCCCACAGGGATGGATGAGCCGATGGAGAGTAGAAAATCCATCCTCGCTTTATATGAAACCTCTGCTCCTGACACCCTTCTCAGAAGGTGGGCTGCAGAATATGAGTCATATAAACACTTCCAAGGTGTGTGAAGAGAACTACAATGCAATGAGCCATGTAGCCTCGTGAAGCAGACTCATTCTCTCTCCCTCACAGCCTCAGTCTCCTCCAGCTCCGCATTTGCATGATGGTGAAGACACTGGACTATTTGGCCTCCATTGTATTCCCAGAGCTGATATTTATTTATTTATTTATTTATTTATTTTATTTATTTGGGGGCGATGCGGGGCCTACAGCCTTTATAACTCAGAAGAGGAGCTCTCAAAGCCCCTCCAGTATGCTTATGCTCGTGCAGTGGCTGGCACAGAAGGATTTCTTTTTCTCTTCTCTCTCTGAGAGATTTGCATGACCGGACAACCTACAGTGGCTTGTTGTGTTGTGAGTACTTGTGAGGATTTTGCCACAGTGGCTCCAGGTTGGCTTTTGAGCCACCTTGGCCAACTAGGTTTTGTTGCTGGGTTTGCTTGGCCCATGATCAGTTCTCAAGCCAACCGAACTCAGACAATACCCATCTCAGTCAACCCACATGTTTTGTTGTGGGGTCCTCATTTTGTGTGCCTTTCTGTGCACAACTTTGTGCTCCCCAAACTTGCAGACAGATGGTGGGCAGCTACAGGCAGTCCCTCCATGGAGCGACTGTGGCACCTTGAGAACTGCTGTGGCTGCCAAAATGGGGGTCGTGAAAGGCAGTTTGACAAGTGGTAGGAATTATAAGCTGTATTTATCCTCCCGCATCCCAGAATAAACACCATGGCAAAAGGGAGAAGGAACAGCTGGAGGGAGAGTATGTAACCTTTCTTTCTCAGGAAGAGCACCTCTAGGAACACTGAAGCTAACAACTGGTGCCTGGGTTTTGTTTTTCTCCTCTTCCTGCCCTATCTGCTTTCGCTGTAAGCCTGGGGGCAAAGATTGTCTTATTAATCTTGGTAAGCCAACCTGGGAATGCTGCTTTGCTTTGCTTTGCGCTGCGCTGCGCTGCGCTGCTTTGCTGATGGGAGATGGGTCATGAGAAGGCACTGAGGCACTGAGGGGGTCTTCCCAAAAGGCCATCAAAAATTTGCAGCTGGTTTTGTGCAGAGAGGCAGGGCCTGCCCAAACAGGCAGCCAGGAGCAGTGCAGGCCCTAAAACTCAGCACTTCAGACCGAACCATGGCTGCCAAGCCGCCTTTTGCAGGCCTCCTTGCCAGACTGAGTCTGGCTCCCTCCCTGGCAGGGTTGTAGGAGACCTGTCAGTTCTTCAGTAACAAATGGCCAATTTAATGAGCTGCCCTGCTCAGAGCAAAAGATGGAGCTCCACCAAGCCCAATAACACACATTCGCCTGGCAACGTGCCTGCGAAGATACATTATTTACTGGTGTTGCTTACATTTGGATGATTAGCGCTTTGAAAAACAATTGGTTCAGCACCCCGAACTGTTAAGAAAATTAAGGTTTCCAGCAATTAAAAATCTAACAAGTGTCTTGAAAAGGGCTAGAGAGCAAGTGAAGCAGGAGGCTATATCACAATACTTATGGCTCTGTTCATTCTCTCATTCCTTGCTTGCGGGAAATCCTGATCCCATTTTTAATCCCACATGGGACACGATCCCACTCAGGTTGAGGCAGAAAAGCCACCCTACAACTGCCAGCATTCTGCAGCCCCCATTGCTAAGTCTACATAGGGCAACACCCCCGTTTTTGGCCTTCCCAGGCCGAAGGTCAGACTAGATGGCCCGGGAGGCCCCTTCTGACTCAGTCTGTTTCTATGTTTCTGTGTTAATCCCATCCCATTTCTAATTGCCTGCTCCCAGAGGTTGTAGTTTAGCCTCTTCTCAGTCCTGCTTTATCCATCACTCTATCTCTTCATTAGCTGTCAACGGGGACCAGAAATAACATTTAGATTTCATGCTCGGTATTCCTGATGGTAGTCAAACATCAAAACCTCAGCAGGGTGTCCGAGGAAATTTAAGCGAGGACATCACAGCAAGCCACTTTCGGCAAGCAAAAGGCATCCACTACCTCTGTTCGCTGGTGATCAGCCCCCTCTTGAAATCTGAAAACGAAAACCAACTTTAGTCTAGTGTTGTGTTGTTGTTGTTGTTGATGTTACATGCTATCAATTTCGGGCTTTTGTTGTAATAAATACTGTTTTGCACCCTCAGAAAACAACTTATTCATGTATCTTTTGGGATCTCTTCCAGTGGAACCAGCGTAATATCATCTCTGCAAACACCTGCTCTTCTCCTTAACCGCCCCCTGCAACCGTGGCACTTTTGTTGCTGCAACATGAGCCCTTGGCCTTCCTTGTATTCCCCCTGCAGCTCTTTCTTTCTTCTCTGCCCTTTACCAGTCCCCATGATTGAAAACCCTGCCTCGTGCTTTCCCAAGTTCGGGAAAATTTGTCTCCCACTGGCACGTGTGGCTTGCTCCAGAGCAGATGCAGGCGATGCTTAACCAAGCAGAGAGGCCCAGAACCACGCGGCGGAGAATCTTTAGGCGGCTGCGTGGGCCTGCGAGGCCACGTCTGTCCTCAGGCAGGCGATGCCGCTGCTGAGCGCTCCCCCACGCACTAATTTTGGAAAGCTCTCTGCAAAATCCGAGAGGAAGCCTCTTGTCAAACCATCTTGCCAGTGTTCCACTCAGAAGACTGCTCACACAGGGCTGCATCGCAAAAGTGTTTCCCCTCCTGCATCTGGGCACCGAGGTCAACGTCTCAGGGCTTGTTCTGCTGCACGTCTGATGCTGAGGACTCGACGCTGCATCAGTCCGCTGGCCGACTAGCTCAGTCATGCGCTTGGATGGCCACGCATCCCTGGCGAGGCTGGGTGAATGTGGCTCCTGAGCATGTGAAGGGCCGAGGCCTGTTCTCCCAGTTCCTTGCATTGTCCCGGAGCAAGCCTGAGGACAGCCACAAACGAGCGGGGAAGCGGCCAGCCTCTCGTCTTGCTCTGCGTTTCATCCTTCATGGCAGCCTTCCTGCTCCTCTTCAGTGTCAGCCGTCAGTTACTCCACTTGCTTGTTTGTGCTTCCGCCCACTTAGCCCCTCACTCCAGCACCCTTCTGGGTGGGTGAGGGTGATGATGGCGGGGGGTGGGGGTGAGAGAGCCCACCGGCTGACTGGGCCAGTTTTAGGGGAAAAAGCTTTGCTGGGTCTCTCTTTGCTCACAGCTCCCTGAACACTCCTGGCTGCCTGCCTTCTCAGCGGTACAAGCAGCTCCCGCACCCTGCACACCTGCCCTCCCAGTTCCCACTCCCTTCCATCTCTTCTGTTCACATTATATGCACAGGCGCCTTCCACTAGCATTTGGAAGTCCGAATCCATCTCAGCAGTTCATCTACTCCTCCCTCCGCCTCTGTTAGATTTGGGACATCTTGTTGAATGACTCTGTTCAGGTCACTAGATAAGTCTGTCCGACTGTCATATCTCGGAAGTCCTTTCCAAAGGGTTACTTGTTTGGATAGTTGGCATTCTGAAAGAATCTCCTCCCCTTAATTCATACTTCTTTCCTAGGCATTCCACATCACCGTCCTGATGGCTATAATTTCACGTCTCTTTTTTTTAAAGGCACTTAAAAAAAAAGAATTCTTTGCTTTGCATTTTCATTTGCTGTACCAAATAAAGCATCAAGTTTCATTCTTCAGAGAGCTGGGAGCCTCAGCTTCACTCAGTAATTTCAGCATCTTCTGACCTCAAACGCTCTGTTGCTTTGTTTCTGAACAGTGATTTCTTGAGGCTTAAGTTGCCTGCACCTTACCCTCCTTGGAGGACTCACATTCACCATGTCATCTTTGCCTATCACAGTGACACAAGTGTGAAGGCCAAAATCTGGAAAGTTTTTGAAAATCTCGAGCAGAACATGCAGTGTGTTGACATGTTGCTTCGTGGTTCCTCCGGACTCCAGGCCAGACTCGTTTGCCTTGCTGTGAAATGCGGTTCTTGGATTCCAAAGATCCACCCAACCCAGATCAAACTAGGCAGCATCTCGGGTATAGCTATGCCCTGCCAAGCAGGATGCAGCCCACCTGGCAGGTAGAAGGTGTGCTAACTCTTCTGCTTTGGAACTGCAACCAAAAGGTATTTTCTGAGTATCTCGGGAGGCTTGGTAAACCCAGCCAACTCCAAAGCTGGGCAGTTTAACTCAGGCTCTTTCAGGGATGCTTTGAAATGCAATTGCATGTTGCTGTGAGACTTGCAAATTAGGTAAGGAATTGCCATCCACATTTTGCTTGAAGTGAAATTCCAATTAAATTCAGAAGCTCTTCCTCAGGTGAAAACTCTGTGGAATATCTCTGGAATGAAATCCACAGAGCGATATTTGCAGACAGTGAGAAAAAATCATCTGATGGACACCTCCCCTCCCACCCCCACTTTGACTTCTTAAAAACTGGTAAACTGGTATTTAGTTACGTTTTCCTGGGGTGAAAAATTGCTGCGTCAACAGCGTGCGTGTGCTTCGCATTATTCCACGAAGCATTTTCTTCATCTATCCAGACACCTCACCTGGGAAGAACCGACTGAACCCAAGCAGACTAACACTTCTTGTACCTTGTGGTGTAGCGGTGAAATTTGTATCATCAGAATGGACAGATTTTATTATCTGCATCTTAATAAAGGATTGAAATATGCAGCGATTCAGTTCTAGAAGAGACCTCACTTCAAAATTAGCACTAATTAGAGATAATTATCATCGCTAGTTTGATGTTTCTACATAATGAATCTGTGCCTCCCCCTTCTCTTTTTTTGAGTGGGACAATTTAAATAATTGAGGTGATTGAAGAAATAAAGCAGTGACCTGGTTTGGGCGAGCTGACAACCCACCCTTTTCTGATCGTAGGTGGGTTGTCGTGCCGTGGCTGCTGGGCTCTGTGGGACGCTCGCTGCCCCTGGTGGCAGGTTGCCTCAAGGGCCAGCCAGGTGCCCCTCTGCCCAGCGACTGTTCCTGAGCGCCGTTGACAGCCGCCGCCAACATGCCCCCCTCCCTCTATTTGCACCTTCCTCACCTGCAAGGTAGAGGAAACGGTGGAGCAAGATCCGCAGGAAGAGCAGCCAGTGAATGGAGGGGAGCACGGGCTGCGGCACCTGGAGGGAGGCGAGAGGACACCCCGGGCTTCAGCGCAGAGCATGTCTGCTTTAAGGAGGCCGCCCAGCGCGTCAGGGGCTACTGAGCACAGGCAGCCAAATAATTCTGTCAGCGCCTACTTTATGGGGCTGATGCAGGGCACAGGGAGACCTTTTAAGTCTTCGAGATGTCAACTAAAGGCCACATCCACATCCACCAGGCCTCCCCCTGTGTCGGGGTCTCGGACACCCCTCCCGCCTTCTCCTAGCGGAGCTGAGGCCTGACGCTTGCGCGGGGGTTGCCGCCGCCCTTCTCCCCCTTTCCTTCCTCAGGTAGGGCGCCACGGGCTGGTCTGCAGGGGGCCAGGTATCCGTGCACGTTCCCGGCTCCCGCAGGTCAAGCAGTGCGCAGCCTTGACGTCCCTTGGTGTGGAGCAGAAGGCCGGTGGTGGCCGGCAGCCAAGCTAAGCACACTTGACGGCCAGCTCTGACTCCCAGGAGGATCTTTGCAAGCATGGGCAGCGGCTGCAGCTCCAGGCAGCTGGGAGCGGGGAAGGCAGCAAGCAGGTAGGGTTTCTCAGCCCACCCTGGCATCGTTGGCCATGTGCTACCTCGCCGCCTTCCTTGCCCCGCCCCACCTCTCTCTCTCTCCCCCCGCCCCCCACTCCCCGCCAGCTGCTTGGTCCTGCTGCGAGTGAGAGCAGCCGCCGGCCACGTGGAGCTGAGCTGCCTGCGGGGGGCAGTTCAGCCAAGAGCGGGCTGCAGGGCTGGCTGGCGAGGGGCTGCTCCCTTTTCCTGAGGGCAGCTCCGGCGGGGTGCCTTCCATGAGATGCCCCAGCCGGGGGTCAGGCGGGCAGGGAGGAGTGGGGAGGTGGCTCTTCCATTGTGCTGCCTCTTTTTGGGGGTTTTGTGGAAGTAGTTTCATGGGAATAAAATGGAAGAAAAGGGAAGGAAAGGTATTTCCAGCATAGCACCAGTTCACAGGCCAGTTCTACTCCTGCATCCCACAATGAGTACAGATGCCGTTGGTTCTCTTTCTCTCTCACTTTATAATTGCAAGAACATTCTTGGCACTGGGGATTTGATTGGGATTAATGGTCAGCTAATATTACTGTACCATCAGCTTCACGCAACTAGTCCTTAATCCTTAGGAAATGGCCTGAATTGGGTAATTAAAACCTCACCAAATACCAAGTGCATTCTCTCATTCTCCCTTCTGCCTGCAGCAGCCACAAAACTTTCTCTCTTCCCTCTCTGACTTCCATTCTAGGTGGTTCAGCATTGGATTGTGGGGTGGTTGTTGGGATTCTGTGAGAAGAAAGAGCAGGAAAGCCTTTCCTTTCCTTTCCTTTCCTTTCCTTTCCTTTCCTTTCCTTTCCTTTTTGAGCAGTTATTCACCTGTGCCCCCAACAGCCACCTCCCAACTCTGCTGGCTACCAGCTGCCTCTGAGAAGTACCCAGGTACAGAATATGGAGGCTTCAGCCTAGACCAGGGATGTCCAGGGAGACTTAGCACTGCTGTTTTATGGCATTCTTAACATAGGTGTTGTGATCCCTGCTTTATGGTTGTTTCCTTATCTTGGTTTCCAGAACAGGGAGAAGGTGGGTTGCAAAGACATCCAGTCAATCAGCCCATCATTTCTGCTTGGTGTGATGGCCAGTTCAGCTGAAGGGCCAGGGGCTGGCAGTGGATTTTGCAGTAAAAGGGATGAGACTGAAATGCTGCTTCCACCCTCCAGGAGAGCCAAAAATCCCCGAGGAGATGAAATCTCGGAAGATGGGACTGGGTCTGGTTTTGTGCGCAATGCATTTGCAGTCAATTTCAGGATTGGCTGTGCTTGGCTAATGTGTCGCTGCTGCTATTTTTCCCTCAAGGGAGGGGCGATCTGCTTGTAGGAGTTTTCCCTCCAGGGAGGGGCGATCTGCTTGTAGGAGTTTTCCCTCCAGGGAGGGGAGATCTGCTTGTAGGAGTTTTCCCTCCAGGGAGGGGAGATCTGCTTGGGGGCAAAGTGACTTGACTGGGCTTGGGCATGATGCACCTTGACCTGAGGGTGGGCTTTGCCCCAAGCAGCAAAATGTCTTGGCCTGATTTCACTTTCCATATGAATAAAATTAAAATTGTTTTCCATACAAGCAAAATTATATGGGCGACCAGTGTCCTCATGTCAGCCTGCGGGAGGTCGGCTTCACAGGGGGAAGCAGTCTGTCGTCCTGGTGTGCATGGACAAGTCCTGCATCCAGGATGGAGCACATAGGATGCCCTTGCCAACATAGTGCAGCCAAGTCTCAGGCAGAAGGGATTTCCTCCTACCAGGAGAAACCCCAAAGTGCACGCAGGAACAGCCGCCACAATCCCCATGATGCCCCAGCACAAGAGCGGCTCTGTTTGCAGCAGTACCTTTATCAAGGGAGAAGGTTTTCTGCTTAAGTGAGCTGCAGCACTAACTTCCCTGAATATCCTCAATTAAGGATGAAACAGAAGGATGTGATGAAGAGATGCTTGAAACATGTTTGAAGATGACCCTTCCCTCTGGTGGCCTTGTTCCAGGTCAGACAGTTGGCTCACCTCCCCCAGTGCTGCGCTTCTCCATGCCACCTGGCCCAGTCCACTGGAGCTGCCAGGATCTAACCTGGAAGTACTTTCCACATGCAAAGTGTGACAGTCCACCGGTGCATCACTCGCTGGGCCATCCAGGGAATCAAAGGCATCCGCAAATGGTCCAGTCTGCCCAGATGGTACCACATTTGGTGCAATCCGCACTGGGGCGTCCTTCCTGGGGCATGGACAGGCCAACCCAGCCTCAAATCCCACACAACCTGCCTTGCCAGCAGGTTCGACGCCACACTCCAAAGAACTCAACCAGCCTGGGTCTTTTCCTGGCCTTGCGCATCCTTTCTCTAACCGGCGTGCTGGAAGTTTAATCTTCCATGTGCCACTGGGCTGTGGCCCCCTCCCCTTGCAGGCCCCCTCCCCTGCCAAGCTGCCTCGACTCATCCTCGGATCCCTCTCTGCTGACATCTGCGCTTTCACGCTGGGAACCGCATCCCCCAGGTTCTGCTGCTAAGCGCGTCCTTTCCCACTGGAAGAGCGAACACATGTTCGAGCGAGAATGAAAGCCCAGCATCTGTTTTGAGAGGCATGGGTGACATATGAGGCGCACATTCCATTAATGCTCCTCCCTCCCCACCCTTTTTCAGGGAAAATCTTTAGGTAACCCTTTGCTGCCAAACACAAATCTTCCCAGTGCCAAAATGTGTAGCCATTGGGGCTATCCGCCTATTAAAGAATTTGCAGTGGATTAAGCTTCTGGCCTTTTAATGAATAGACTGATGAATTAATAGCTCAAATAAATTTAAATAGATTTGCATATTGCCGAAATTGCCATAAAGTTTCCTTTCATGGCACCATAGGAAGCGATGCAAGAGGACACTTAATTAATGAGAGCTGGAGGGAGACGCCATCTGCCAGGGTCTCTTCTTCACTCCCAGTGCGATTCGCGCGCAAGGGCCAAGAGAGCCTCTGCATATAAAGGGAGCCTCATACGGAAGCCATTTGCACCTCCACCTCTTGAAGTCCCCCAGGCGACAGCACCCACAGCCCAAGGGCCCACCGCTTTTCCGGCCCAAGGGCTGGCTCTTCCTGCTGCTGCCAAGGAAAAAGTTCCTTGCATCCGGAGAATCTGGCGGCAGAGCGGTTGGGCTGTGGTGGGGCGCCAGTGGAGGGCCTGGGTGTTCAGAGCTACAATTCTTTGGTTAATGGGCCCCTTCGATACCCCACAATGCATGCTCAAAAGGCCTCACCAAAGCAAGCACCGTGGGGCACAGCGGAGCGTGGTGCCAGCTCAGCAAGGCCGTCGTGGGTTGTTGCACGAGGCCCGCTCCCTTTGTGTGTGAGCTCCGGGGCTGGCGAGGGCTGCCACACCGACGCACCAGCCGGCTCTGCTCTCTTCCTTGCTGATCAGAGACCACGAATGCTTCCTGGGGCTCTCACTGGCAGAAAATAAATCTGCTTTGGGTTGTGTGCTGAGCAGCTGTCTTGTAGCAGGAAATGAGTGCAGCGGCGGCGGCAGCTGTCTGCATGCTCCGTGGACCTTGTTGGTCTACACGTGAGGAGGAGGAGGAGGGCATCTCCTCGGGTGTTGCATTTAGCTCCAGCTACAAAGAAAGACCTGGGTTCCTCCTTCGTCAGTGCCACAAAAGCCACATCCTGCGGTGGACAGAGAGGTAGTGGAGACGCCACACGGCCCATTTCAGTGCAAGGCAGCCGTTGCCAGGCACGGCCTGCTTGTTTGCTGCAGGACTTCGCTGCCTTTTGTGGCTGTGCATTGACTGGGGTCCCTCTTGGTGCAAAACCTCACAGGCCCTTGGCTGTCTCTCCCCAAAAAAGCGAAGGGCTACCGGTAAAGCCAAGCCCTTCAGGACATCACTAAAGTGGGGGCTACTCTGCCCTCTTTCTTGGGACTTTGGTGACCGGAGTGGCCATTATCTTTACGGGTAAGGAAGGCCCTGAGGCTTTCTATCAATACGTCTTTCAACCAAATCCATGCATGCAATGGTTCCATCTATTCCCCATTGCTAGGTCACATTTCTGTGAAAAATATTCGCCATTAAAACAAAAGGTTTTATACCGGAAGCACAAAGCTATCAAACCACCAAGTCCTCAGGAGAGAAACCATGGCAAATCATCTAAGGGTAGTTTCCTTGAAACCTTCTGCCAGGCTGCCTCTTGCTCCTGCTCTGTCCAACGCCAAAGCTCTGCAGATGCACCGTGCCACAGCCCCGTCTGCCATAAGTCATCGGGTGGCGGCTCAGGGCTCTGCACATGGGCCAGGACACAATCTAGCTGGGTCGGCACCATCTCTCCCAGCCAAGTGACCTGGTTTGCGGGCCCATCAGCACCACAGATAACATGGTCATAGCAGCAACCCAGGGAAGCGAGGCAAACTTCGACTACTGCAACAGCTGCACACGAAATCCTCTTTGTGCAGAGCCAAGACTTCACTGGGTGGGGGCAAGGCAGGATGAACATCCAGCACCTCCTTCAATCCATTCTCCCTTCCAGTGTAGTTGGCTCTTGGTCTATATTGGCGGTGCTCTTCTTCCCTCTCAGCACGGCAGCTTGCAAGGCGCCCCGCCGTCTTTATCAGGCGCTCAGAATCTCATGTTGCTGCCAGTGCACGCATGGGAAATGCTCTCTGTGCAACACGGCCAGCCGGCCGTAGCACCGCTGTGTCTCCAGATTGCCTTGTCTCATCTCTTCGGGAAGAAGGAAGAATAAATTAAGGGGCTTTTGCTGCTTTCATGGAACAAGTCCAGGCTGTGAAGACTGGGCAGGTAAAGGGAAAACCAGCCCAGCTCAGCAGCAGAAAGTGGCCACAGCTGCCCCGGCCTCTGTGCTGTCCCTGTCTTTCAGCGCTGCCGGGTTTCATCCATGCCAGCTTCACGCGAATAGAGATGAACGGCTTGGGAAGGCAGCCCCGCACCCCACCCTATCCCACCCCACCCCGCAGCCTCGCAAACCGGCAAATTGTCCTGGCTGAACTTTAAACGAAACCTGATCATGAGGCTGCTTCAACCAATTAAAACCCACATTTAAGTACACTTGATTCCTTTGATTAATAATAATTCATTCGGTGTATTCGACCAGCTAATCCATGGATTCAGGTCATTCAGCTCCGCTCCGCTCTGCTCCAGCCCCGGGCTGTCCAGCAGCTTCTCCCCATGGTTTGCTGACGAGAGAACAACCCAATTTGGCAACCCTTTCTCATCCGTGGGTGAATGCACGGAGTGGAGCTGTGTGGTCTCCCCCCCCCCGCCGCTGTTTCTTTCTAACCATGCCAATTATGCATGAGAACTGTGTGTGTGTGTGGTGTGTGTGTGCGCGCACACACTTTAAATGGTACCATTAATATGCATTGCCGGAGAAACCAGTCGTTTTGCTTTTCAACATTTGCTGCCTTTCAGGAGAAAACTGATTGTTGAAAGGCAGAGTGGGCTTTGTGGGGAGAGGCTTATTCTTGCGCTGGCAGCTGCACAGATGTGGGCTCTGGTTTTGCCTGAAACTTTAGAGATTTTTAAGGGGAGAGGCGGGTGCCTTTTGGTCCTCGTGGAAGGGAAAGCAGGGCAGCTGATAGCATGCAGGGCTTGGGGAGGGCAGAGCGGGCAGTGAAGACAGGGAGGGAGCAGGAGTTCAGTGCAGCAGCGGAGGCACAACCACCCAGAAAACTCTCCTCTGAGCACGCCTTGTCCTCTGAAAGAGCAGGCCCCGGCGCGGAGCAAGTAAGCCAAGGCCAGGAAATGGGTCAAGCCCCATGGCAGAGCAGAGGTGGGGCAGCTGCGTGCCACCACACGCAGAGGCGCTTCCTTGGACCCCTTTCTCCCTGCTCCAGCAGCAACTCTTCGCACAGAAACAGCCAGAAGAAGACACGGGGAGCTTGTCTTTTAGCTTGTCTTTCTTTCCAGCTGGGTTCTGTTTTGCTCTCCTGCTGCCCATTATTTTCTGGATTTTTACTTGATTAATTATATGGCTTTTATATTTTCTGTTACAACCTTGTGAGCATTTTATGCTGGCAGTGCAGCAGACAAATAGGATGGACAAGCTGCCAGTCCAGCCTTCCCCAAGCTGGAGTCATCCAGATGTGCTGTGCTGAAACCCCCCTTGTTTCCAGCCCGCATGGCCACCTCTTGGTCAGGAAGGGCAAGCCAGCTTTAAGACTTTCCAGACATGAAGGCCCCAAACGGCACTGCCTTGGCAGCAGACTAGAGCCTTCAGTGAGGGCGTTCCAGGAAAGGTTGGACCACCACAGGTTGGGGATTACACAAGCCGGGAGTCAGACTAGATGGCCCAGGAGCCCCTTCTGACTCGCTTTGTTTCTGTGTTTCTATGATGATAGAAGACCAGGGATGCTGCAGAGCTGCCTCCCCGAATGCTGGGAATAATCTAGCCCCCTTTCAGCAACTGTGTTCCAGTTTCAAACAGCACGAGCACCTGACCAAATGGCATAATGACACAACTCTCCTGAGTAAATACATTTTAACTATGTGTGCATCCGGCTCACTGTTAAAACAATCATACTGTGGGAATCTCAGCTGTGGGCCATCGTGAACTGGAGGATGTCTGTGACAGGACAGCCGCCGATTTTCACATAGCCCCCTGGGGGAAAGCCTTAGTTAAGCCCCGCTTCCGGATCTGGCTGCTGCAAAATGGCTCGTGATGTCAAGCTGGTCCCCAACTTGCTTCTAACAACGTCCTAAACCCTTTTCTTGCTGGCTGTGTGTGAAAGTATCACCCAGAACGCTGCAGTCACGCTTGACAGGCCCAGCCGGGCAAACAGCGTAATATGCATCTAAAGAGACAGGAATGATGCTTGGCTGGTGAGCCGGGCTTTCACCTCCTCGGGAGGCCTCATTTCCAGTTTGCTTTTATACCGTGCATGAGAATGAATGTATTGTCTTCCATGGGAGACTCTTCTGGATGCTTGTACATTCAGTCTGTGCAGTTGGCTGTCTTGGTGACTGGGCTGGCGGAGTGGAGGAGAGCTCAGCACCGGAATAGCTTAGCAGGCAAGGCAGAAGCCGGTGGACCTGTGTGAGGGCCTCGAACGGAGCAGGGAGGGATCGCCCCATCACCGCAAGCTGGGAATGTCTGTGTAACATCCAAACCTGGTCACTGTGTGTTAATGGCAGTGCAAAGCTACAAAGTCGGGCTAAGTACCAGCGATGTGTTCAAGTCCTTTACTCCAAGTCTTGAGTCAGGTCCAAATCTTTACTCTCAAGTTCAAGTCAAGGCTCAAATCACAGCAAGAGAGTTTGAGTCCAGTCTCAAGTCTCTTCTCAAGTCTCCCCTCCCAAGCAAAGTCATTTAGCTTGCGACTAAACCAAGATAGTTGTGCTGGCGCATCCTCTGGGCAGGCCAGTTGGAGGTTTCATGTTGACGGAGGGGTGGCACATGCCTGGAATGTGCTGAGCCAGCCTGTGGGTTAATTTGCCAGGGGCAGCTGTCACGCCTGCAGACGGGCTCCAAGCCCTCGGTCCTCGCAGGTGATCCACTTCGTTCCCTCATCCTGTGAGCCCCAGAAAGGAAGGACAGGCTCCCATATAAGCTCCCAGCTGGACTGAGGGTTGTGCCTTCGCCATACAGGACTGGAGGCCGCCTCCTCTGCCTGCTGCTCCGCTTAGGCTCTGCAATGCATGGGGCAGCCAAAGCTTGCCTGGCAGGTGCCCCCCCAGCCTCTCCTCAAATGCTCCCATGGCTTCCTGGGAGTTTGCTCAGCTCACTCCCTTGCCCGGTCTGCTCCTCTGTGTGGATTGTCACTAGACGCTTGCTCTTTCAGTCCCAGGCAGAGGCAGCATGGAGACTGTGGTGCCCCTGGGGGCTGCGTGGGCCACAAGATCCACAGGTCTTCCTGAGTGAGAAAAGGCTGGGAAGCCCCTCACCCAGCCAGCCAGCCAGCAGAGAAGTGCCATTTCCACCCTCTTTGAGCCATTTGACTCAGCTAGATCTGGCCAGCCTGCGGTGAGACTCTTCCATTCAGCTAACTCTGCATTATGCTCCCTCGCTGCTCCCCACTTTGCACCTGGTTCGTAGCCCTTTTTGTGCACAACTTCATTGCGCTATCTTCGGGGAATGTGGCAGGTGTTGTTTCATCTCCCTCCATCCTGACAGATTTGCTGATGCAACGTGTTTCACAGATCCTTTCGTCTTGTCTTTGTTTGCGGCCTGGTTTGAAATCACTCACAGGGCTGCCAGCATTCCTGTCCTGCTCGGAGACTTGCTCTGCTCCGGGCTGGCCATGGCCCCTTGCAGGAAGAGCTGCACATCGCCAGCCAGGTCACACCCCCTACAGGATTTTGCTCTGGGACCCAGAGCAGGATTCCAGTGCAGGCCCATGTTCCTGCCTTCCCTGAGATGCTCTTCTGCAGCTTGGTCAGGGTGTAACTGTGATGAGGTGCATTTGAAGCTATCTGAAAGGCAGCTCTGGGAAAGAGAAAGGCCCTCTCCCTGGCTGCCTGCACTCGGCGCAAGATGGATCCCGAGGACCAGTGTCACTCTAGGGTGTGTGCAGCTGGCTGGCAATCGTGGGCCACGGATGATGGGAGAGCACACATGATGCAATTCAGACGCTCGGCACCCACCGTGCCATCAAGTAGCAACATACTTGAGGTTCGGAGTAAACTTTTGGGATTTATTTTTAGTTTTAGTTTTGGCACATATTGTGATAAAAAACTGAGTTCGAGAAACTGCGGGCTTCATGGTTTCTTGAATGTATTTCTTGAGAGAATGGACTGAAATTGTGCTGGGGTTTTTTTTAACTTCTGCCATGAAAAGGATCCTGCCCTGCACACCAGTCATGCCCGCTGCACGTGCGTCGCACAGAAGGGCACACGCCTGCCCTGCGCACTGTGCAGGTTGGTTGCTGGCGCCTCGTAGAGACCAGCCCAGTCGCTTTGATCTTTGGGGAGGGCCTCTCGTGAGGAAGCCTTTACAGCGACCGCTGCAGCTTTGCCGATGGCCTTCAGGACCTTTCGCCCTCCTGCCTAAACGATCCTCATTTCCCCTCTGAGAATGACAGAGACACTAATACCCGCCATTAAAAATTAATTTCCCGCACTGCCTGCTGGGGTTTCTTCTGGCCCGGGAATGTGCTCAACAGGCAGAACTGATGAGCAAGATCCCAACTGCGCCTCTGCTGCGCATGATCCTCCCCCCCTGGGCCAGCGCCCTGGCAAAGACACACTCATGGCTGCTGGGAATGCCGTGCACAGGACTGTGGGGCGGTTATTGCAGCCCTGTCTTCCCTTCCTTTGGAGCAGGACTGAGGCTTTGCTGGAGCCTGGCCACTTCCTGTGGCGAAGGG
This sequence comes from Varanus salvator macromaculatus, assembly GCA_023646645.1. Classification (NCBI taxonomy): domain Eukaryota; kingdom Metazoa; phylum Chordata; class Lepidosauria; order Squamata; family Varanidae; genus Varanus; species Varanus salvator. The sequence goes on along the minus strand of JAIXND010000674.1, from coordinate 4,148,747 downwards.
AAAACGGATGGCATCCTCGCCCCATGGCACATTCTCTCCGCACCACGACATTGCTGGAAAAACAGGACTTGCGAGGCCCGTGCTTGGGAGAAGGACAGGGCGGGGATGGAGGGAACCAGCTGTGCTGCCTTTGATGGAGGGAGCCTTCCCCGGACTCTGCTCTGAGCAAACGTTTGAGCCAGTGTGGTGCCCCCTGCCCAGGAAAAACATCTGAGGAGAGCGGAGGGAAGTACAGGATGTGGGGTGCTAGCCCTGCCGTGTTCTTTCTGCCACATCTCAGGGGTCACGGCCCACAGACCACTGCCATCTGCAAAACGAGAAACGCGCTTGTTCTAAAGCACTCCAGAGTCTCTGCTCTCCGGCCATCACCCTCCCTGGTGCTTTTTCTGCACTTCCGCAGAATCATGGCATATTCAAAGTGACTTAAATTCAGCAGCATCCCTGTCAAAGAAGACATGGGCAGGGCTGTCTCTGCCCACTCCGTTCAGTGAGGGCATGCAGTGAGGGAAAAGCGCCGCCCCCGATTCCCAGCCATCGGCATATCTGATGCCGCCTCATTCTCCTTGGATCCTCCCAATTAAAAATAATTAGCTTTTCCACCATAAAGCCCAAAAGAGGGTATGGGGAGTGCAAAGGGGGAAGCCACCTGCCTTTGACAGTAATGAAGTTAAATAGATATTTATTTATCCTTTTATTAGACAAACCAATTATAATTTTACGCTTGAAAAAGCTGATTTTCAAATGAAGTGCCTGAGTGTACGTATGTACCTATGTAATCTATTGCCATGCCCAGCCTATAACAGACCTGCCTCATTAACTGCCTGGCTAAGTTTTTCCTTAAATATGCTCTAAAGCACTCATTCATGAAATGTTAATTTTTAAAAAAGCAGAAACATGGCTATTAGGATGAAAACCCTGCAGAGGTATGTAACTGACGGTCTCAGAATGCCGAAGCCTCGAAGAACTGTGAGAGCAAACAGAAATGTTGGAAGCCAAGTTCACTCGGTTCTTCATGCAGGTGACATAAAAGATCGCGGAAGCCCTTCATCCGAGGGCTATTAGGAAAGGCATTCCAGGCGTAGTTAACTTCGCTGTAATAACATGCTCCGTGCGCTGCTGGCTTAGAGTAGAAGAGCGCCAAGTAGGAAGTCCTGGCTTCAAATCAGAGCTCTGCCACGAAGTTAGTATCATTTTTTAAAAAAATTATCACTCCTTTTAATAGCGAATTCAGATGGCTGAGTGTCCACAGGGCAGGAATCCAAGCAGAAGCTGAAAGGATGACCCTTCACCCCACAAAAGCCCAAGCTCAGTGGCCACAGAAAGCTGATGGTTTCAATGGATCACCTGACAATGCTAAATGTTAATGATCTTAATGCTTCTGCCAGTATTCCTCGCCCTAAGACAGGTCCTCCAATAATGCACGCAAACAAGCAAACAAACTGCTCTACGCGTCCTAAATTTCTAGCATCAGCGTAGCACGAAGTGGTTTTTGGTAGGCTGTGGGGGGACATCGGCTGCTAGACTGAAAGCACAATGTATTTTCCAATATTGACTCAAATGTGAAACATCTCCTGATACTGCCACATCTTCCCGGTCCTCCCGCTGTTTTCGAAGGCTTCTTATCATCTCCCAAATGTATTAAGGCTTGTTAAGTGTGAGAAGGAGGACTTTTTTGTTTCTCCAGAACTAACTTTTTAAAAGGGGCAATTTGTCTTAATCCTCCTACTTGATTCATAACCAGGTTGACAAATAATCTTTGGCCAGGGGGCATTCCAATAATGGAGGTCCGGTATCATTCATTCTCCCTCGCAGCCGGTTCATGCTTTAACCGCTATCTATCCAATCGATACATTTGTCAGTCTCATAACTCTGCCATGCTGCAAATTCACTCACTGTACAATTCTTATTACATTTTAGATCAAATAAGGCAAAAGATATTGGTGTTTTGATGGGCATAAACAGATTTTAAACGCCTCTTGCACGTTCCACCACACTGCAATGATGCAACTGTTTCTCTCTGGTAAACCTCGGTGTTTCGGTGCCAGCCAAGTAAGGCAGTCAAAGGCCTTACAAAGGTCCTATTCCTACTTGGTGATTTTCTCAGTCCAGGTTGGGCAGCCCGGGGAACCCCAGGTGGCCACCCGGAGAGATCCCGGGGGCAGGAGCAGCCTCCGTGGCGGGCGGGCGGGCGCAGGGCGGCTCTCGTCACTGCAGCAGGCTTGCCTTTCCATTTCCACTTCTATTATTTTTTTAGTCATTGTCTACCTGGGAGCAGCTGTCTGGAGCTGTGAGTTGTTCCAGATGTTCCGTTATTCATTTTACTTTTAAAACATGCTCCTTTCTACAAGAAAGTGATGTTTATTCCCAAGTAAATGTGTTTAGCATCAAGACCGAAGAAATAGACTGCGTTTTATTCCTGTAGCCATAATCGTGTTATGATTTACATGAGTTTAAAATGCAAAACTGCCACGTTCAAGAACACTGATTTTCTAAAATAAGGGTTGGAAAGCAGTTTGTTTTGCTACAGAACACAGGAGTGCTTGTAAAGCACAAAAGCCACGTGCGGGAGGGTCTGAAGAGGAGACTTGCCGGCAGTGCCCTCTGCACTGAAGCAGCATGCCGGCGGCCTCACCCGCCTGTCCCGCCCTAGCCTTGTCAGAGCAGGTCTGAGACCACAGGCTGCAGCGCTTGCTCTGCTCTGCCCTGCGAGCGGTGCTTCCTCCTCCCAGCTGACCGCACTTGCGCTGGGATAGGGGCCTTTCCAGCCCCAGACTCGTCCATGGATGGGGTGGCCTGGTGTCCGGGGTGCTGGCACCACGCTCTTCCGTCGAGTCCCTCCTTGGCTCCCATTTGCTCGGTGAAAGCTCCACTCCCCAGTCCTCACGCAGGGTGGCCGCATGCCCCTTTGCCCACAGCCTGCCCGCTGTCTCAAAGGTGCCTCTTGGCGGAGGCTGTTTGGTCCTGCCAGAAGGGAGGAGCAAGGGTCAGACGCTTCCAGCAACAGCCCCGGGCAGAGGACTGACATGGAAGGCAAAAGAGTCCCCTGATCATCATTTTTTTTTCCAATTTATATCCTGCCCTTTTCCCCAAAGGGCTCAAGGCAGCTTACATCATTCTCCTCCTCCATCTTATCCCCACAACAACCCTGTGAGGCAGGCTGAGCTGAGAGTCTGTGACTGGCCCAGAGTCACCCAGTGGGCTCCATGGCTGAGTGGGGACTCGAACCCGGATCCTCTGAGTCCCAGTCCCAGGCTCTTAACCACCACACCACACTGGCTCTCCATACTATTTTCCATACTGCGGTGGATTGTACTGTATTTCTCTTTAGCTCACTATAGTAATTTCCAAATTTGCACCTATAAACATAAATGAGCATCTCATATTTTATCCAAATGAGTGTCCACTGTAGTCTTTTATGGTAACATGCTTCCTCTTTCTGGTGATCCCTAAGCTGCCACCCTCCCCGCTCTACTCTGTCCATCGTCTTTCCCAGTGCTGAAGTTCAGCGCTTAATATCCTTGGAGACAGTGATTCTTAAACTGTGCTTGTGGTTCCCAGAGTTTCCTTGGAAGGGTCCCAGGAGCATCTTGGTCTGAGGATCAGCCTCGGCAGGCAACCTTCCCTTGAAGACAGCGTAGGCCCCTCTTCCTTCCTGCAACCCCATGGTGTGGTTTTGTGCAGCGGTTTACTGATGCAAAAGTGTCGGTCTGCATTGCTCCAACTATCCAACATGCTTCCATGTTCCGTGGGATCCAGATTCTCTTCATTCAGCGAAGGAGCGCTTGTGCATATGGGTAAAATGACACTTGCGATAATCTTCATGCACACAACCACACCAAGATGCCCTTAAATCACATTTCTGTTTGCCAATTGCATGTCTGCTGTTTTTCAGTTGCGTCTGTAGACCTTTGAACAAGTAAATGAAAAATGAAAAGCCTTCCTTAAAAGACATGTTGGTTTTGCTTTGCTATGTTTTATCAGTGTGTAAACGTTCTTGGCTAACACAAAGTCACAAACAAACTGGAGGAATTTGAAGCAGCTCCAAACTGTGCATAATCCAATCCTGGAATTAATTTTAAACATTCTTCTAGTTAAACTGGAATTCAGGAGGAGCAGAATGCTGATCAGAGTGAACCACGAAACAGCGACAGCACAGAAGAGAGGGGAGCAGCTCATCCCCAGCCAGGCCTGCTTGGGAGTAAAACGCGCTGAGTAACTGGGAGGAAGGACGGGGCAGAGGGCGCAGCGCGGGGTGTTGGGGAAGCGCTCCGGTGCGCGGGGGGAGCTCCCTGGGGATCTGCAACCGCAAAGCTGATCCGCTGCCCTGCAGGGGAGGGAGTTTGTGTAAGCCTGATGTTCTGCTTGTATATTTTTGATCAGTAAAGCCAGTCGTTCAAAGGCAGCGTGAATCCCTGGTCTGCGGCACCCCATGACGAATGTGCCCACTCGCTTTGCACGGACTGGGGTGGATCTGTCAAAAGCGGAGAGCCGCTGTGCTCTGGCGGCAATGCTTCTCCCACCATGTGGCATAATCCCCACCCTGCCAGGATCGGGGCGGGGGGGGGGGCGGATGCCCGCTCCCTCCATCACGTCCCCAGCTGCGCCAGGATGCCCCAGGCAGTAATCTGGGGACACCTGGCGTCCTTTTGCCGCCGAAGCCATGCATTAAAGCACAGAAAGGCATTCTTTGCGCATTCAGTCACATGAAGCTACCTCTCCAGGGGAAGAGGTGGTGGAATGATTCCCAGATTCCCACAACCATATGCCAGCCAGCAATGCATGGCCCTTTGTCCGGGCAGCTCTGAAAAGATCCATCTGCAGCGAGGTGCCCAGGGTGCCGGCAGCCCCGGCAGCCTCCGCCAGTCGCAGCGCGGAGGGGCCCTCCCGGCATTCAGCCAGGCTGCAGTATTTGCATAGCAAAGGAAGGGCGCACCAGGAGGGGCATTCAGCTGTTAATCTCCTCATTGCTCGAGGAGGAAGCCTTTGTTTCCGCAGCCCTGGGAGGAGAGAGCAAGCCTCTGCTTGGGGCCCGGCTTCTGCCGGGAGCAGCAGTGAGAGCGGTGCAGCCAGACGCCCGCGCGGGCGGCCAGACCGGCATCCGTGCAGCGCAGCGCTTCTGGGTCAGCTCCCTGCCCTTCTTCCCGCACAGCCCACCGAGCATGGCTTGGAACGGAAGGGCCGCCTGCGTCTTGGAGGGAAGCCCTTCCCGTGTGGCCCCCTGGAAAGAGGCTGCTGACGACGGGCCAGCCGTGGGGCCGCCACTCTTGCCAGAAGGGGGGGCGGGCCTCTCTCGACTCATGCGCACCCACCAAGAGGCAGGCACCTTGGAAAGGCACAGTGGCCAGTTCCCTCCCAGCCTGGCATCCGCCATGCCGCCAGCACTGGTTACATCTTTGTAATTTGGAGACATGCTGGGCAAGAGCCCATTTTGTTCTTATCGCTGTTTTAGTGGAAATTCTGCATCATATCATACGCTCGGTAGGCAGGGAGGTGATTCATAAATGTCAAAGAAAAATCAATAAGCGAATATTAGTTGTTTTCCAAGTAAATAAGCTCTCGCGACAGCCTTCATATGCCAGGACAAGCTCTGCCATCCTGCACATGTGGCACACAGGTGAGCACCGGGAAAGTGGCCTTTCTGAACCTGGCAGCTTGCGTGGCGCTGCTGTGCAATTTCAGGCACCAGATGCCGTGGCCTGGGAGCTGCCCTCTGCCCCACTTCCAGGGACAGGAACCTGGCCCCCCACACCTATGACTTTCCTGACCCTTAAAAGCCTAATGACATTATTGATGCTAAGGCAATGCTGGCTTTTTAAAGATTCTGCCCCTGGCTGTGCTGTGCTGCCAGGGTGCCTCCCTTGCGAGCGCTCACTTGCTCAGGGGAATCACCCACTTCATAGGAGGGCCAGCCCCGCGATGCTGCTCTGGGCACATGGGTGTGCGCGCATGTGTCCGTGGAGCAGGACAGCCTGTGCCAGGCACACCCTTCTGCCTCGCTCGTGCCACGATCGATGGTGCATCACTGCCTCGGAGCATGCCAGGATCCCCTGAAATCTGGAGCTTGCCCCAGCAGCCCGGCCAATTCCACCCTGCCGGCCACACAGCCGTGGGTTCCTTGTGCAGTGCACAACAAGGAGCCGTGTGCGCCAGGATCGCATCCTCTCTGGCGACGATTAGCAGAGCTGCTTTGATGTCGGAGGAGGGCCGGGCAACGGAACAATAGGCATCTTTTGATAAATTAATCCATACAAGTATTGCCCACCCACCATGAGCTTTTCCCATTTCATTTTGTCAGTGAAAACCAGCTGTGTGGCTTCAAGGCCTTCTGGCAGAGGGAAATATCCAGACAAAAGAGGGACGACTCGCTGCTTATGCGATCAGCCAGAATGTTTAAGGATACGAAAATAACCATTTCCACCCAGATGGCCAAAATGTGAGCTAAAACCAAAGGAACCCCTGCAATGTGTCTCGGCTCCAAAAGCGCCCAGATGCTGCCCTGGCTGTGCCAGCCCTTTCCCAGAGCCCCACCTTGCAGCCACTGAGCAGCCGGGCAGTCCCTCGGAAGGGGCGGGATCCCTCTGTGCCGCCTGCAGACGTCCCCAAGGCCAAGTTTATTCTGCCCACAGGCAACACGTTCAGTGAGGTCTCTCTGGGTGGTGGTCCGAGGGGATGCCTGAACGGAATGAAGGGACACCCCAACACAGAAATGGGCATATCCTCCCTGCCCTGCCCTGCCCTGCGAGTGTGGCGGCTTTCACACATCTGTCTGCTCAGCCACCCATCCAAATAAGGACCCTCCTCTCATTTGCTTAACTAGATCTGCGCCTTGCATTTGGTTACACAGCCAAATTATTCTAATTAGTGGAGAAAGGACTGGTTTACGTGTGTGTGTTTGAATAGGCCATTTCTGTCTCCTTGATCCTGGTGTAATCAAAGTGCAGGAAGAAAATTTTAGCCAAATTGAATGTCTAGAATTTATTTATTTATTACATTTATGCACCGCTGCATAGCCCATTGGGCTTTCTGGGCAGTTGTATTATTGTTATTTTAATAATATAACAATAATGCAATAATAAGCCAAAAGAGACGAAAACCACTGCAGAGAAAAGAGATTTGAAGCACCTGCTGCCAATGGCGAGCTCCCACTTAGGTGCCTTAAGATCCCACTGGCTCAGTCCTTTTGGGTGTCACCCTTCTGGTTCTGAATGTTTCGTGCTAATCAAGCCAGCCTCCATAACAGCAAAACTGGCTGGGAACGTGGCTGGCTGCTCCTTTCCAAGCAGATCTCAGCTGGCAGTTTCCCCAAAGGGCACATGTGCGTGACTGGGGCTGACGGTAGGCTCAGGGCGGGATTCAGGACCTGGCTTGGTCCAGGTGGGTAACTCCAGGGGCTGTGGGCACACCAGCAGGCCCCCAGTCTTCCCCAGTGCCCGACAGAGGAAACAGGAGACTTGCCCAGAGGCCTCCTCGACCCTGAAGCCCACGCTGGTGCTGACCAGCTTCCCAATGGAGCCGGAGAAGAGAAAATGCTTGCACCAGCTCACCCCTCCAGGCACTGGTGGGAGAAGCTGCAGCTCTGAGTAGGCCATGGACTTTTGCAGTCTTTTCCAGGAGCAATCCTGTGCAACTGAGCGCAGTCTTCTGTCTGAGATTGCAAAAGTGGAGAACGCTCATTGTCAAGAGAGTAGCCAAACCACTCGGCTGGCAAGGCTTCTTTTCAGACCACCTTTCCAGATGGCTGTGCTCTTTCCCCCCATCAATAGCTGGACTCTGGAAATGGCTAGTAGTCAGAATTTGCTGCCCAAACCAAAATGCTGTTCTTTCAGGGATAAAAAAAATGTCAGCAGGGCTGTGTGACTGCAGTGAATCATGAGGAATAAACTGGGGTTGAACAGAATGTGATGTGGCGCCAGAGTTTAAAGCTGAGCTGAGCTTGGTGTGGCAACTTGCCATGCCTAACTAGAGCAAGAGTAACGATGTTTAGGAAACCTTGCTCTGCACATTGCAATTGTTGCAAGATCCTGCAAACAAACAAATAAGCCTTCCTTTTGAGAAGGTTTACATAGGTTTTCATAAGAAATCAAGAAAAATGATTTCCTCACATGGTGGACACCCACCTATAATGCCATATAACAATTTTCCTGTTCTAGCAGTATTCTGATATTACATTGTATGGTGGAGTTTTTGTTGCTGATGGGTTAATATTTTTCATTTGTTTTGTTTTCCCACAGACTGACTATCTTAATGCAGCTGAGTTCTCATTTAATTATTATAATATTTTGGTGATGTTTGGTGGCATCTGCGATGGTTGCTTGGAAGTCTCAGCCCCGGCATTTTCACAATTTGCTTCATTGCCCCAAGGGTGCTAAAATTTAATGGGTGACATTTTCGTGTTAGTATATTTTGTTCATTTTAAAGAGACTGCTATCAAAAATTATAACCTACTCGCTGAACCTTTGCATATGAAAAACAAGCAAGCAAGCAAGCAAGCAAGCAAATCTAACTGCTGAAGTGTTTGTAAAGTTGTTAAAGAAAGAACTGCACTAGCTTTTTATAAAATGCTCAGACAAAAGGAAAGGTCTTTAGTAGTCACTTCAGGCTGTAGAACAATGTTTGCTTTGAAGCCAATACTGTTTGGTCGGGTGGTGCTCTCTGTGTACTTTCTCTACAGTGTTTTTTCTTGACCTTGAAGAAGTTTGCTTTTTCCCCTGTTGGTCCGACCTTTTCTTTGCCTGATGTTTTTCACATGCTTTGGAGGGGACAGAGTGTGCGTGTGTGCAGGGTGCGGGGGAGCCAAGCTGTTAAGCTGTTGCCTTGAAAATGCAAAACAAAACTTAGGGACTTCTTACAGAATTTTCTTCTGCATCCTCCAAGCAGTCCATAGATATACTATCTGAATGATTTAAAAAGAAAACCTGCGAAGTAAAAAGTGACAATTTCAAATTTCACTTCAAACATCAATATTTGAAATCCAGGACTGAATTTTGACAATTCGAGACAATGAGCTTAAAAAAAAAAAAAATCTCCAGCAGTTATTTCTGGAATTGTTACATCAATAAATGCAGCCATTTATCTGATGCCACTGCAATTTAGTGGGTCGATATCATGAGCGATGGATTGGTACCGCCCCTCAGCCACCAGGATGCTGTTCAGCATGGAAGGATGCCGCACGCATTAGCTGCCCCGACCGCTCCCTGTCCCGATTCCCTGGAAGCACAGTGGGCAGCACTGGATAAATGAAAGGCTTTGCTGTAATCACTGTATTCACAGCAGCAGCGCATGCACCGCTGTGCCTACGGACTGAGCAAACGTGCAACGAATATTCCCCATTGCTCAGTGCAGTGCCGCTCTCATTTCCTGGGAGGGCCCCATGATTTCAGTTGAGACGGAGCCTTTTCTCCCTGGGCCGTGAGCTCTCCCTGTGAGCTGCCCTGCCTGATCCCCCTGGTCGAGGTGGAGGCCAGTCTGCCTGGGCACTGCGGTTCACGAGGTTGGCACAGAGGATCAGCCTGCAGGATCCACAGGGGAACGCCGCCTCCTGCAAGTGGCAGGCACAGCTACGCCAGAGGCAAAACGTGTCCCTCTTTTTTCCACTTGCCAGTGTGGCAGAAAATAAGACTATAGAAGGAGCATCCATCAGCAAGGCAAACTCTCTGTGAACGCTGCCTTCAGCCCACAGCCCTCGAAGCGCACGTGCGTGAGCTCTTCCACCGGGTGGGGGATTGAGGGGCTGAGAGAAGCACAAAGGGCTCTGCTTGTAAACCTCCCCAGTTTTCTCACATCCCTTCCTGGGGTTGACGGAAAATGTGGGTGAGGACTGATCTCAGTCACACTCCTTGTCTGTCTGGGGTCTGGGCCGGGGAACCGACCCTCCAGGTAATAGGCAATGCTGGAAATGTCTCTCTGGCAGCAGTGTGTCTGTGCGGCCCACGCTTTAAGGCAGATCTTCGGAAAATGTTTCTAATTGGTTCTGGAGCTTTTAAGCTGTGTATTGCTCTGCTGTGGTTGGGCTGGCTTTTATTCTCATTTTAGCTTGACTGGAAATTATATCTCAATAGGATGTTACTTTTATTAATGCTGCATTCAGAGGGAAGCGGCGTTGAACATCCAGATGCCAGGTGTCTTTATAACCGTTTCACCAAATTTGCTTGGTCTTTCATCTAGCTTTATGGTATTGCTTACTCAGGGTAGGATTTGAGCCTGGCATCTTATTCCTTGCTCGCAAACACCTTCCCGTCCTCATGGGTTCTTGCATCCGTACAAATGTGTTTATTTCCAACAATTCCAAATTGTCATGTATGGGCAAGCATAACTGTGCATCAGCAAACATTTGGGTGTGAAGTGCTCACCCAGCACATACAATTATTTGGTGTGAATGTGAAAAAAGGAAGAAGTCTCTATCATCTGTGAGACTTTAATATCAGAATAGTCTCTGTCAAACTCCCCTCACATCTCCCTTCCATCCAGCAAGGGGAACAGGTTTTATTAAATGCATATTCGTGTTTCTGCAATAGAAATAGAAAATATCCCTTTCTAATTTTATTCCTTAGATTTTCTTTTGCATAGAAGCTTACAGACCAGTTTGACATTCAAAGTTCTTGAATTCAAGCCTGTTATAATCCCTTCCTTGGCCAGTCTGAGGCACACCTGTTTGAAATTGGTGGAACACGTCTGAAAAGCCTTAATAATTGAGCGAAGCACTGATCTTATGAATAAGATCAGTTTTAGTCAGCCAACCAGGAAGCAGGATGCTGGCACATGACCTGGAGGCAAACCTGTCATATAGCATCAATTCCAGCTTTTTTAAACCCAAAGGGCCCCCCCCCCCCCCCGCCTTCAAGTCGTCTTCAACTTATGGCAACCCTATGAATAGAAGTCCTCCAGCCCCGCTCAGCGCTTGTAAATTCCAGGCTGTGGCTTCACTTATGGAGTTGACCCATCTCATATTTGGTCTAAGTTGTGTGTGTGTGTGTGTAATCCTTCTCAAAAGCAGGATACTCAACATACACCCTAAAGTCACAATTTAGGGTCAATTACAGCCTAAGCCTGTAAATTCCTTGTAACTCTTGTCCATGGAAGTGTTTCCGCCAGTCTGGTTTGTTATGACAGACTCGCCAGCATCTACAACAACTTGGATCAGTGGTGGCGAACCTCTGGCACGCGAGTCACAGGGGGTGTGCAGAGCCCTCTCTGTTGGCACGCGAGCCCAGTCACCCCAGCATCGCCCCCGCAGCCGAGCATCGAATAACAGTGCACACAGGGGCCATGCGCATGCTCGGAAAGGAGTAGCAGCGCCAGGTGTCACGAGCCGTGACTCATTAGCTGCGACTCGTCCGAACTTTTGCATGGCTGGTCAGTGCGATGCCAAGGATATATATTTTTTGCTTGGACTGGCTGTGAGTTGTTTTTTCTTAACTAAAACCTCAGTTTTCAGGTTTTATTGAAGGGTTCGCACTATGTGATAAATAAATGGGTTTTGGGTTGCAGTTTGGGCACACGGTCTCTGAAAGGTTTGCCATCGCTGGGTTAGATGGACGAAGGTGGGGATATGCGCATGAAGCGAAAGGCCTGAAATCTGTGTCCAAATGCAGCTGGCCAAATTCTGGAATTAATTTTGAAAATTATCCTCATGCAACCTGCAGTGGAAACCAACAAGCGAAGAATTCAGTGGATCACATGCACACACCTGTTCCTGTGTGTTGGTACTGCCTAGGAATATGTGGAAGCCTCTCAAAAAACACAGTTCCTGGAAAGAATTTCTTGACAGTGTTTCCTTTTCCTCCGTCACAATTCCTTAGATGTTTCTCCGAGGAACTAGCTTGCTATTTGCCTTAGCTTGGTTGCTTTAGGCAAATTTTGACTGCAACGCCACTGAGACTTAAAGTTTACATTCAGGTGTCAGTCTACAGCGAAACTTGTGTGGGCGAGTTGGACCAGGCAACATGCAAAGTTTAACGAGGGCCGATTTCCCATGTGGCTTAAAATGGTAAAGGGAAAAGCAAGCCAGCCTACAGGCCGTGTCATCTCGGCATCATGCTGCACCGGGAGAGGATGTGTCCTAGCGATGGGCCCTGAAGCAAAAAGCCCTCCCGCCCACAAAGCAAACACCTTGCGGGACAGAAAAGCAGCCCTGTGCCAAGCCAGCCATGGCTGCGGTCGCCTTGCTTGCATGCGGGGGGACCTGCATCTGCGCGGGGCTTCCCGGCCCCCGTTCCCAGACAGAAGGAGGCATGCAGTGGGACGGAGCCTGCGGAGCTCCCGATATCTCAGATTATTGTCTCCTCGCTCGGAAACAACCGCTTCTGACAAGCTTGCCGCATGAACAAAGCAACGTGAAATTGACCTCATCACCACCAATCATATCAGATTGCTTAGTACAGTGGGGATGTTTATCCTGACAATGACCTAGTTAGGATCTTAAAGGGGCAGCGGAGTGGAGACAGCGGGCTTGGGGGATGCCGAGCATGTGGGGAGCTGGTCCAAATGCACCTGCGGGAAAAGTCATTGCGTCCAATGGTCACCTTCCAACTTGTCACCTGCCACTTGGCTCTGCACAGTCCCCCTTTGGGCGTCTTTCCCGCAGAGTCTCTGAATGCAGTAGGAGCTCATCTGAATCAGTGCCCGAACAGCCAATGCGGAATGGGAAAGGCACGCATGCGCGCACATGATGCTCACCCGCATGCGCGTGCACACGCACACACATGTGCACACACTGAATGAGATGTGGAGAATTTTCATTCTGGAAAGTAGGACAGACTTTCATCCTTTTAATCTGAGCGGCACTCAAAAGGGGGCAATTGATTTGGTAGATTTAAAACAAACAAACATACAAACACAGCAATCGCAGCAACAACAAACTAAATGGGGCATAAAAATCAAGGAAGGAAGAGCAATGTTGAAAAGATACAGGACACTCTGGTGCCAAAATATGGGATTGTTCAGCTCAGAGGCCCTGGAATAGGATCCTTTAAAACGAAGGACATCTGGCCTTACCCACAGAGGGGAGCTAAGTGGATTTTGAGAGCAGGCTAAGGATTATACTAAGAAAATGCACGGCTTTTTTTCTTTCTTCTCTTTCAGCTGGAGCAGTTTGAACTTCTGAGAATTCCAAAGCAGCCTGTAGCATACAAAAAGTCATTGCTAATCTAGCCTCTGCTCTCTACAACTGTAGCTATTTCACTGGAATGCTTCTGGGTGGCTTTCCATTATTGCGTTCTGAATTATTTTTTATTAATTAAATACTTCATACCTCTTCTTTGCTGCTAAAACAGCCTCATCCTGGCAAAGGAAAGCATTAACAAAATTTAGAGTTCTTTTACGAAAATCAATACGCCGCAGAGTTGTTTGGGAATCACATCAGCGGCCGATGAGCCATGCGCTTGCCGAGTTGTAGTCTCGGCCATGCGGTGCTCCTGCTGCACCGCCAAGCACAGCTGGGCTCAAGGCCCACCTCTGCGGGGATGCGGATGGAGCGCACCCCAGTCAGACCCAAATGGACTTTGCATTTATGAGACCAGGCAAGCTGGCTTGGAGCAGCCGGGAAATGCTTTGAGAATTGAAATGACATTTGGGTATGTCTGTCTTCAAAACTCATCTTTGTATGGGTGAACACATCACTGATTCATGGACAGCTTCTGCATGGCTCAGAAATAGCAGTGCTTGGGTTTAAAAATTAAAGGATGACTCTGAAATGAATGTCACTTGTGGAATCACACCTACCCCTAAGCAATAGCCCTATAATCTTCTGGGAACTCAAGTAAGGGGTTCCTGGACCCTGCTTATCTTTTTCGGGGGAAGAAGCGAGCAGAAGAGACTTTCCCATGGTTCAAGAAGTTTATTTGATGGCTTCATTTGCTCTCATGCTGAGTCCACTGCCCTTCATATCCCTGAATTTGGGAAACCAGCTCACTGGGGCAGGCTGGCAGCAGGAAACACAATTTTTTGGACCAGATTATGGAAATGGTACAAAATTCTTTGCTTTGTCTGATTATTGCTGCAGGTGTGCGGTGACTTCCACCAAGACGCTTTCTGGCGAGGAATGAGCAGGTTCTGACAGCCCCTGTTCAGGCGAGCAGGCAGGAGATTCTCCTGGGAGAGCAGGAAATGCATTTTCTCAATATTTGTACAAAGGTCCTAGCCGACGCTGGTGCCCTTGAGGAGTGACAGCCCTTTACGGCGGGCTTCAAAGAGACGCCTGCACTTGGAACTCTTCCGCTGGCTGCGCTCGGCTCAGCAGTGGGCAGCTCCATGAAGACTTTGAAACTAGCTGCCTGCGCCTTGCTCATGAGGAGAGTCTCTTGCTTAGGCCTGGAGTCCTGCCTGCACCACTGGAAGGAATGTGCTTGTGAGCATTTCACTCCACGCGGTTCCAAAAATGAAATGCCCAGCAAATGATCCTTTTGCATTACATTATCTTAGCAGTTGAATATCCTCTTGTTGATCCATGTGAAAATTAATTCTAGCCCCACCCCTTTCCTGAAATACGTGCAGAGGCTTGCATGCTGTTAAGAGACGGGCTTGGGGAAGCCCAGATCTGGAAGCTTTTCTTCCTTTCCCTCACATCTCTGGGATCACCTTGGTTTTCTCCTCTCCTCTCCTCTCCTCTCCTCTCTCTCCTCTCCTCTCCTCTCCTCTCCTCTCCTCTCCTCTCCTCTCCTCTCCTCAGAAGTGCCGGTCCCCTGGAAAACGCCACTCTTCATGCTGCCACTGAGACCCGAGGAGGTTGAGCCTCAGCAGATTCCTCTCGAAAATTAAAGGCCAGGGGCCGGTCTCTGGGCTATGGGCTGAGATCATCACACGTATCATGAAGAGGGGAGATATTCATGCACCCCAACTGCACCTGCCACAGCCAGGGCAGCACCCAAAGCTGTAATATGCATCACCCCTCTTCCTTTCCCAACGTGGTTCCCAAGGGGAAATTCCAGGAGAGGGGAAGCAGGTGACATGGAAATCTCAAGACGGCCCGACCCTATAGCTCCCAGGCTGCCTGCTTTCACTTGCAGCCACCCATCCCCAGCCGCTAGGAACAAATCATTATGTTTGCGGGCTGGATAGAAACTGGACCTGAGGATTCTGCCACAGGCTGGCCTTTCTGAGTTGCTCAGATTCACAGACTGGCTTTTACCTTCCTGAATTGTATGCCGATATGGACGGGCAGAAGTACAATGTTTCTGGGAACTACGCTAATGTGCAAGCCATGTAAAAGAAGCCCAGATGTGATGTTTTATGCATTCCTGGTCTCTCCCGGCCTCCGCTGTGCAGCGCTCTTCGTGTGTGTGCGTGTACTCTCTGCTCCATGTATGATGAGCTAAGAAAGGTACTGAAAATGTGATAAGCCAGCAAAAGTGCTGTAGATTCTGATAGGCTTCTTGCAAACAAGAGAAAAATGATTCAATCAATGAGCAGGTGATGGACTGAAAGATGCATGACAATCCCCAAAATTCAAACAGAATGCTTGAATCTGCACGTCCCCGGCTGCTGCCTGCTATCGAGTCAAGTCTGCCACAGAGGTGAGTGCAAGTGTGCTTAGTTACTGTCTTTTGAGAAGTCTGCTGGGGATGTTTTGCACTGCATCTAATTGAAGTCTGCAAAAAAATGTTGCTTCAGAAAGGGCCATTCATAGGAGGGTGGAAGGAAGTTTCCTAAATATCTTTTTCGAGGTGTGGCTCCTTGCACACTCCCAGGCCCCGTGTGATTTGGTCAATCCCACATCGGAGATGGGCTCAGGAATGCATGGTTCACATTCAGTTCTTCCAAAACTGAATGGCAACTGAAGTCCAGTCCTCCCCTCAGCTCAACCTCCTTGACCTTGGAAGGATACAATGTGTGAGACACTCATGATTTAAATAAAGTGGATAAGCAAAGGCTGCAAGCCAGTCTAAATGCATCCCGATTTACAGTATTTCAGTAGGATTTGCTTCCGAACGCGCATGCAAGGGACTGGGCCACCAAAGTCCCGGAAGACCAGGTGGGGCTCCCGCTGTTGCCAGCGCTCATTCTCTGCTTGACCGAGTGCCCAGAGGATGAACCCGGTGAGCCGCGGCTGATTTGGGGAGGACGGGGAACGGCAGGGCAGCCAGAGGCCACTCTGCCCATCCACTTGCCTTCGCAGGGCAAGCGCTGCTCCGACCCCTCCCTTTGCTTCCCTTTCCATCGACTCAGGGCGTCTATTTCTGCGTCTATTGACAGGGTGTTTGGGACATCCAGCATGGAAGTGACAGCGGCATTTGCATGACCTGGAACCAAAGGGGGGCAGCACGAGACGCTGGAGACACGGGCTGTCCGTGGTCAGGAGGGAGATTTTATCAGGCTTCAACGCACACGCACACGCACCGCCCGTGACGAGAACCGCGAGTGACAATGTGTTTCTGGAGAGAGCTATGCAGCCTGGCAGTGTCTGTCTCCTAAACAAGACTTCTGTGTGATGGATGGGCAAAGGAGAGCCTTCCTTGAAGAAGGGCAGGTTCTTAAAGGGACGCTTCGCTCACGTGCGTGGCAAAACTCTGCTGATGGAGTGGAGGAGAGGAACCATTCCACACCTCCTGGTTCCTTGTCCCTTGACTTAGAGTTCCCTTTGTTTAGTTCGGGATGAGCAAACAAGCTAAGATATGGAGACACAGCTAAACAAAACATCCTGGCTAAATAAATAATTACATCTCAGGCCTGAACTAAAGTAACCTTTGGTCTGTTTAGCTTGGCCCTGACAAGTTCAATAGTTCACACTCCAAAGAGACACAAGATGTGCTTGGCTCTAAGCCCTTCCAGTTGCTATCTGTGCCTTGACATGGCTGGAGGCAGCGGGGAACCTCTGTTGGCCTGCTGTGCCCCAGGATGTAGGCAGAGGTGTCTATGTGGAGACCCTAACCCTTGAAACTAGTGCAAGTTGGCCACTGGGAGAGAGGACAGGCAGAGGGCTGGGGAAGACGAGGGAGGGGAGTTGGCAGGCTGATGCTACAGATGCAAGTGGAGGCGGGACCCTGCAGGGTGGGGGAGGGCAGGTGCCGGGCACACCTTGGGGTTGCCCCCAGCCATGGGATGGCTGTGGCTAATGCTTAACTGGGGCCAGAAGAGCCCCCTTCCATGGCCTCTTGCAAGGCGCTCTGTACATGTGGCGGGCACTCAGCTGGGCTGCCAGCTGCAGCGGAAATTCCCACATCAGGGGGATCTGGATGCACACGCATGTGCGAGGGAGAAATCACAGGGAGGAGTGTGTGGAGTGGAGGACGACTGGATCCAGCTGAGATAAGTCTAACTAAATCCGGTCTTGCATTTCTGTCCCTACCCCGTCATTGTACTCCACGTGTGGGATCTCCCGTAATAACAGCTTCAGGTGGTTTAGCTGGGGACTGGCCTGAAGTATTTCAAAAATAAATGCTTCATTTTAAAACATGAAAGCTCTTTTACAAGATTGCTGAGCTGGTATCACAACCAGATGGAAACTGGTTTCAATTCCCAGCTGCTGGGGCTACTCCCATGCTTTTCGCATCGCAGACGACACCGCTCCGTGGAAAGGTGGCCCTCAGCAAGCATTGGGATGTCAGAGCGCATTACTGCAGTGCGGCAGACATTTCACAGCTCTTCCTGATGAGAGCGGCTTGCTTAGCCCAGATCACGGGGAGCAGGCCTGCTGGAAACCGGCGGCGGCTGGCGGCAGGGAGCTCCTCCGCTTGGGGTTGGTGGGCTTCAGCGGCCGCTCTGGAGGCCGATGCCCTTCGTGCCTGTCGCCCGCCCCCAGTGGCTGTGCGATGGCTGTCTCCGCTGTCGGCAGCATCCTGCAGGGCGTGGCTGGGGGGTCTCATTCCCTTCCTTTTACTGGGCAGGTCCCTCCACTCCCGTCCAGCGTTTGCCTCTGCGCTTTGCTAGCAGATGATCGGTCTTCTCTTTTTGCGCACACGCTGCTCTCCCTGCCGGATCGACCTCGCCAGTGCCCACCTCCACCCCACAGCCCCATGGCTCCCTCCTCCCGCTCCTTCTTCTAGGGCATGGAGGACATGGCTTCCATTTCTATATTGAGTGTCAAGAGGAAGGAACCAAGAAGAGGGTCAGGCAGGCAGGCATCTGTCTGTCTCCTTTTCCTGCTCTGGCTGACAAATCCTTTTGTATCTTCATGGTCAGCCAATATATGGCGAAAAACTGCTACCTGCCAGCTTGCTCCACTGATCACTATGAATGGCCCAATTATGAGTGGCCTCAGCATTTCACTCAGCGCCCTCCCTGCTCTCGAGTGACCCAGCGGTTGTCCTGGTCGTTTGGAGTCGGAGGGCTGCTTGGTGTGGGACTTCTAACCCACCGCTTCCCTGGCTTCTTTGTGGGGCTGAGAGTGGATCCTTTACACAAGTCCCTCACCCCCATCGCTTGTCTCTCCTTGCCTTTCTCTGTGTTGCATGATGCCCCCACAAGGTGGGGCTGCAGGCCAGCAGAACTGCAAAAGTGCATGAGCTTCTAAGTTTGGTTCATCCATCATTTCCTGACAGAGTTGCACGGCCCTCACTCTCAAACCAAATCAAGTCAAAAGAAAAGCAAAGCAAAGCAAAGCCATGGAAATGCTTGGAAAGGACAGAAGAGGCCCTGGAGGAGGAGGATGCCCTGTGAGGTGCACAGTTATGAGCCCACACTGACCTCTGCCTAGCCTTGGAACATAATATCCACCAGAATTTGGGAAGCTGTCAGTGCTCGGAGCTAAGATGATGGGCTTTTCTCTACCAGGCTAGTATTCTGCTTTTGCATCTGCTTCTGGCAGATCTGGGACCTGAGCAGAAGAGGCTTTTCCTTTCCTGCTTTTCCATGATATAACCTCGAGTGGCACTGTGGGAGAACAGAATAGCACAAACGTGCAAGCTGAAGCAGAGTTTTCTTTCCACCGTCAGTAATACAATCCCATCGTCCCTTCTCTCTCCCCTTTTTTATCTGTTACTGCCACTGCCGCTGCCAAAATGCCGTTTACAAACAAGCAAAACAGGAAAGTCACAATGTCATCTAAAAAACCTGTAAACAAACACGATTAGGGAATAAGGAGCACACTGTTCTCCTGTAGAAAACCTCTCAGAAACAGTTGGTTCCTTTTTGTGGCTTCAGTCTGGGAACAGATGGAATGATGCTGGGATGCGGGCTCTCTCTGTGGGATCTGCAGCCCCATGGAAGCCCGTGGGCCCCCCCTGGTGCTCGGATCTGTGCATAAGGCAATAGCCATTTTCTCCAATTCAGAGGAAACAAGTCTGGACTTTTCACGGTAAGTGAGGTGGATCATTCTAAGAACTTTGCTACCTGTGCACAGTACACATAAGCAGTAATAAATAATCAAACAGCCCACAGTTCCGCGATGTCCTCAGCCTCTGAACGCAGAATGTCATGCCGTCTGAACCCAGTCTGTACAGGCCGTGACACTGAGCAGAAACATCAACGCGCTGAGTTCTTCCACCCCAGCCTGCTGCCTGCCTTGCGCATTCACAAGACGTTTCTTATTTCAGCACCAGGTAGGCAACATTATGTAGAATTGTTGGTACCAGATGTCCATTTGTCCCGTCATTGCTTTGGAAGCTAAAATGGTGGTAGCAACACTGGCCCTTCCTCCCAAGCTTTCTAGCAGGACTCCTTGGCAGAGTCCCGTCTCCCAGCAGGATGGCCAGCGCACAGAGACGGGGGTCTTGCTCCAGCGGCTAAAGCAACTCTCTCCCTTGCTATCTCCTTCCTCTCCTGTCAAGCCAGGGAACAGCTCCAGTACTCTCAACCAGCAGAGGCCCTTTGTCACTATCAAACCGAACTGCTTTTTGCCATGTGAGTTGCTTAAACCTCCAGCAACACTAAAAATGGAGGAAGAGCTAATGGATGAGTAATATAAACACGGGTAACCATGCAGAAAGTCTGCCTGCATCAGCACTTGAGCCAGCTCAGCTCTGGGCAAAGCTCTGAGATAATTGGAGGGAAGGTCACAGCACGAGAAGCGAAGAATGGAAGGAGAGAGAACGCAAGAGGATGTGGGGAAGAAATCGAGAGGAGGCGGGAGAGGGAGGGACACAGCGGAGGGATTCAGACAAATGTGTGCTGGATGTGATGAATATGAGCTTAGCAAAGGATCTGTTCTGGAGATATGAAAGAAACTGATCAACCTCACGGCAAGGACATTTTCTTGCTTTGCTCCTTGCCAAGGAAAAATAAGCAAAACCAGATGAGATTCTGTCAAGTCTTACCTGTGGCATGTTTTGACTAATGGGACTGGTCAACTTTGCTGCTGCTCAAGTTTAGCGAAAGCCACATATAGACAAAAAACCAAGTGGCCCGTGGATACAGCTGAAGTGCTTGGCCCAGTTCCTGTTCTCGTGGACGCTGCACATCAAGGCTTGTTACCTCTGACAGGGAGAGAGTAACAGGCCAGTCCAGGAGCTTGTTGGTGCTCCTTCTTGGAGGAGGAAGCCCAGGAAAAGGCTCACCTGGATGATGATAACCTCCACAGGCTGGCGGCCAGCATTCTCCTCCTGGGCAAGGTGCCTGAGCTGGCTGACCCAGGCTCTCTTGCGTGAAATGGATTTTCTGGATCCATTAGGCCTGGTTTAGGAGGAGCAGCGTCCTTGGTTGCCCTGTGCAAGGACGTTTTCCAAGCGGAGGGCGAAAGAAGCCATCCACAGGGTCCTTCTGGACAGGTGGGCCTGGCGGGGAGCTGGAGGCACTGTGCTGCAAGTGCTTCACTCCTGCCTGGAAGGCTGATCCCAAAACATGGGGCTGGAGGGTTGTTGCCCTGTGCCCCGAGTTCCAGAGGGCCGCGTTCCATCCCCATGCTGACCCACAACTATGCAAAACCACTGGGGAGATTATCTAGAGGTGTGGGCTGAGGCATCATCAATCTCTCTTCTTTTCATCACATCTAGGTGAGGTAGCAACTGTCCAGAATCAGTGTTGGACAAGGCACTGGGCTGCACGAGGCCCATAACTGAGATGCACTGTAGGCAAGATGGAGGGACTTTGAATGGATGTTCACCTGCCTGGATAAGTGACGTGCCACGAATTTACAAAAAGCAAACCTGCTCGTAATACAAGCTGAGAGGAAAGATTTGAGTGCTGCTGCTACCGAAGGCATTTCTTTGTAAGGACATTTTCAAAAGTTTTGCCTCGAAGCATCATTGCTTTGAGGTGGTGCAGGTGGGTGGAGGAGAAGAGATTCCAGTGGAAAAATTATGCACATTTGCAGGTGTGGGGGATGGCTACAACCCCCAGCACCCCCCAAGAGGTATGGCTGCCTGGAAAATGTTGGGCGCTCCAGGACGTTCTGTATAAACATGCACTTGATTATGCCTTTAATCTGCAATTAAACTTTAGTCAATTAATCACACTGATGAATGTCAAAGCTCAGAAGCTGATCTGACTCCTGCCAATCAGATCCTTGGTGCTACCTCTCTTCCAGATGCGCACTCTGAGAAGAGAACAGGTAGAGTTTAGCCCTGGTAATAAGGGTTCTTCACAGCATGAAATTATCTCCTAACATTTCTGACTGATCTCCTCTCTAACAAATCCCAGGCAATTGCTTAATCTCTCTGCTTGTGCTGGCTACCTGGAGTGCAAAGCAGCAGGCAAGAGCAGACAAGAATCAAATAACTTTTGAATGCTTTATTAACCTTGCACTCATACACTGCTTTAAAAAAATGGAGAAAAGCAAAAAGAAAGACATATTTAGCAGTGATGTGTTTCTCTCCCCAAATACTCATTTTAAAAAGTGCAACCAAAATGACCAAGGCAGAAAGAATGGGAAAACTGGGAGACAGTGAACAAAATGGGAGGTGGCCGCACAGGGGATGAGACCCCTGGGAATGCAGACGTTGGTGAACAAACAGTTCCCGTGGACGGTTCTCTCTCTCTGCCTCCAGCTCAGGTCTGGTGGTGCCTGACTGCACAGAGCTGGCGGCGTGTCGGGCCAGATGAGGTGCGGAAGGCAGTGCGGTGTCCTGAGCCAGCAGTCCCTGTGCACAGAGTCCCTCTTGCATGCCATGAAACCCTCAGTCCTTTCTTCGCACAAGTGCGTGTGTGAATCCTCCTTTTCCTGTAAAAGGATGTTGACTGGGTCTCCACGTGTGTAAACATGTTTCCTTTCCTTTTTGCAGCAAATAACCACCCCAGCCTGTTAGGAAGCCCAGCTGCTACTGTCGCCACGGTGCACTTGTTGAAAAGGCGGTAGAAAAGCCCTGGGGAAGCTGGAATCAGGAATGTGCCCTCACTTCACAGGTGCTCCATGAAAGAAAGGTGGAGCTTTCCAGTGGCACTTCCTGGATGCATCTGCGACTCTGGGGGTCTTCGAAGAAGCCCAGCCCCAACCGTGACAACTCCAGCTACAGCCTGGGCTGCAAAGTAGTCCAGGAAGGGTGGGCCAGGCCCGTCCACGTGGGAATGTGCATGGCCTGAATTCCATGAGCACCCCTAGATCCACGTGCCTAGGAGGTGTCCCCCCTGGTGGGGGGAGGGGGGGCTGGGAGCACCTCTGGGCAAAAGACGGCTCATTTCCCAGCTTTGGTGCATTCAGAGAGCCGCTTTCCCACCTGCCCTGGCAAGGCTGCGAGAGCAAGCAGGGGCCGGATCCAGCCTGGGCACCCCCACTTGCCTCCCAGGCCCCTCAGCAGGGATCATTCGGGACGGGAGACTGGCTCTCAGGCGGCTCTTCCAGTATCATATCAAGCAGCTCAGATGAGCTCTCAGCAGAGGAGCGGGAAGATTTGCAGAAGGGATTGTTTACCAAGAAGTTTAATAAAAGTGGCATGTTGCTTGAATAGGGAAGCAGCAGTGGAAAAGAAATGTTGCTACAAGTTCCTATTACTTGAATCCGGGACCATCCATCAGCTCCCCCAGATGTTTACAAGGCAATATATTACACTGGGACTCTGTTTCCCCTCCAGCACTGTTTACCCGTTGTCTCTCCACAGCCGTTTCCCCCTCTCTCTTGATAAATAATGTACATTATTGTGGTGGAAATGGTAATAATAACATTATGGTCTGCACTTCAGTTCTGCTACTGATACTTGTTTACCAGGGACAGTTCAGCCTTGTTAACCATTTCCTGCATGGGGCTTTGGATAGGGCTCAGGTCTGTCTGGCTAAGCCTGCATTTTGCCCTCAGCTCCTGCAGGCAGAGCAGCTTGATGCCCCGGTGGCCTGCTGATGGTGGAGCATGCCGTGGAAGACTGCTTGATGGGCATCCACAGACACCCGGCGGCTGTGCGGTAGCCCCTTGCGGCCTCCAGGGCACTGCCAGGTTGCCAGTCTTGCCTGCATGGTGAGTGCCCCTGGGGGCTAAATCTGCATTAGCATGACCAGTGGTATGGTGCCACCTGTAGTGTGTCCACCAAAGCAGCCGAGGGGTTTAGAGATACCAGTGTTAAAAAAAAAAAATCACTGCAGGAAAAAAATACACCAGAAAAAGCTTGTGCGGTTTCAAAACACAAAGACAGTTTAATGTGGCAACTGAGTGCTAAAAGAAAACCAAACAGAAGACCCTGTCTAGTAGAGCCCGTGCTACCGATCCGGTTCTTTGAAGATCTGCCATCTTTGTGGTGAAATTCTCCATGTGCTGCATCTTCCCATTCCTTTGGGAAACCTATACTTTAACACTTTTATCAGATGAAGCTCATCCCCGGGCCAAGAGCTGCCTCTGGTACTTGTGTCAAGCTCCCCTTCTTCCTGGGAAAGTGTTCCTAGCTCTGTGAGTGAGAGAAAAAAGGCCCCAAATTCATTTCCCAGGGCATATGTTTTCTTCAGTTTCTTTCCACATGCCTACATGCCTGAATGGAGATTCCAAAAGCATCTCTTCTTTTTTGCCTGCTGACTGTCCAGTAATCCATAGAAGCATAGAATAGTAGGGTCGGAAGGGGCCAAGAAGCCCATTGGGCCCAACCCCCTGCTGTTGCAGGTCACCAAAACTTCACTCAGATGACTGTCTACTTTCTTCTTGAACGCCCCTAGGGTGGAAGAGCACGCAACCTCTCTCGGCCAATGGTTCCACTGCCGCATTGCTCTTGCAGTTAGGAAATTCTTCCTTGTGTCTCACCTGCACCTGGTACTGCAGTGGAAGCCCATTGCTCTGTGTCGTGCTTGCTCAGCCCCAGCTCTTTGCAAAAGATCCTAGAAGATCCCTCTCTGTGTAGGCACCTGGGCAGCTCACTAATCGAGAGGTGTGCTAAATGGAGGTGCTTGGCCCTGAGATGACCTCAGCCAGGCATGTGCTTTGCAATGCCAGCACCCAAATGAGGCGGCCTTTAGCTTTAGCAGAGCTAACTGCTGAATTCTTTCTCTTGGCCCTGGGTAAGATGGGCTCAGTATGGTCTGGCCAACCATAACAGCCTGTCCTCGCCAATCTGCCCCAACCACTCTCCATTTCTCGTTTGTTTTCTGAGCATTAATTCTCTCCCACTCTCCATGGGCTGCTTCTGAAATTTCTTCATCTGCGCTTCTCCCCAGATATTTGGGTTTTGAATTACTTGGTCTGATTTCCACAGTGGAACAAATCTATTAGAAATCCTTCAGTGTTGCTTTTGTAAACATTTCCACATTTTCACAGAATGCTGTACATGGATGGTTGGACACATGGTGGGTTGTTCAGTTCCAGTGTGTCTTTTTCCTTCACCGTGTTGCTGAGGAGCACATCTGCAATGACAAGGCTCTAGACAAAGCAGCCCATAGGATCATGTGCACAACTGATCGCTGCAACCTTCTTTTGTGTGTGGCTTTCTTGCCACTCCGGGGTGCCAAGTGTGTGTCAGCAAAGCTCCACCCAAGGCATTCCCGATGCAAAGATACATGCAATGAGGTCAGGGCTGTGTTTTAGCACTTCAGAAAAATCTATGTGCATGGGGGTAAAAACAGCAGCAAGCCGTCCATGCTCCCATTGCTGTCGTACAGCAAATTTAAAAAGATGGTCCTAGTTAAACTAGGATTAAAGAGGGGTACAACAGAGAGTGTGAGAAATGTCTGGAACAAGAAAAGAAGAGGATGGGAAAAGCTGGACCACCATCTTTGGCTGCTGCCAAAGAAACTCCTTCCTCCATCCTCTAGCCAGTGTTAAGACTCCTTGAACTGCTGGAGGAGCCAAGGACCCCCAGGAATCCTTCCCAAAATCTGATACTGCCCTCTGCATATGGTGAAATCACCATGGCATCCCTTATGCCAGATTTCTCTCTACCGAGAAAGCATTTTGAGGCAGGAAAAGACAAGCACATTGCATGGAGATAATCAGGCAACCACACTGGCAGCTCTGTTGCAATCGACACCCCTGACCAGGGGTGGCTTTCTAGAGAGTGAGCACACAGAGGATTAGGTGGACGCACTCCAAGAGGAGTTGCTGAACCCAGTGGCAGAGCCGCGGCTGCCGCTGCCAGTCCATGTCAACCTGGGAGCTAACCCTTCCCTCTCCAGCTGCACCCTCTCTTGAAAGTTGCCCCCTGCACAGCAACTCCAGCAGGAAGAAAGCTGTGATTGCTACCAGGGTGCGCTCAGGGCTCTCTGGCAGAGAGGCAGGGCCGGTCCCCATGGGACTGCGGCAGGGAAGGAGCAGGTAGGAGGCAGAGACTGTGCCCTTGTTCCAGGGTCATGATTCCGCGCAATCACCCATTCCACTTTCTTTAACCTCCCGTGGAAAAGATATGCAAGGACCACACCAAGGGCACCGCCTCTTTCTCCCTCTGGGTGGGAGTGCAGTTTGGGGAGTGCTATCTTGAGCCAGGAAGGTGACGGGGTTAAGCAGGTGCTTCCTGTGCATCCCACATCCAGTTCAACTTGCAGCCTGTCCCAGCCGAACTTGCTTCCAAAATCGCAGTGGAAAGAATGCCGAAAACTCTGTGTCGCATGCAGCTTGACCCCGGGAAGAGTTAAGCGCAACCCCACCGGAAGCTGTATCTCTGAATACAGTAATTGTGTGATAGTTACAGGCGGCAAGGAGGTCGGATTGTGGTTTGGTGTGAAGCTAATGTTCGGTAGCAGAAGACTTTCTCTCCATATCCCATACTCTTTATTCAATATTATTTTTAGCACTGAATTACACATCCAGCCTTTCAATTTGCCAGATAAAAATAGACTGCCCCATATTTCCTTAGGCAACTTACAGAGTGAGAGATGATGCATTTGCTGGCAACCCTATTCAGGCAGGCCAGGGAGAGCTCCCTGAGCCGATCCAGCACCGAAACCCAAATGCCCACATTCATCCCGCTGCAAGCATGATCCAAAGCACTAAGAAGCCAGGAAGTGAATAAGTGTAGAACCTTCACATTTCTCTTCTTTATAGTCATATGCGGTTCACATCGCATACCTTTCAGCACATAGGCATGGTGTAATAAACAAAAGACTCCTTTTAAATATATATTTAAGAAGGAAAATATGCCTGGAAAGAAGGAAAATGAATCTGCAAGATTTGCTTGATTCTGCAGATGCGACTGAAACAGCGGTTTTACGAATGCGCTGTGAAACAGGCTTTGGCAGTTTAATTCTTCCTTCCAAAATAAACACATGGAATGCTTTTGAACATTTATTCAGAAATGTTAGCATTGTCTCTACATGCACATTTTGGGCTGAAAAGCTCTTAATTCAGGACTCTTATCCTGAACCAAGTATTTTGCCTCTGTGGCTTGCAGCCAGCGTCAAGGTTATGGATGTGATAGCCAATTAAGACAAGTATTTCAGGCATGATAGCTTGGCAAAATGTACCATGTAATATAATTTATGTATCTTGGGTGCATCAGAGCTGTCCTTTGACTGGTCTCCACAACACATCACCTTTCCCTGAATGTCTGTGTGGACGTGCGAATGGCAGAGGAAGTATTTTGTGCTGTTGGTGATGGATGGCGCTGTGATGATTTCCTTGGTCGTACTGTTCTTTTTTCTAGTGGGGGGGTGGCATTTTAATATCGTTCGTTTTCTTTTGGGATTATTACATTCCTTTCGTATGTTATTGTGAGCAACTTTGGAGTGCCCTTTGGGAAGAAAGTGGGAAATCCAAGCTTGCATTGCATTACATTGCTAATGTGGAGTCACGTAACTGGTGTCAGGAGAGCACTGCTGATCAGACCAAAGCTCTGTCCAGCCAGACATCCTGCTGCCACACGGATGCATCCTGGGACGCTCGGAAGCAGGATGGGAAGCAAGGGACTCCTCGTCCCAGCCAATGGTTGGTGTCCAGGGGCAGCAAGACTTACTCACAGGGCAGTCATTCCAGCCCCCTGGTCCTTTTGCCATTTTCAACTCTTTGCACCATTTCTTCTGAGATGTGGCAATCAGAATTGTGCACAGTATTCTATGCATGGAGACTCGGTGGCCACAACTCATGCAATACTATAAAAAGGTGTTTCCCTCCCCGTGGGGACTCCCCGTTCTTCCTCAGTAACCTGGAATAGCACCACGGCGGGTCACTGTTCAGAGAAAATATGGCAGCCTCCGGCAGCCCCCCCTGATATTTGCTGTGTGGCTCCCACTGCCAAAAATAGCAGCAAAGAAACAAGAGGAATGACACGGGCAGAGGTCCCCCAAAATGGCAAGGAAACAAAAGAAATGTCTAATGAAAGAAACATGAAACAATTTTGAGGAAGCAAGGATGTGAGAAACAATGCTTTCTGTGCCGAGATAAATCGTGCGTGCCCACACATGTGCATGCGCCCACACCCTCGGAGGCCCAGGGCTCCGCATGCGACAGCCTCTCTGTGCGGCACTCTGTTATTCCAGTGATTGTGTTTTTCCCTTGCACAGCCTTGCAGTGGGAATTTCTGTGCAGGCAAAGGCAAAGGGATCTGGAAAGAAGTTGGAAAGAGCTTTCCTCCCAGTAGTTGGTCTGGCCAACTTAATGCTGGTGGGATCCAGCCATTCACCTCCTTACTTTCCTGCTGAAGCTTGTTGCCGGAGGCAAAGCTCTTTCCAGCTCCGAATCCCTTTGCCTTTGCCTGCACAGGAAGCACCACTGCGGAACAGTTCCCGTGGGGATGCCACCCCTGGACAAGCAGCATAGCGCTGGAGCACGCGGAAATGCTTGGGCACGGACAGTCCTGGGCCCTCCGTGTGCTCCTCTGTTTTCCTGACAACAAAAGGAGGCTGGGCCGGGAGGGAAACGATTCTCAGATGTCACACAAATATATGTCTTACATAAATAAAAGGAACCACAGGATTATCCGATCTTTGCGTTCAAGGCGAGAGGATTGTTGGCTCAGAGAATTCCTGGAATGCCTGCCTGTTGTGCACAGCTCCCTTCGGGGCCTCAGGGAGCGGGTGCTGAAGCCTCCGCAGTCTGGATGCAGCCTTGCCGGCAGATTGGCTCGGCTGCAGGGGCAGCTCCCTCCCCTTCTTTCGGCTGCACACAGCGACCATGAGCCACCGATGGGGCCCTGCAGCTGCAGGGAGCCCTGGCCAGTCAGTCCAGACCGAGACTGCAACACCACAGCGGGATCCAGCTGGATGTGAGCAGCCCTCCGCAAAAGGAACGACTGGGAGAAGAGTGGCCTAGCAAGGAGAACAGCTGCTTCTGTAGCGGCCACCTTCCCGGTGAAATGAGCTCCTCCTATCACGCTTCATGCCCCATCTTGGAGGAACCATGCCAGTTGGCCAGGAAAGACTGTCCTGACCAGACCTATTCTTTTCCACCCAATTCCACGACATTTTCTTCAGGGTCAAGGAAATAAAGGGGGCCGAGGGCATGTGCCCCGTGTTTATGGACCTCTCCCCTGAACACCGCAAGCTGCATGCAGGAGGAATGGGGTCAACATGGATTTGGTTGGCCTTTTAATATGAATCTGCCTAAGTCACACCTCCGAGACTAATATGCAGACCGAACACAATTATCCTTTGCTTTTTGCACTTCTTCAACTAAAAAGATGCATGCAGAATTGAGCACAGTAGGAAAAGCAGCTTACCAAGAAGCACAGATGAGCCAAAAGTGCTTCCAAAAGGGTGCCTGTCAGAGGAAATGGCACCCAAAAGTGAGAATGGCATTTGGTGTGTGAAAATACATGGGAATTTTCACAAGAGCTTGTTAAAGCGACACCCTGCAAATTGTGGACACCGATAGGGGAAATGCGAAGGCATGAGCGCCTGCTCCAGAATGTGCCACAGGCGAGGAGAGTGAAACGGGTCGCTTCATCTGCTCCGACACACGTTAGATTTAAGGGAAAGAGGCTTCCTTGCAGATCGGGGGCCATAAAGTTTATGGCAGCCATTTCGCAGTACTACTAAACTTTATGGAGAATGCACATCCCCTCCATCCAAGCCAGGGAGCCAGTCCACAGGAGCACTGGGGGCTCTACAAACATGAATATTCGAACCCCACCACACCTCACAGTCACAGTTGTGACACAACAACGCAAGCCTGTCTGGCACAGTGGCGGTAAAGATCGGAGGAAGAAAAGTCTGCGAAAGCCTTCTAAAGCACTGCGTAAGTGATGCCCATTATTAATGAGAGGTGACTTGCATTAAATTACTTGCATTTAATTTGTCACCTCGAACTGGAATTTTGGAACACCTGCTGATTTATTATGAAAGAATTATAACAGGAAGAAAAGCTGCAGTTTTTGATGCTTGGCGGGTATGAATAGCATTTGGATGCATATTCAAGAGAGCAAAAGAGAGGGCAGAGGAGTTTCTGGGACAGGACAGCGCTTTCTGGCCTGGGCATCCAGGAAACGGGCTGGCAGGCTGCCTTGCGGGAGCCAAAGAGGGCGAGTGATGATCTCGTGCAATGAAGGTGCAAGAAAGGAGGGGAAAGCAGCTCCCCGCTGGGGTGCTCACAAACCGAATTCG
Source organism: Varanus salvator macromaculatus (assembly GCA_023646645.1). Lineage (NCBI taxonomy): Eukaryota > Metazoa > Chordata > Lepidosauria > Squamata > Varanidae > Varanus > Varanus salvator. The sequence continues at coordinate 4,119,005 of JAIXND010000674.1, read as the reverse complement.
GACAGTGCTGCTGGGGCATCTGAGTTACCCGCCGTCTGCCCAGCGAGTCCCCCACCCGAAGGCCAATGCAGGTTGCCTTCTGCACCTCTGCTTTGCACGGAGAGGTGGACGGCATTCAGTGAAGGGAAAGCCGGCCGGCAGACTGGACGTGGGACCGCCGCGCAGCATGCAGGGCTGCCGTGGCCAGCCTTGTCCATGAAAGAAAGGGGTGCATCAAGGCACATGCATGCCATTCTAGTATGCTTGATGCGCTGTCAAGGGTGCTTTATTGCTCCGTATAAACACATGTGGATGTAACTAAGAAGCCAGCAACGCATGTGGCTTGTAAGTGAGACCACATTTCCTCCCCATCCATTTTTTCCCTGGGTTAAGCTTAATACAGTTAATGGATCACACAGCAATTTAACAACAGCAAACACTCTCGGCTTTTATTAAAACCATCTACGCAACTGCCCTCCACTCGGGCCCTCCTGCAGGGTTGACTTTGGTGAGGTTCAGAGTCACAACTGGAAAAAGACAACCCAGGAAAGCAGAACGGAAATTGGGGGATGCTGTGGGTGGCCGGGAGGCTATAAAAGTCTTCGATGGGTTGTTCACAAGAGGAAGGGAAATGGAAAAGCTGCTGCTGGTGGAGGCAGTGGATCCTTCATGCAATGCACCGCGGGAGCCTCCAGGCCGTGGCCAGAAGCAGCGGTGGCACAACAGCCCTCTGCCCGCCATGCCCCCTTGCTGGGGCTGCCCCGCATGGCCATCGGCTTGTGCCCGGTGCCTCGTGGGGACAGGGAGCACCCTTCTCCCTCACGCACCTGGGAGAAGTCCAGTCCAGGCAGTCAAAACGTGGCACCGCTTGGAAAGGGAAGCCTTCTCTCAGCCCTGTGAACTATCGCTCAGTCCCAGAGAAAGTCAGGAGCTGGACGGTTTGCATCCTCATCGCAGGGTCTGGATGCGTTCCTGTTTCTTGCCTCACTGAATTCTATTAAGCTTTGTCCTGCCCCTGGTCCTCCTGGAGCACAGGCCTGGAACCAAGAAATGGCTTTTCCTTGCTTGCTTTGCTATGACGAGGCACAAGCGACCGTGGAATGAGGTGCCCAGTCTGCTGAAATTTGGCCAGCGCAGGCAGCAGGGAGCAGCTTGTGCTCAGGAGAAACGGGCAGGTTCGCTGCAGAGTGTGGGCCTCACCCAAAGCTGCCCCAAAGCTGCCCGAAATGCAGGGCTGTGCAGGACCCTGGGCCGCCTGTGGTGCGGTGGTGTGGCTCCCCACCAGCCCAGCCCCCAGACCCAGGTTTGCCCTGCCGCATATGAGGGGCCGCAGGGGCCTGCTCTCCAGACTCATCTGCCAGCCCTCCATTCTTAAAGCTCCATTGCAGGGATTCATTGGTTCGCATGTCACTGTGATTCAATCTTTCTTGGTTCCCATGGTTGTCTCTTCTGCTGCCTGGAACGTCTGGAAGGACACTTAAGCAGGGCACGTATTTCACATGCAAGTTTAAAAAGTAAAAAGGAGCACACGCACCCACCTATGCATGTGTGAACACGCTCAAGCGCAAAGCCCAACTAACCTATCAGTAAGTGGAAGTTCCAAATTGCCAAAACCTAACCAAGTGCATGGGCCACGAGGCACACTCTTCAGACGTTCCTCCTCCATGTGCTGGGGAGGGGGGCTCCCACTGGTCCTGAGGGGCTCCCATGCACTCCTGTCTCAGTGTCTTTGTAGGGAAGGTCTGAATGGGGGACTCAGCCATGCTTGGCTGAGCTGGGCTGGGCTTCCACATACAGGTGGATGTCCTACATGTGCTTTGGACTTCCAGAACGGACCTGCTGGAGACAGAGGCACCTGTGGTCCCACTTCCCTCTCCAAGCCTTGCTTGAATGTCCAGGTCCAACAAAAACCTTCTGATGGAGGTCACCGCTTCGAATGGGCTAAGAGAAGGCAGGTGCCGCCACAAAATGGCCGCTGTGGGGTGCGACAAGGCGAAATGTTGTGCGTTCTCCGTGTGTGTGCAAGCATGAAGGCTGTCTCTGCCGGTCCCCCTCCCTCCCTGTTCTCCCCCCAGCCTGACTTTTCCCTGCATCCCACCTCACTCTCTCTTCGTGACATTTCATGGATCATACGGCTGCAGCGATTTCTCACATGATCTCACAGTGGCTGCTTTCTTACTCAGAATAGTGCAGAGATAGAATGGAAGGCAGCTGCGGTGATGCGGGCAGCAGGGACAAAGCATCCATAATGCAACATCTTTTGTGCATTGCTGCAGTCCGATTACAGGAACAAGTTGAAGTTACACACTGAAGACCCTGCCAGAAAGGGAAGTCCTTTCGGTGGGTCTATGGACAGATCTGAGATGCAGTGGGACAAGGAGACCCCTGATCTGTGGGAGCCACTTTTCGGTCCCAGGAAGGCCAAGGGGGAGGCAAGGTGCCCACAGAGCTCAGCTGTGGCCCACCCCCACTTCTGAAGTCCAACGGTTGAATGATTAGAACAGGATCCTGCTCAACACACACACACACTCTTTGGTATGATAAGGCTTCCTTTTGTGCATTTCTCTCCCTATCTGAGCTCTTCCTCTGTGAGCTCCCGAATGCAAGGAGGATCCCCTTCAAAGCTCTCGGCCTGTGGGCCTGATTCATCCCATGCCAGCCCTTCTGTAGCTAAAAATTTGCACGGAAGAGCCCCATACCTGCAGCGCCAGAGCCAGTTTCAAAAAGCTCGAATCAAAGCTGACTTTTTTCTTACCTCCACATTCCCTATAACAAATTGCAAACTGTTTCCATTTGTCCGTAGCCAGCACACTGTTCCTCTAAATGCGCTAAGCTTCCCGACATGATGTTTAGCACATGTTCCTTTGCACAAGCCCCCGCCTTGGCTAAAAGGCGGCCTTATAGTTTGCAAATGGGATGAAACCACGGAGTCTCCTCCTGGTACCTTGGCTTCTTTCCTGCTCCACTCCAGCCGGTGCCAGAACCTCTGCTGAACCTTCCAAGTCCTTATGTGTGTTCGAAACCTTGCCAGGAAAACGGGGAGGATGAAAGTGAGCCGAGGACGAAGGCACATGAAGGAGAAACTCCTGTAACTGAGGCATATCCTCCACGGGAAGGAGTTACCTGCAGGGTTCAGCCTTCAGCCTGTGGAGCAGTCTTGCATAGCCTCCGTCAGGTGGGTCTCCTCTCCGAGCTCTCCTGCCGAGGAAGAGGCAGGGCGCTGGGACTCTGCGAGTGAGCCGCCAGGGAGGAATCTAGGTGGGGGAGGCCGGACATCCCCTGGGGCACAATCGCATCCAGGAACTGAGTGCAGCCACCACGGCCACCCACCGGGGAGGCATGGGCTGGGTCCGGTTGCCACATCAGACCTGCCAGCCCGGGGGAATCTGATCCCGCAGGGGAAGTGCTGGGAGCTCTGGGGCACACATGAGGCCCTGGCCGATAAAATGTCCCGCTTTGAGGCCAGCCTGGGTTTACTGTTATAGTACAGCCGCCACTTGGTGGCCAAGGATAAGCAAAAGCACTGGGTCCAGAGGATGCTTAGGGCTTCAGCCTCAGGCCCGCTCACCAGGCACAATGCTCAGCAGGACTTACTTCTGCGTGGACACACTGCCTTGACTGGAAACAAGCGGCATTGATTAATGGGGCAAGGGGAACTGGCTGCGGAAGCGGTCCTGACCACAAAAAGGCTACATCAGCCTAAGCCGTGCCACGCCAAGCCCAGGAAACAGGCCAGCCCCTGCTGCCCAAGGCCGTCCTTCCCCGGGGGGACTGGAAAAGTCCCCGGGAACCTGGGAAAGGCTGGGCCAGGGAGCTGGGGGGAAGGTGCTGCCCGCAGGGCTAAGGAGCAAGGGGCCACGGCAGTGGTGTGTCCCATTTCGGAGCAGCTTCAGGAAATGTGCTTGCTATTTTAGAAGAAAGAAGCTCCTACAGGCAGGAAGTGAGGGCGAGAAGAAAGCAGCTGGTGGAGGGTCACTGGAAGAGATGACACTCCACTGTTGTCCTAGAAATGTGCTTTTGGGTTTCAAGCAACTCATAATGTCTGGGATCGAAAGCAAACTGCATTCTCACACATCTGCAGCGGCCAAATTCAATGGCGAGAATGACAAAGGGAGAGAGGAGGGAGAACCAGTTTGCCTCCATTTTGGAGAGCGGAGTGTGTCACCTGGGTGGACACCTGAGTGGAATTGTAGATTTTGGCCAGGCTGGATCCTGTCTTCAGGCAGCCAGGCTGCTTCTGCCTGAGCACCAGCCGACATCCTTTTCCTTCTGGCAGGCTTTGGCTGCGAGCATTGCTCAGGCCAAGCTTTCCTAATGTTATGGGCCATGACCAGCGCCGTGGGGTTGGTTTGCATTCCTCTTTGTCCCGACCAAATGCCTGGTGCCAACAGAACAGCTGTTTTAAGGTTTCCTGATGCTTTTGTGAGGAGTTTCATTCTTCAGGATAAGCTTCTCCTCCCAGTAAGCACCCATCATAATACCTTTCCCCCCTCAATATAAAATAACTTTATTAGCTTTAAAGAATTATTAGCTTTAAAGCTCTAAAGATTTTATGATAATTTCAAACAGATGTCCGAAGACAGCGTTCGTCTTCTGTCTGTTTAGGTTTAACCCATCTTGGAGCCACTCCTGAGCCCGTGCGCTGAGCTCATTGCTGGTTTCAAAGGGGGAGTGTGAGCGCCACCCGTGTGGGCCAGGCCCCGCGACACCGCGTGTGTCGGGAGCTGCTCCCACCGCCTGGATCACGGCCCCATTGGCTCAGGCCAATGCTCCCGGGGCTGCCACAGGGCCCCTCTCCGGGAAATGCGATGCTCTGTGCTGCCCTGCAGGCTGGCATGCAGAGGGGCAGGGGCACTCGGCCACTGCTCTGTATGGCAGAATGAGTGGGACTGCCTGCCCAGGCACCGATTTCAGACACGCTGGCTCAGGGCCCCCGCCTTAAAAGCTGGTGCATGCAGTTGGCTTGTTTGCTCGTTTGGCATTACCGTGACCCCAAAATGGGGAAAGCCCTTATGAGCCTCTCCCCTCTCCCCTGCCAAGCACACAGTCTAGCTTTTGGTGAACGCAGGTAAATGACCAATTCAGGATTTAGGAGGATGTACAGCATGGGGAAATGGCTGCGCCAGATTGTGTGCAGCAGCCAGAGTGGCGACGAGACACGAGTCTTGCTGCCACAGCACCATGCAAATTGCCTGCTTGCCTCCGCAAAGACCTCCCTGGTACGGCTCTCCTGCTGCCTCTGCCAGGCCTTTCCCCCTTCCTTCGGGAAGGGATGCTCCTGGGTAGCGCACAGGAGAGGCCTTGCTGCAACGGCTCTGCAGAGCGGCCTAAGACACGCCTGTTCCCCAGGAGTCTGTGCTGCAGGACACAGTCCCCGAGTTTCCTTTCTTGGTGGAAGGTGTTCCTGACTGAACTGGAACTGAGCAGGCACGTAACTTTTCCAGAAATTAATGCAGGAATTGCATCCCAATGATTCGAGATTCATCCTGTGCTAGACATTCCCTAGTTCTGATTTCTGCGTTGGTCATTTTGATGAGACTGAAGGTTCCTCTAATCAATGCCTTTCATGCACTTATATTTTCACCCTTGGATGCAGCACCACGATTTCCTTGGGTTGCTGCTTCTTTGGCAATATGTTTCCCTCTTTCACTTTCTTTGATTCTGATGGATGATCCTGTCTGAAGAGTGATATTATGGTAAGCGGGATGATGTGACAAAGCTATATAGCCCATCAGATTTGGTTGTGTGATGCTATCATTGAGGGCAGGGAAGAGAGATTGCAATGAAAATGTTTTGTTTTGCAACAAGTTCCAAAAACCACTGGGAAGGAAAAGTGATACAAAAGAGAAGGCCTTCCTAATTCTCTCTTGCACTGCCGGACACGCTCATGCTAAATAGTGAGTCATTTGATTCCGCCCTGGTCCCTCAAGAAAGGTTTCAGCCCCTAATTGTTCAAGCTGTACGGGCAAAAGAAAACCCCCCGAGGAAGCCATGGGACCCACCCAGAGAGCAGGACCAGAAGGGAGGGACGGAGGGGAAATTCCCACTTGGATCCAGCTCCAGTCCAGAGCCCAAAAGAGGTGCAGCAGAGCGAAGCGGCCCACTGGGAAACCCTCAGCCACTCAGAGGAAGGGCTGCCACTGGCCAGCTTCTGGAGAGGAGCTCAGCCCTGGCCCTTGTGCTTGCTGCTGGGCCGCATGAAGGACACAAGAACTGCGCCCCCCCAGGTGCACCAAGCCAAAGGTAGCATGGCAGCGTCCTGTCCCCTAATCGAGAGCCGCCCGGCAGCCTGCGCGGGGAGGAGGGGCCCCGGCGTGGAGTGGTTACCAGAGGATCAGATCAAAGCCTCTTTTCCTTTTTGCGAAAGCAGATCTGTTTGAAGTCCCCCGGCCCGTTTTTATCTCTTATTATGGAATCCATGGAAAATGTATCTGGGGGTGTGAGGTTCCCCGAGAGGACATGACTCGGAATCTTTCCTTCCTCTCAGTGTCTGTCTGCCTGCAAAACCTTCCCAGCCAAGCTCTTTGCCATTTGTGATGGCTAACTTTATGATTAACCTGACTTTTTATAATACACAGTAATTTTAACACTCTCTAAGCGTGCAACCAATCATTTTTGATATAGACCATGAATAAATGCAAAGAACAGCTTTTTAAAAATTTAAATTAGTGTTAACTGCAATTGGAGGCCTTAGCTCCAGGATTAACTAATCCAACATAACATTAATAATGCACTTTATCATCAAACCTTCAGGCAAAACTCCAGTGAGAACAGATGAGCTATGCGGTTGGCCTGAAAAGTAAATGAAAGTCTAGATTCTGCCAGGGATGCAAAGTCCGCTTTCTGCCAACCCAATGGTCTTAGAAGCCCCGACTGCAGAGCAGACCGGCCTCCTGCGACCCGGTGCCCTTGCCATCCCGTACACAAGCCGGAGTGGATTAGCTTTGCCCAGGAAAACTGGCAACCTGAGTGGCATGAGCCTTACAAATCTGTCCACCCTGGTTTAGCATCCTAGCGGGCTGCGGTGGGACTGGGGCCAGAGAACGCATCCACACCTGGTGGATGTTCACAGCATTTTGCCCTGGATCATCCTTAGAGCCCAGAGACAGGGGTGGAAGGGCTCGCAGGTGGGGCCTGCAGCCTCTCCCTGGCACACCCTCCCGCATGCAGCCCTCCTCCCGCCTCCCTCTGCTTCTCTTTGCTGAGGTCGGGGCTTTGCTTCCAGGCCAGGGAGCAGCTGCAGAGGCGTCTGCAGGGGAATGTGCTGCGCAGGCTCCACGATTTTGCTCCGAGTGTCTTAGGCAAACCGCCCACTCCAAGTCTCCCATCCGCAGAATGGTGATGGTCACGATCACATATGCGGCCTGCAGCTGAAACATTTGCCACCATTATGCCCCTGAGAGAGTACCAGGGATACTTGCCCAGGAGACCTCGAGGCACTTATTCTCGAGCAAGTGAGGTGCCCATCCACAGCCTGGCCTGACGGATGCACCCGGGGTGCCCAGGCTTTGATGCCAGGCGATATTTCACATGTTCTGCATGAAAAGGCCTTCGTGTGAGAAGCTCCTTTCAGTGAAATTTCACCCTCCTTATTGACAGGCTTTCTTCCCTTGAGGTTCTTGAGATGTTTCTCCTGATGAGGAAACTGCTTGCTTGTTTTTAATTTTGCTCTAGGCAGATCTGCTGTTAACTCCTAAGGATGTAGATAATTCTGTCCCCACCGTCACTCAAAATCACACCCATTTTTCGTTTTGGCCATTTCAGAGGTAGCTTTACGAATTCTCTCCTGGACTGGCCCCGTGGTCGATCACTGGTGACTGCATCTGATCTAAGCATTCAAGTCACCTGTGACTCCGGACCTGAATAGGGTTCCACGCATCCATGGAACTGTCCTCGGAGTCCAGAATGTTTCAGCTGGAATCCTACCTGAGGCTTTACCTCCACCTGAATGAAAGATTTTGTATCTGGTGTTCAGTAGCAGCCTAATCCAGAGCATCAGCACCAATGTTGTGTCGGATGGGCAGTAGCTTGTGATTACAGAAAGCTGTCAGAAGAGAAAGTTTGCTCACTTTTTGATTCACTGTAAGGAACCTCTCAGGTTTTCTGCGGCTTAAGTTTCCACTGTGTTTAATTCCTGCAACGATTTCCTGACCCATCTGGTTGCATTTGCAGGAAGAGATCAAGCTTTGATTTGCTGGGTCACATTCCATCTGCAGAACATCTCTGAACTATTCCCACACCACGTGGTGCTTCATTCCAGGGTTATTCTTCCACATGTGCACCGATGCTCCGATGCTGCAGAAAGGCCTTTCAGTGTGCAGAAACATTCAAACATCCAGATGCACTGGCTGAGCATCTCCTGCTGAAAGATCACAACACCCTTTCCAGAGGGTCCTGGGATCGTACGATTCCCCTCCCCATCCTTGTTCTTTAGTGCTTCAGAAAGTCTTTTAGAGAAGTCAGACACCTCATCATTTGTAAATATGAATTTTGTGGTTACCGGTTACACTTGTGCAAACTGTCAGGACTGAGGAAGTGTTGCCTGTGATGTGGTTGCCTTGTCAGCAGCCCTCTGGCCATTCTCCAGGGGCTTCCATGCAAGCCCACTTTGCTCCCATTTCAGGTCTGGATGATGCAGATGTTTCCTCCAAAAGGAGCACCGATTCCTTCCAGTGAAGATGCTTACAGGACCTCTCCTCCCAGACTCCCATGGAGTCTGTCCAGCTGGCCTTCTCAAGTCAAAAGACATGGAAATCTATCCCACTGGTACCTTAATTCTGACACTGCCATGTCCCATGAACTCCTTATTTTGTTTCGGTGAAGGGAGGACTACAAAGGAAAGGCACTTCTGCCCATGTGGGATTTGCAACGATGGGATCCCTGGCTGTGAGATCTGCTAGAACTCATTTTGTGGAAGCAATTAAGTTCTACTGGGCTTCCCTTTGCACCTTGACCCAGATAGGGAGCTGCCGCAACTGCCAACGATTGCTCTGGGTGGCGAAATCCCTCTCCACTTGCTTCAAAGCTTCTCCGGCAAGCAGTGCGACCCAGCAGGAATGCAGATGCCATGGCTTCCTCTCCCAGGCCATGCTCGCCCTCTGGATCGGATCATAAGGAAAATCCTGCACCTAGCCCCTTTCTTTCCGTCTCCTCACCATGGCTTTCTATGTTAGTAGAGAATCTGGAGATACGTACTGAGGCGGCAGTTGTGTAAAGAAGAAAAAGAAATGGAAACCCATCTTCTAGATCGGTTGAAGATGACCGCTTTTGCCCCTGGATCCAGGCTGCTTTGCCGATTCATTCACTGTGTTCGCATTCCTGGCCCAGTAGTGCATTGTGGCCAGTGGGCTACAGCATCCACCTGGGAAGGCGCTTGATCCGCAGGACATTTCCTTCTGCTTCAAATGTACCAAAAGCACCTTGGAATAAATACAGTGAGCCAAGTGTGCCTCTTGCACTGGACACACTTAGAATTAGTGAGGGCCACATGCTGCTTTCATTCCGTACGGAACACGTCTGCACAGTGGCTTGTGACCCGGCGTGTCCTTTCTTGAAGCGCTAGAGAGGATGGTATGTCCCTCTACAGTTGTGTGCCTTCTTGGGTAAACTAGAACCAGAAATGGGGAGGATGCTTCTTGGAAAAGAATGGTAAAAGAGCTGATTGTTTGCAGACCTCCAGCAAAGTACAGGGAAAAACACATGAGTAAGAACATTTTCTGAAAAAAATTCCTGTCCTAAATTAATGGAGATCTGATTGTCATGTTTCTTTGATTTACAATTAATTGTTATTTTTGTGTGTTGAATAATATCTGAAAAGCTCCCCCACTTGCACACACAGGCACAAGTAGTTGAACTGATGGACTGGAGTGAAACTCAGTAGAATGCACTTGGTGTGATTTAAATGTTATATTCAAACACATCAAAAGCTTGATTTGGAAAATATTTTATTGGAAAACATACACTCCCCTGCCATTATTTAGATTTAAGGGGAAATGGAGGCACTGAAAACTCTGAACATGCTAATGTTAGTGCAATACTTACCCCCTGGGGATAGTCAAGGAAAGCATGGATTACAGGTCTGGTTTTTAGAGATTCGACTGGCATTGTCCACATCGCACTGCCCCGTTTGACATCTGGCCATTCATTATCAACTTAAAAGAGTGCCTGAAACATTGCATTAGAATGGAGGAAGCCACCCCACATCAGCGTGTGGCAGAACAAGCACAGTCCAAGTGTGGCTGGGGAAAATGGGCCCTGTTCCCTGCACGAGCTTTTAGTCCTTGCAAGGCCTGTTCACCTGAGGACCAAAACTGGGAGGGGTCGCTGGCATACCTGCAAGGCCCCCAGACCCCACACTGAGTGGGGGGATCTGTGTGCAGAGAGCGTCGCCATGGGTGCAGTGCTCCCAGGGGCCTCCACCTGGGGTAAGCAAGGGCAGGTGGGAGCTGCCTTGGAGATGGCGCTTGGGGGCCGAGGAGGCAGGACTCGGGAACGGGCACTTTGACGCTCATGTGACCGGAGGGGATGCCGGCACGTGGCTTCTCTCTTGGCCTAATCCACCTCGCTGGCGTGGCAGGACTGGGGAGGAAACCATCATTAGCACCTGGCGCTCTGTACAGCGAGTGCAGGATCAACTCTGAATCCATTTTGCAAGTTTAATTTCTGGCACAGGATATCTTCGGGTGGCAGATTTGGAAGAGTTTGGTGATGAACCCGGATATCACGGTCTCTGATGGGAATTCTTTTTTTTTTATGGCCTAAAGGGCTTGCTGAAAATGTAAAATCTAAATTAGAAATATTGAATGCTGAACACTCATCAGACTTCAAATGTATGTAGAAAATTTGCTGCAGCATTGAAGATAACACCCCGCCTGCAACGAGATTAGCTTCCCCGGCTGGCCTTCCTGCTGCTCATGTGTCTTTCTCGCCCATCTCCCTCTCCGGGGGAAACGCATCAGTTCAAATGCCTGATGCGCCGGGGTAACAGCAGCACGTGTGTGAACGAGCGGGTCATGGCACAGGGAGATGTGATGTGATTATCAACCCAAACAACAGAAACTTAATTGACCATGAGCAAAATCGCCTCCTGCGAGCATGAGTTACCTCCGATGGGCTGCAGCTGATGGGTAATGTTTAAATCATAACAGGCGATGGAGACGAAATTACAATCCAAGTGAGTTACTGGCAGTTGGCCTGCTCCCCTGATGTATTCCTCTCACACCCTCCTCTAATGTTCTGCTGAGTTCGATATGGCCCAGCGCTGAGCAAATTAACAGAGAAGCCCCCCCCTCAATCGCTACCCTGATTAACAGCCCCGAGATGCTGAAAGATGGCTTCATTTTAATAACTTGATGCTAAATGGATTACAGCAATGAGACCAGCTCCCGAAGGGATGCAACTTCCTATATTTGTATGCACTGATAAAGTAATCAAAGAAAGCAGTGCAATTTTTTTAGTTATAACAGAAGCAAAAACAAAACACCCCACCCCTGGCTGGAAGTTAATTAGGCCACAGCAAGTAACAGAGTGGTCCCACATGGAAGTGGAAATGCGATTTCTGAATTTCACCATCGGTGCATGCACCACTGGTGGTCTCCGCCGTGCCTTCCAGTGTGCCAAAGATCCTGCAAGTCTCCCCTCCTCCAGCATCGTAGGTGCCCCACGAGGTCCATCACAGGCAAGGGCAGGATCCATCCCTGCTCTGTGGGGCCTGGACCAGCCCAGCCTGTCTGAGCACACATCCCTTCCCTTCAGCCCCTTCTCCGGGAGCCCTCCGTTCCGAGGATGTGCTCATTTCCTTCCCTGAAATACAATTCTGCCGGCGTTTCCCGCTGCAGTTCAGAAAATGCCGGCGGTGATTATTCCTTCACCGCAACTCTCTCACCCCAAAGGATGCAGTGGCTCAACCTGCGGGTGCTCTCAGATAATTGCTGTGGGACTGTCTTCACGAGGGACACGTGGCTCAGCACCTTAATTGGTGTCAGGGGAGGCCAGGTGTGCAAAGGCGATGTGCAAAGGCGATGTGCATGGCAGTGCAAGCCGCTCCACTTGGCTGTGGCGGCTCTGGTCAATTTAGTGCTGGGGGCGGGGGGACTATCACAAACGTGCTTCCCTTGCCCAGTGAGTTCCTGGGTGACTCTGGGTGTCGAGATGCCTGGCAGGTGTAAAATCCATCGTTATTTGTTTTTCGGTGCCAGGCCAAGACCTTTTTATTTAAACAATATTTTAATAATTGTTAATATTATTTATTGGTTTTAATTTTTATAGCCAGGGTGAATCCAGATTTTATATGTATTTTTTATATGATTGTTTATTTATTATGTTGGAAGCCGTCCCAAGGCTTATGCGAATGGGACGGCATACAAAAACTCCGAATAAATAAATAAATAGATAGATAGATAGATAGATAGATAGATAGATAGATAGATAGATAGATTCCTCAGGTTCTAACTTGCTGGATTTAATTGGCTTGATCTCCATAGACAGTTTCGCAACACTCATTCTGGTGTTTATGCTTTTCATATAGTGCCTTAATTTCGTGTTTTCATTCTGATTACATTTTAATTCTTTGTTCTTTAATTCCTTAATTCTCCTGGAAATCAGTGGAAATCAAAGACTGGGATGCTGCAGCTCCTTTTTGGATGTGCAGAAACGCTCGGTGCGGTACCTTGTGCTTCCTGGCCGAGCTGAGGAGGGCGTCTTTCCCCAGAAGTCTAGAGAAACACTAAGCGACCCCTTCAGGGAAAGCAAATAGTTATTTCAGCTCCTTCCACCTTCTAGCCTCCCTCCTGGGCCGGGCTCAGGGCAAAACGGGGTCCTCCTCTGGATTTGCGAGGGGGTGCTGAACCTTTTTCAGCCCAAACGCTGGGTTAAATTCCAGAGAAGTTCTCAGGACCGCAGGCCTACAGGGCTGGACCAGCGGCAGAGCAGGACAGGCGGCCAGCACAGGGTGCAAGGGGACAGACCTGAGCAATGCCACCAGAGCTTAGCTTAAAGCTGCCAGAAGCAGCCCCAGGAGGGTGCAGCATCCCAGGTGGATTGCACCCTCCTTTGGAAAAGCACACAAAAAAGTCAGCCACACTCTGTGCAACTTGCACTGGCACGCAATTCTTTGTGTACTTTTCTTTGGCCAGTGCAGGACAGTTGAGAACTCTGATGAACTGCAGCAGTACGATGCTGCGCAGGCTGAGGAGAGATCCGGGGTGGAAAAAATAACAGCTTTTTTTAAAGGCATATGTATAAGGCCATGTATTTTCCAGCAATCCTGTACTTTTGAATGTCCAAATTTGCATAAGTTTCTAGAAAGTAAAAAAAAAAAGTGAATTAGAAGATGCTGGCCTGCTGTGGAATCTGTGTGGGGCAGAGATAAGACAGCATGATCTCACGGTTTCCAATTTCTCCAACATCCCCAGGTGAGGCCCAGTTTGCAAACTCCATTTTTTTTTTCATTTAAATGATTGTCTGAAATTGAATACCACAGAGGGTGCCATTTTTCAGGATGTGTGGTGCCCCCCTCCACACAAATTGTTACTAGACTTCCCCAAACATTTTCGGCTTGCCTTGAAATTCCTGAGACATTTTGCTGCACAAGATGTGGCAGCATCTGCTCCAGTCCATCCATCATGGAAAACTCCCAGTGGGCAGCTGGCTGCAGCAGAGGCTGAAGCAAGCAGAGATCTCATGAGTCCAGCCTGCCTCTCCTAGCCTTGCCTGCCCACACTCCACCTCTTCCTGTGGCCACCCTCTTCACCCGGCCCCTGTCATTGGGCAGGCATGGGGGGCTTTCAATTCCTCAGGTGTGTCACACACCGGAAGAGCCACCTGCAGGGCCACTAGCTTGGGCTCTGAGTGGCTGACCTCAGGCTCTGCCTAAGGCACCTCTCACAGTCCCATGCCCAGTGGTACTGTGGTCTCAGGGAAGGCCAGCTCAGGCTCACCTGACTCAGAACTCGGGACCAGGACTGTCCACGGAGAGCTGTTTCCAAGAGGACACGGCGGTCAGTCCTCTCCAAAGACCTCCTCATGGGAGCCATCAACCGATGTGCCTGTGGGTTGTAACAGAGCAGGAAGCAACTCATGTGGATTCATGGAAGGGCTCACCACCAACAGCTTGACATTTCCTGCCTGGTTTTGGAAAGCCCCTGTGGTGGTGGGCAAAAGTGGCACCCTTCACTTAGGGCCAGTGTGGTGGAAACTAGAGAAGTCCCCCTTCAAATGCCATTATACATAGAAGCTGGAATGACGTCAGCTGCGATGAAATCTCACTGCTCTAATGGAACACATGCCGATATCTAACTTAATTGGTTAATTTCAGCGAGGTGGGCTGCTTTAGCTCATGCAGTTTTGCTCTGAAATAAGTCTTGCTGTCCTGCTGGACTCCATGGGGCTCATTCCAAAGACAATTTCCTTAGGACTGTATCCTTAACTGTCACGATTAACCTTAACCTCTACCGAGATTTTTTTCATTTCGTTTCATTTCGTTTCAGTTCGGTTCGTTGTAGCTAGTCTGCTGTGCTGATGTAGTGCTGTTCTGTGCAGTGTGCGTGCGTGTACGTTTGTGATTGCATGTGCAAACACAAAAGCTGGGTCCTGTTGCAGAAACCAGACGCACACATGGTTGGCGGAATATGACCAGTGTCGGTCAGTTAGAGCTATGCACAAGCAGCCTCTCAAAATTCCCCACCTGTCTGTGGGCACAGAAACACGTTCTCCATCATTTTCTCACAGGTAGCACCTTTCCTCGGAAGGGTGTTTGCACTGCCTCAGCTGTGCTGCACCGTGCTGCATCCTTCACCAGGCAGGTGTGAAGGGTCAGCATCGTTCAGGTCCAGGGATGATGTGGATCAAACCTGTCATCCGTTTTCTTCCTTCCCTTTTTCGGAAGGTTCTGTTCTCTGGACATATTTGAGGGTGCTTGATAGCTTGCTTTGAAGATATTTGGGGAGCAATTTTGAGCTTGGCCACCATGAGGTGGCCAAAGACGTTCTCTCTGTGTTTTCACTCTTGCACATCTCTCCATTGCTTTGCCATCTCCAGCGCTGCATGGGCTCCTGGGCCAAAGTCACATGGGCTGATTTCTTGGTGATGCCTTCCCTTGGGCATAGAGGGAGGTGTGGGGAACCAGGGAGGTGGCCAGCTGGCAGAGCAATGATTGCGAGAAGAAGGACAGGACACTCACACACACCCCGAACTTCCCCTGGGTAAGGTGAAAGGGCAAGAACCTTAGGCCCAGCCTGTAAGGCTCTCTCGGCCATCTCCTTCACCACCTAATGGCTTTTGGAAAGCAGTCCCTTTTCTATCATATGGCATAAGAAGGCCTGCAAGAATGGAGAAGTTTTCAGCTTGGCACTAATAAATAGTTCCCATCCAACCTAGAGTGCCATCCGCAACCACTGTAACTATTATGTTTATTGCAGTTGATATCTGATCTTTCTTTATTCATAGATCATCAAAGGCACATCCTGCTCTATGATGTGACAGAAAATATACAAGGGAGACAACAGAATAAACTTTGTAATTGGGTAGGATTTTGCACTGCGTCCTACTTTCAGGAGTGTCTGTTTCGTTACCACTCGCTCTCTCTGATTTTGTTGTCGGCAATACTCCAAGGGCAGAGACTCAAGGATATCCACAGCCTGTCCTTCACAGAGAGCCAGAATCCTCTGCAACGAACCCCTCCCTGTTGGTTTCTGGACTGACGTTTGCATTTAAAATGTTGATCGCTCCTTCATTATAATGAAGTTTGTTGTGTTCCCTCCCCCGCACCCATGCTTTATTCTACTTATGACAAGAAAGTAATTTGAAGAGATATTTTTAAAAAATCATTCAGGGAAAACTCAGGATATGAAAATTTAATTGCCACTTCTCAAATGAGGTCCTCCCAAAGTTAGTGAAGAAGAAGTTTTCTGTCACAAAAAACAAACTTCTTTGAACTTGCCCTGCCAGCACTGTGCCGAGCCGGCTTTTATGTTTGCTTCCTAAAAATACCGTCCCCCGAGTTCCCCAGTTGCTCATCAGCTCAGAGCAGCAGTCAAAGCTATTCAGAGCAGGAAAGGGGAACAGGGGAAGCCTGGGCTGGGGAGGATGGCTGACCCGCACCACAAGCTGCAAGCAGAAAGCCCCCTCTGGCCCGCAGCAGTGAGGGCGCCTGCTGGGCAGCCTGGCCCCATGCTGCTCAGGGCTTTGGGTGCCCACACCTGGCCTGCTTCCTGGCCCCACAGCTGACAGGTAGCCAGTGCAGCTGCTTCGGTGCCATGAAAAACTTGCCTGGCCAGGAACCCGCCCGGCATCTAGCCCTCCACATGCACCAGCTGCACTGCAAGCTGAAGGAGAGTCCACACAGTGTCTCCTCTGAACATCGGGTCAGGCTGCCAGTGCAAGGCCCACAGGGCCAAGCGATCCCTGTTTGGGCCAGGTTGCCAGCACGCTAGTCATTGGCACTGTGGCCACAAAAGCCTTCGCGCTCCTAAGGAAAATGCTAAATCCAGAAGACAAGCCAAGTGATATTCCTGCTGCTTCTGAGGGACCCTGGGCAGCAGCCGGGTCTGTCTGATGAGCCTTCTTCTGCCCGCCCCACCTCTATGCTCCTTCCCTTCCTTTGCAACCCTCTCCCCACCCCCCCACCCCACTGTCTGTGCTGTTGCCCAGGACTCCATGGGACGAAGAGTTACATGCTCCCGCCCCATCCCTCCTAGGCCTGGGCTGCTCCTTGGGGCCAACGGGCAAGGTCACATGCCCCCATCCAAAAAGGCCCCTCTCTGCTGTGGCTTCAACCCCATGAAAGAAGTATGGGATCTGGGGCTTTTCCACATGGGTCTGTGCATCCGAGGGAGGAGCCCACTTCTCATTTTGTACCAGGACTGGGGTCCCAGTTCAACACAGCAAGCCTCCTTTCCTGCTTTCTGCTAAAAAGCGGAGCTGTGCCTTGGAGAACACAAATAGGAGAACACTTTAAAGAAACAACACTGCTCTCTCCTCACCCTGGAACAACACAGGAAAGTGCTCTTAAGAAACAGAAATGTAACTGGAAAGTTGTGATGTTGTCTACAGAACCTGTCAGTCATGAATGTGCCAGCTGCCACTTCTGCTTGGGCAAACTGGGCCACAGCCTGGAATTGCTCAGCAGGGTTGTTCAAATAGAATGTGAAACTTGGTTTGGAAAGCAGGCTCTTGATTCCATAAGGTGCAATCCACACGTTGGATCCGCAGCCTCCTTGCCTGCCTCCAGGTGGAACTCTTGCTTTCTTGGCTACCTCAGCCAGTGTAGCCTCCAACTTCCGTCAGTCCCAGGTGTCTATATCAGGTAACATGGCTTTGCTGTGGAACCCGGGGTGCCTCCAGGAAGCTGCATAACAAACTTAATGAAGTTTAGCATTTATTGAAGCACAGTGCCAGTGGGGAAGCTTTCTAAATTGGGGATGGCTCCACACACACACAAAGCAAAAGCCGCGTGAGCAGTAGGGTAATAAAAACCATCAGGGACGTACATGTCCAGCCATCCTGACAGGACAGTGTCCCTATTTTACCCAGGTTAGTGCTGTGCCAAATTTTTCTCCCACATGTTTTGGCCATTCTCAGTCAGCTTAATAGAAAATAAATGGCTTTTTCCAGGGCTTTGTATTTCTCCGCCTTCCTATTGCTGCAGCAAGGTGGGTCTCTGTGTTATACTTGCTGTATGGACGATCTTCCTCTATCCTTAAGGCTTTTGTTCTGGTTGTCATAATTTTAAAATCGGTGCCAGGGTTTTACTTACAAAAAAGGGAAAAGAGGGGGTCTAGAAACCTCACAGGAGCCCCTGGAAAGCAGCAACACGGCAAAGCCCTGCAAACTTCCATGAGCACGCAGCAAACCCCTCATGCAGAGAAGCCGGGAATGCCAAAAAGAAGGGCAGCTCTGCTCCTTCACACTCTCTAAGCTTAATTATGCCTGCACAAATCAATCAAGAGCTGAATGCCCTCGTCCCTCTCCTCATTACGAAGCAGCCTCCCTGCTCCTCTCCAGTCAACAGTCACTTCCATGTCACTCCACTTATCTCCGCTTATCTCTCAGTGCCCTCGGTAGGCAGCAACAATTAGTTGCAGGTTCTACGCAAATGTTGCTCATAAAATCTCCGCATCCCCGGATAAAGCATGTCTCTCATTATTCTGGATGTTGACTCTGACCTGAAGAGCGCTGATATCAGTGGGAACAGGACTGGTTTCTCGCATGCTCGTTTGTCCGTGCAGCACAGCCTGGTGCTTCTTGGAGTCTTGTGGAAACCAGCATGGCCAGAAGGGAGCCGGCCACACGCACCTCAATTGTCCAGGGAGGTCCAGAAAGAGCGCGAGAGAAAGAGAGACAAAGAAAGAAAAGAACTAGGACAGATTCCCAGATGTAGGAGGAAGTGAGTGTGGTTAGGCAGGATAGTTCCCATTACCAAATTCTTCCCCTGGGACTGGTGCAATGCATGCCAGTTCACCGGTATGCCTAAGAGACAGCCCTTGCTCCATGGCTTGTGCATTATGAGGCAGGCAGACCCAGGGGTGTAGGGATTCTGCCAGAATATGTGGACCAGTTTTTAGAATAATAATTTTAAAATGTAGCCAACTTGGAAGTTCCTGCTCAGGAGAAACATCTGCTGTATGCCAAAGTCATACGCGTAATAAAGTTTCTTCGGGAGTTTTTGCACATCCCTATTTCATCGTACAGTGAAAAGTTCGGATTCATGGGACATCCTCCCTGTAGGAGCAGCAGCAGCAGCAGCAGCAAACCAGAAGAGAGCAAAGGTTTCTCAGGTGTGGCTGCACATGCCTATTTGGGACATCCTGGCACCAGAGCACTCGGGGGACAAACTGCCTCCTGCGTCCAGCCTGAGCAAAGACAGGAAGGAGCGGGTCTCAGCTCCAGGGTGGCCGCCTGCAGGGGGCACTGCGAGGGGATGTTCCTCACTGCATCAGTGGCCTTTCCCGGGGACTCACCAGGCAGACAAACTGGACATCTAGCATGCACTGCTCCGGACAAGCACGGTGGCCACGCAGCCCATGTATTTCCTTCCATCCGGATGGTGCTTTGAGGCACAGTTACAGGCAGGAGTCTGCTCGGCATCACAGCACGTCTTCTCGATGGAGCTCTCTGCCCAGAAAGGAAGCACGTGGCCATGTAAAATACAGGGAATCTGCTGAATTATCTGGCCCCTAATTAGAACAGGACTACACTGTGGCATCTCTGATCCCATAATGAACTCTGTGCTCCACTTCCCTTGCTTGCTCATGAGAGCGCTGATATCCCTCCTCGCTTGGAGGGGCGACGGCGTCTCTGCTGCATGATTTCCAGTTCAGGCTGCTCCGTCCTTGCTTCTTTTCCGTAAGCTGCCGAGGCTCCTAATGACTTTAGTGTGCTCTGCAGGGCGGCCTGCACTGCAGGAAGCCTCAGGGAAGCTGAATGCAAAGCTGTCTTGGCAGCCACACGGAACACACGCACCACACACTCTTCTCCCCGTAGACTTAAAGCGTGAGGGAGGAACAAAGCGACTCATCTCGAGCTTTCCCTGCTGTCTCTCTGAGCAGACACAATAAAGCTTGGGAGCTTTTACAAATGTGCATTCTTCCCAAAGCCGCATGCCTTTTCTTTCCAACAAACAAAAGCACACCACTGGTTCCAAAGGTCGTGAGTGGGGAAGCAAGAGGAGCCCATTAGATGTCCCCAACAGTGAATAAAGTAGCAGCCCTTCCAGAGGCAAAAATCCATTAGCTCTTTGTGGCACAGAAGAGTCCATTCAGGTCTTGGAACCAGGCTATTCTCTCCTGCTTTCTAGGTATTTATATCATGTTCATCGAAGGAATGGTGTCGCTTGGAAACCTAAAGTGCCATTTAACCCTAAAAGCTACTAAGTCATCTGAAGACTCTGAGAAGGGGGATGCAGCCTCCATCTTCCTAGCACCATAGAAGAGCTGTTCCCTCATGCCTTCTCCAGGTCACAGAGGGCAGCTGTGGCGAGAGCTGATCTGTAGGTGCCCTGCCCACTCGCTTGGCTCCACAGCTGAGCAAACCACAAACAGCTCCCTGCATTGCTTTGTCCGAGGCACCCTTCAGATATGCCCTTTGGCTGCTTTTCTTAGTCGCAGGAGGCAGTGGATGAAGGATCACCAGCCTGACAAGGGTTCAGCCCTTAGAGCATCTTGGGTGCAGTTCGGCCTGTTGTTCCTTCCCAAAGATCATGCAGTCTAAATAAGCGACGGTGGATGAAGTGTTGCCTGGTATTCTGGTGGTCGTCAAGAGGATACGTGAGGGTTTTTCAGGGAGAGAGATAACGGTGAGCACCTTCTCCAAGAACGTTTCCACGCAAGGCATTTTTGTGCGTTTGTCTTTCCCTACTCGTGGTTCTTTACAGGCTCTTTAGATGACACCAGGACCCTTCAATTTTGTTTCCATGTTTAATTCTTGTACATCAACCAAGGATCATTGGCTCTTGGTCAAATTAATAACAACAGTAACCACCAACATTTTAATTGTGAAAGCAAAAAACCCACGCTTTCCCTTTGCATGTTTGCACTATTCCATGATGCCGTATTGCCACCTAGAGGTAATGCAGCAGAAACACAGGAAATAAAAAGATCCTTGTATAGGGCTTTGTCTCAATTCTGAGGCAAAACGGAAAGTAGGTAAATGGATTAAGAGCTGATTAACAGCTTTGCTTTGTGTAGAGAGGTTCTGAGAGTCAGTTTATGATGCCATCTAATCCAAAGCCTCCCAACAATACATAGCCCTAAGAAATCTTTTGCTATGTCGTGCCACAGTGAGGTGCAGCATATCCAAGATTTGATGGGCTGAGAATCGATGGGAGCATATGATCTGACCTATTAGCAAGATGCCAGTTTTTGCTTTTTAGAAGTATCCTTCAAAATTCAAATTCTAAAGTCTATTTTAAAAAGGACAATTCAGTGGAACAAGTCTGAGTTCTAGAATGTCCCTGCATTTTGGACATTTCTAGAGCTGCGCACCATCACCCTGCTTTGACTTGGGCCCAGTTTGGTAGACCTGCTCCTGCTCAGGCCAATTCAGAGCCATGTGCTTTGATGTGAAACCAAAACTAAGCCTAGGTTTGAAAAACTGAGGTTTCACACTTCCCATTTTCTATCACGGGAAATTTCAGGAATGGCTACATGCATTTCCCCTCATCAATGTTAGTAGCAAGCATTTGGCAGGGACTGTAGAGAAGGATTATGCTGTCTGAACATCTAAAAAATAGAATTGCTGTTGTTTTTTCTTTTCTTTGCTTTGCTTTGCTTTGCTTTGTTTTGATTGGGTGGATGTGCCTTTGTAATATGATTTTTCCCTTTTTTAAGGGAGTGGTTGGGAACTTCCTTTCTGGCCTGCAGAAAAGATGCAGGGATGCTTCTGAGATTGTGCTGTGCTCAATGTGTATGAAAAGGCACACACCAAGCAGGGATCCTAGCCAAGAAACAGGAGCAGTGCCAGGAGGCGCCGCAGGTGCAGGGACCCAGGAATTACGGTGCCTGGGAACCAGCTAAGGTATTTTCGTGTTGGCGTGGGAAGCATGGCCAGCTCATACTCGCATCCTCACCCTTCCCAGATCACTGTCATCAGGGGTCCCTGGTGAAACCTGTCCTAGGATCAGAGGATGGGCTTGGCAGCCCACCAGCCACACTTCCTCCCTCCTCCTATTTGGGGTTATTTCAAGACAGGCAGTCTTTGCTGTGCACCATGCCGCAGCTGTAGCCAAAGCCTGATTGTCGGGCGGCTTCTGTTCTGTAAGCTCCGAGGGAAGCCAGCTGAGCCTCAGGATCCAACGTAACTGGACTGAATCAGCCCAGCTCTGCCCCAGCTGCAGACTTCACCCATAATCTGTGTGCATCCCGATTTTCTACCATTTCTTGTTCTGGGCACTTCAGTAGCATTTTCCTCATGGGCTAAGAGGCAGCTGGGGAGGTGGGTTTAGATAAGGAAAAGGTTTGATAGAAAGGGCTAAACTCTTTCGACAAAGGGATGGGCATGTACGTGTTTCTGCCAGATATGTCCCCGTCCCTTTTCTGTATGAATACCCATCCAAAAGCAAATCCACATGGGTATCGGTACACATTTTCATAATGTGCACACTAGTGCATGTATTTTTGGTCCACATTTTTATCCCTGTGTATTTTTGGATGGATGCACTCTCAACTAAAGCATGTCTGTGCAGACTGTGGAAGCGGCTGCATTTTTCTCCATATCATTGTCAAATGCGCACTTTTGTTTGCTTTCAAAAATGTCTCTCAAGCTTTGAGTTGTTAGATTTCTAGCTGGGCGAGTCTAAACTTTTGGTAGGTTTGTGAAGAAACAGACCAAAGAGCTCCCTGGAGAAACTGTCTTCCCCATCCTTCTCCCATAGCACCTGCAGAAGCTCGCTGACCTGACCCACAGCTGCTTTCCAGTTGGCAACAAAACACAGCACAAAGCAGCCAAAAGCCTTGAAGGGCCCTCACGGTCTTGTCTCACTTGGATTTCCCTCTCTCGCTCAGGAAGCAGGGTCCCCATGTCCTCACTTTTCTCTTGGCAGGGGTTTGCTAACCTCATAACTTCACTGCCACTTCATTTCAGCTCCTTTATCCCTTTCTGAAGATGCAACTGCTTCATCTTCTTGGCATTTATTGTAAAACTAAGACAACTAAACCAATTTTCCAAGGTAGTGAAGAGTATCATCGTTAATTCAAATGTGCCTGCAAGTTGTGAAATGCTTGGTTCCTGTTGTCAGGAATTAATACACTACAGCATGTTAAATGCAAACACTCCCAGCTTTATTGAACCCTGATTGATCAGATAAACTGCTCTTTGGAAAATCAAACCATAATACAATACGTTGCCGTCAGACTTGAGCTCAGGCTAAATCTGGGACGTGTTAACAAGGACATGGCTGAGTGCTGTGGATTCCTGCTCAATGACCGAGGATATTTTCTCTCGAGAAGGCTCAGCAGGAGGATTTTCCATCTCAGTCAGTGCCGCACATGTGGAGGACCAGCTTGGATGTGGGAACGTTTGCCCGTTGCTCACGTGCCAGATGATGAAGGCTAGGTTGCTCCAGACCTATCGGGCTTGAGGAGTGCCTTGGTGGAAAGGCAGGAAGGAACCTCACACAAACCATCTGTTGTTGTGGCACGTGGACATGAATCCCATGCCTGCCTGCCTGCCTCTGTGTGCCAAGCCACAGTTTGCATCTGCAGTTTGAGCCTCCGCACATTTCCATGCGTGTTTCGCAGTATATCGGAAGCTGCACCGAACCCCCAAGTCCCAGGTTTGTCGCATCTATAACGACCTTGGAGAAGGTGCCCCAGCTATCTGCTCCAGCACCTGATGATGGATCAATACCTTTCATAAATCAGACTGAAAAATAGGGCAGAGTAATAAGGGGTGAAGAAGTGTCAGGCTGCACTTACCAGAAGAAAAACAATTTCACAATGACCAAGTAGAAACATTGATCACACCGCTTTGTTTTCCTATTTCTTATTGTTTTTCTCTCTCTTCCAAAGCAGCCTCAGAACAATAGAAATCTTTAAACCAAAGTACAACTGCAGAAGAAAGCAGGCAGGGAAATGCAGGGGCCGCCGTTCTTGCTTGCTGCATGCGAGAGGGTTCTGGGCGCTCCCCAGGGTGCACATTCACACTTTTCTTAGGAGAAACTTCAGGATTTGTTTTTGGCAGGGTCACTGATGGTCCTCTGCCAGCTGAACATGCTGGAGGAGCAGCTGCATCTGGGTGATGCGATGGAGCTCCATTCCCAAGGAGACTCACACCCTGTCAACAAGGCAAGGCTTTTTTTTAAGTTAGAAAAACAAAGGCCCTGCCCACAGATCAGAACGATTTCTTTTTTTTCTCTTCCCCTTTTGCTTCCGCATGTTTCGTTTCATCTCATTTTGTCTTGTTTCATTTCGTTTTGGTTCTTTATTGGAGAATGGTTCTGACCCGAGTGCCCAAGGAGTGGTCAAATTGAAGTTCCTGGCCCAGTCTGTTTGTGGACCGGGGCGCTCCAGTGGGAAACCACTGTTCTTTCACACTCTTGATTATCAGGCCGTGCAGAAACTGTTCCATCATGATAGCTGGCTTTAGCTCCCTTGCAATTATTCTCATCTCTCCCACCCCGTGAGGACGCTTGTGAGAGCTCGTGCAGTTCAGGAAAATGCCACATGGATACGTTCGTGGCACCATCTAGTCGCCTGCTTGAGCGATCCTCTCCTGCTGTACATGCTGCGTTTTTCAGCAATGAAAAGGACGGGTGATGCACATCGGCAATTCAGAAGAAAGAGTAAAATGGGAAAGAACAAAGGGATACTCAAGCTCAGGCAAACTACGCCAGTCCTCATTCTGCAGCGGTCTTTAGAAATCCTCCACTTGAAATTAGGGGGGAGGCGGAATTGAATATGGGGATGAGAAAACAGTCGGCTCAGGAATGGGCAGTACTCATTCCCAGCATGCAACCATATCCCAGCATGCAAAGGGCCTGCAATACTGATTTAGACACTGCTGCCCTCCCTCTCTGTTGACTTCAGGATGTCACTCTGGGTGCCTGAGATCCCCCTTCAAAGGGCTCGGGAGGCTCCAGTTAGTGGGGGAAGTGGCACCGAAGCAGCTGCCAGTTGCGCAGGTGCTGAGGACTCCACATCCCACCCCCCACCAAAGACAATGGTTTGGCCCATGGTCATTCGGCACTTATCCATTCTGTATACTTTTCCCCATCCAGATTGGGGGCCATCACTAGTTCCTGTGGCAGTGAATTTCATTTTCTTGGGGAAGCCCTACTGATTAACAAGATGCCAATTTCTGATTTTATTTTATTTTATTTTTTAAGTAGCTTCCATTTCCAATTCGAGAAGCCTGGTTTTATTTATTTATTGAAATTGTTTGAGAACTGTCCATCAGCATCATGCACTCTGGGTGGCCAAAAAGAACAATTTTAGAAAGGACATTTCAGTGGCACAAAATCTATGTTCTATAATGTTCCGATATTTCGAAGAAGCACAAATAAATCATATTAGAGAAGTGAGCCATCCTCCTCCTTCGACTTGGATCAATTTGGAGATAAGTTCAGGGTTGGTCCACTCAGAAGTAGAACTGAACTTGTGGGCTCTTTGGACTTCAATTTTTGAATTCTTGGTCATGAGTGTGGTGTTATACTGAACCAAGAGTTAAACATGAATGCATGGATAAAATGTTTCTGAAAAGCATTGGGCATTTCAGGAGCAGAATTTCCTGCACCTTGGTCGAGCTGACCCCTTCGTCTGGAAATTCTGATACCTGCATGGAAAGTGCCGGCTTTTGGGACAAATCCGCTCGTTGGCTGTGCAGTTGCTGCCTCATTAATGCAGTACCGGCAAATTAGTTGGCGCTCCCTCTGCTGGTGGTAAAGGGGCAAGTGCAAACCAAGGACAGCACCTCTTGAAAGAAATCAGGATATATTAGATTTAACTTTCTTTCAAAGGAAACAAGATGTCTGACAACACAGAGTAGTGGAATTAAGGCAATGATATGTTTCAAATCTGGGGGACATTCCCCAGTAATCAGATTAGAGCAATTTGCTGGGAGCTTGGATTCAGGGCCTAAACTACATGTCAAGATCCCTTTAGCATTACCGTCAAACAAAAACCAAAGCAGAATGTAAGGATAATAAAAATATGGATTTTTTTCCTGGAATTATAAACAACCGCGGTTGCAGTGATTTTGGTGTAATCAAGGCCAGGCCGGACCCGTCTGCTGTCATTTTTCTGGGCTGTTAATCCCAATGTGTTTTCTATTTATGTTGTTCTCAGTTTCCATTCCAAGTGGTGGAATAGCTTTTGGTGAATCTATCGCAGGATCTGCTAGCAGGAGCCCCTCCTTCCGCATGTGCTGCAGCCCAAGCTTAGTCAAACAAATACTGGGCGACTGTGAGGGGGCCATTGGGGACTCGCATTTCTCTCAGCAGTAAACAAACGTGCTTTCCATTTAAGCAGGAGAGCAGCGAACACACCGCCCCTCCGTGAGCACACATACCCGACTCCTCTCCCTCCCACTTGCAGGGCTGCACTGAGCGTTCTCCCACTGGCCTCGACCAGCACGGATGCTCACCCCACAAGATGCTGCGGCTCCCGTCGCTGTCCTGTCACCCACTTCTTCCCTTGGCGGAGACACTCACTGCCGCTTGGGGCCGTGCTCTTCCTCCTCCCCTCCTCTCCCTCGTCCTCACTTGCCCGCACTGAAGTCTCCTCAGCTCGAGCGCAGCAACGTGGGTGATCTCGCTTAGGAGGGTCTCTGACCACCAGGCATCGGCTTCCACTGTCCCGGACAGAGCTGTGGGCTCTGGCAGCCACTACGCCCCAGCACCAGGGTCAGGACGGGCAAAGGAAGCCGGGCACAGCAACGGGGCAACTACAACCAGCAGAGGAGAAGAATATCCAAGGAACACATCAAGTGCCAAAAGCCCCTTTCAGGCAGGATGAGATCAGGGTGGCTGAGGAAGTCGCTTTGCCCAGAGCGTTCCACCACGAAGCAAACTCAGGCAGACTTTGCGGAGTGCAATCAGCGCTCTTCCCAGCTTGCTGATATGGTTCCCTGGGGCAAAATGCATGCAAAAATATGCACATTTGTGGGAAATGAGCTCAAAATGCTTTTAATAGAAAAAATGCACAAAACTCCATCGTACCAATGAAAAATTTGTTTGTGAAACATGTATCCAGAAATACATATATTTAGAAGACTGTGTACAACAGTGGGCAAATTTCTGGGCAGACTTCAAAACAAAGCAAAGCTCCCTCAAAGTTCACAGAAACAGGCTGGAGCGGCATGAGCTTGAAAACTCTGCGATCTTGCCAAGCACCAAATGGAAAGATCTCCCTATCCCAGTATGAAAACAAGCACGGGATGAGAAAAGCCATGCCAGTCCAGTCCTGGCTGGGCTTGGGCCAGAGCGTGTCCTGTGGCCACCAAGCTGAGCTTGCCAGCCATGGATGGTGCTCTCCTTGGATTCCATTAGCCTCCACGCCCCATGCGCAGAAGGGTTCAGGATGCAGCTGGTCTGCGTTTTCCTGTCAGAGGTGCCTCTTCCTGTGGGGATGGGAGCCCCATGTGGCTGAGAGCTCTGAAGGGGGCTCAGATCCGAGCTGACACAGTCAAGGAGCCTCCCAGAAGCAGCATGGGGCACCAGTGGCCAGGTGGCAGGACAGATGGGGCCTGAGCAGATCCTGCCAGTGGGAGATCAGCAGGGACGAGGCATGAGGCCAAGCCATCTCACCGCTCCCCACTGGAAGTTCCTCACTGCCTCACGCTGTGACTCCACTCGGAGAGCAGTAGGCGATGCAGTACTGGGCATCGGTTAGGAAATTCCTCTTGTGCTGAGCTTGGGGACTGGTCCTCACCCCTGGACACCTGAGGACCTGCCCTCAGTCTTTCCCACCTGTGCAGGCACAGCTTTCTAGAAAAAGGCTTTTCTGCTTTTTACTGCTTTTAAATTCTTACACTCATGTTATCTCCTCTTGGTGGTTTCATCCTGGTTATATTTTATTTCAGACTGCATGTATGCATTTTATTTTTCATGATCTAATATTTTAAAGTAACAGAACCTTGACAGAAATAGTGCAAATGAATAAAGAAAAGCATTTGGCCAGCCACATATTACCAAATAGTTACATTGCATTAAAAACCTAAAATGTGCTTTGACCAGAGACATTTGGGGCAATGACAGAGAGGGGGCAGGGAAGGATGTGTAAGCCCTGAGCGCTGTTGCTGTGCCACGCATCCTTTTTCTGGGCTTCTCTCTGAGATTCTCAGAGAGAATTATTAGCCTTTGGGTTAGTCCTTGCTTAACCAAGCTCGTCATATTTAGCTCTTTTAATCCTTCCTTGCAACTCAGTCTCTCCAGCTCCTTAATCATCCGTGTTGCTGCTCTCTGAATTCTCTCCAATTTGTCTCCATCTTTCTTGTTTATGATGTTACGATCTCATTTAGCATTTGATTTCCAATCTAGAGGAAAAATCGGAGCTTGATTGTTTTTGCTGACGACCAATAGCAATGTGAATTGCTGCTCGGAGAATAGTCCTTGAAACATCGATGAATGAAAAGAAGGAGAAGAAAGGTACCACTACTGGGCAGAGAAATACACACATAATATCACACAAGCAACCCCGGCTAGATTGAATCGCAGAAGTATGGCTTGTGTGTGATGACAGTAATAGCTGCCACGATTAGAGTGTTTAGCTTTTAAACAGAAACGTGAGGTATAACGGAGTCCTCTGTGTAGATCAAAAGGCCACGGATCTCACAAACAAACCCATGTGAGGTGTCTTTGTCCTGGGCGAAAGAACCACAATTGCAGTTTCCTTTGTGTGAAGATGCAAGTGTGTTGGAGTTGCACGCAGCCATTTCTGGTCTTAAGGAACAAGCCTGGGCGCTTCTGAGAAGGTTTCGCTCTTCCTTTGGAAGGTGCACCAGCACTGGATTCTGCAGGCCGAAAGGCTGAGACTTGGAGGCAAACATATCCCACCAACAAAAGGATCTGATTGCTGGGTGTGTTTTGCACTGAATGGGCATTTGTGTATCTGGCCACACATCTTGATGCCCAGACCTCTCCTGACACAAGCAGAACCCTTCAGCAAGACTGCCCAAAATTCAGTCAAACCCAAGTTTGGCTTGAGTCAAAACCCAAGCTGTCCCTGGACCACAGCCCAGGAAACCCGTGCCTGCTTTCTGCTTGGTTAGAGGCAGCCTCGTATGGGTTAGCCTCACATTGCAGGTGGAGGCTGAAGGCATCTGGACACTTCCATCTCTCCAAGAAGACACCCTGCCTTCCTCTGCCTCCAGTCCGGTTTCCCACATGGGATGGTCAATGGCGCCACAGGCTGAACAGACCAGAAAATGCCATGCCACTCAAATGGAATATGCCAGTGGCTCGGCGCGTCCCTCTCTTTCCTCTTCCTCCAAGCAAGCACCTCCTCGCCCGAGAGCAGATGGGAGGCGGCTCCTGCAGCCTCCTGTGTCCACAAAGAATGCAGATCCCCGGATGACGAGAATCCTGCCATGGGAGAGGCGCTCTGCCATAACAAAGCTGACGCCACACAGAGGCTGCTCCAGTCTTGAAATCAGGATGAGCTCATGCTGGAGGCAGGCAGCTTTCTCTGCTCCTGCCCTGGGAAGAAGCCACCTTTTCCCTGGCAGAAAATAGCGACTTCGTCTTTGGAAACCTTGCGAGGAAGCTTGCTAGTTCATTCAAAGGAATGCAAGCAGTTCTCCGTTCTGTTTCCAGAGTCTCTGTTCTTGTGCTGCTCTCTTGTCCCTCCTTATCATGAGAGACATTTGAATGTGAACAGGAACTTTGTGCATTCAAAAGTGCATCTGAATTTTCCTCCACCTGAAATCAAAACCCTTTGTGTGTAGCATCGCACTCATCTCTATGGCAACACCTGGGCTTCTGATCCACCAAGTGGAGAGGAGACAGGCCTGAGATTCTGCAGACGATGCAGGCGCAGGAGAATGCTGGGGTGGCTGAGCAGGAGCCAGGCAGAACTGTGGCACAGGGAGGCCCGTGGCCTCAGGCTGAGAAGGCAATTTGGCGGGCGGGCGGGCGAGGACAATGCCGCCACAACTGCAGGAGGCCCAGTCCAGCTTCCCTGGCCAGCAATCGCAGCGCCCGCCCTGCAGTGCCTCCTTCCGCAGATGTGGCCTTGTGGTGGAAAGGAAAGGCCCCCTGCAATGCCAGGGACACTTGTTCTTATCGTTGCTTCACAGATCCTAGCCCTGACCGGTGTGCAAAACAGATGCTGATGGTTTTTTAAAAAACCTGTGAAATTGGCTTTTGCGGTTGGAGGGAAATAGACGTCTCAGGGCTGCCAACTGAGCAGAGTAAATGCTCTGGCCCGGCCCAGACCGTAGCCTTCAGCTGCTGCAGAGCTGGACATTCCTCACTCCCTCTGTCCACGGATCCAGCTCCCGTTAAAGGCCTCAGATTGGAGCCAAGTGGAGAAAGTTGGCAGCCCTTGCTTGGACGCATCCCACCAGGTTGCAGGAAGGTTGCTTTGTTGACTGCGTGGACTGCAAAACAGGAAGCATTTGTAGGCACCTGAACTGTTCGGAGGACAGGAAGGGTATGAAGAGGCTTTACCTGAAAGGCAAAATAGAAATGGCTACATTACAATTCATTGCAGTAACAGCGAAATAGACAGCATAGAGTCAGCTGCCCGCTTTCCCTACCCGGGGCTGGAGATGACAGAACCATCCTGCCCGCAGTGGCCTGGACGTGAGCCCCCCGCTCTCAGCACGGCTGGCTTCCAAGTCCGCGAGCGCCAAGCTGCAGCCTCACTCTCTTTTTAGAAGATGAGTGTGGGAAGGCACAGCCAGGTGGCTACTGAGGGGCGGGGTCTGGCCATGAGAAGGAAAGCTGCGAGGCCCTTTGAAATGGTCCGTGGCTAAAAAACAGCAACATCCATTCTTGGCAGCAACTGGAACTTCCTTTCTTCAAGCCACAGCACGAGACCTGTTGACCTTGAGCTGACTATCAAAATGCAGCACCAAGAAAAGTGGAGCTCTGTGACATGGAATAATTATGTGATGAAACAACAATACTGAAGTTGTTTAATTTGTTTATTTGTTTGTTGTGAGCCGCCCCAAGGCTTGTTGGCAAGGGGGCGGCATATAAATATGTAAATAAATAAATAAATAAATAAATGTGTTTGTTTTGTGTAGTTGATTCTGCTTGTGCTAAGAGGGAGCCATGCAAGACACCAATTGCCCCTCCTCCACCCCGCGGATCCCCCCCCCCCAGCATTATCTCCCTTTTCATGCCTGCCCCCACCTGCCGCTCCTGAGATCTCACTGGGCATTACCACACACCTGCCAGTTCACCTTTGCAGCCGGGGGGCTTGGTGCTCGCTCTGTGTGTTTGTGCACGTTTGATAGATGCACAACTTCTGAATAACAAATGCCTTGTTCATGTGGAACCACAGCATGCAGGAAGCCTGGATATGCTGAAGCACCCCAAGGAAACTCGCCGGACAGGGTGAGAGGGGCAAATGAAGGCCACCTTGTTCTTCGCAGCCTCCGCATGCCCCACAGTACAGGAAGAGCAATTTCTATTTGGGACAGCACTGCGCCATTTCACATTTCCGTCTGTTTCCATCCACCCTGAAACTTGTTAGACTTGTTGTCATAGAGACAGCTTTGGAAGCGAAGGGATGTGAGGGGAGCAGAGAGGGTGAGCACGGGGCATCTTGCTCTTCTCGCTGCAAACTGGCCCTGTCTCCAGCTTCTCCCACAAAAATGCATCAGGTGTACACAGGGCGTTCTCAGGTGAAAGCAGAAAATGGAGCAGCGTGCATGGGGGGGGGGGCTGTTCCAAATGCGCCCCTTTGACTTCCATGCATTACTGCTTCCATCAGCAGTTTGCACACAAAGCCCAGAAGCACAAAGGAAGGGCGGGGAGTGGCTGTGTGGCTTGCACTGGTCCCAGCAGGAGAGCTCCCGGGAGATGGTGGGTGGCAATGCCTGGCACACACCTGCCCCCGGAGCCAGATCCTGGCAGGGCCAGTCCCTCCCCTCCCCTCTCCCAGGGATTCCACCCCCAGCAACATTTCTATTGTGAGCCTCAATAAAGCAAAACAAAGTCACACAAAAAATAAATTATTGCACCTTTCCTGCATCCGGTTTGAATAGGTCCGTTACAATAGCCATATACCCAAAGTGTGCCCTTATTGTTATCTTTAGTGAGAAATGCCGCTCTGGCTATACACCTGTTTCAGCAAAGGCAGACCAACTATCCCAAATTTTCCCATTTGTAAATGACCCCTAGGGGACTGCAGGTGGCGCAGTGGTTTAAACCGCTGTGCTGCTGGGCTGGTTGATCAAAAGGTTGCTGGTTCGAATTTGCACAATGGGGTGAGTTCCCGTTGCTCCGTCCCAGCTCCTGCCAACCTTGCAGTTCAAAAGCATGCAAATGCGAGTAGATGAAAAGGTGCCACTTCGGTGGGCAGGTAACAGCATTCCATGCACTTCGGTGTTTAGTTATGCCGGCCACACGACCAAGGAGACTGTCTGTGGACAAATGCTGGCTCCCTCGGCTAGGAATCGGAGATGAGCACCGCCCCCTAGAGTCAGGCATGACTGGACTTCACGCCAAGGGGAAACCTTTACCTTTTTAAATGACCTCTAAATCCCACCCACTCAAAAATGGAAAACATCACTAAGTCCTCATCGATGGCATTGTTTAAAGGGGTTGTTTGTCCGTCCATCATTGTAATGTTCACCTTTTGCTGCCAAAATGGCAAGGAGAATCCATTGACATGGACCTTGCATTAAGTTCCCAGAAGCAGGTAGGTGGTTAAGAAGACCAAGCAGTCAGTGGGTATGAAAGAGCCTTTCCTCGCACAGTTTATCCATACTATCACCTCCTCCCCAAAAGGGGAAGCCACCGGGCCTTGCCAGAGCAATGAGCTACAGAAGCCAAATCTGCGAACAAGCTCCACTCCAGTCAGTGTGTTTGGAAGGCATTAAGTGGCCCGATATCCATAGCAAGCGATGGCTACAGCATGAATTGGTGGTTAAATTAACCTAGGATAGCAAGGATAGTGCCTGCCTGCTCTCTCTGATGCCATCCGCCATTGCACTTGGACTCGCCTGATGGGTGCTGAACATGTCTATGAATGGCTAATCTCTCTGGCTTGAAGCATCACTTAGAAAACTGAGAAAAGGAAGGAGACGGGAAGGGGATGAGGTTTTAAGAGGCTGCATGTGTGCATGAGCGTGATCATGATCGGTCGTCGCCGTTTGGGCCGTTGGGGCCGTTTGGGGGCTGGGCTGGCCCGGGACTATGTCGGTGGGCCTCTTATTTGACCTTTGGACCGTGGCTGGGCTTGCCGGGGCGTAGGACTTTTTAACGTTTTAATCTTTTAAGTGTTTTAAGGGCCCATCTCAGGTCAGGTTAATTATGTTACCTGGGGAGCGCGTGGGCGCCACCATTGGGGTGGTGATGGGGAATGGTCGCTATGGCTGCATTGGGGGTTTAACGATCCCGCCTAGGAGAAGGCGGGATAGATGGTTAATACTTGTTCCTTCTTCTGGTTATTCCCCCAGCCGGCGGGTGCCTGGAAGTCTTGTCAG
Organism: Varanus salvator macromaculatus; assembly: GCA_023646645.1. Taxonomy (NCBI): domain Eukaryota; kingdom Metazoa; phylum Chordata; class Lepidosauria; order Squamata; family Varanidae; genus Varanus; species Varanus salvator. Next base: position 4,085,939 of record JAIXND010000674.1, on the reverse strand, counting down.
CTGCCCCACGGGATTGACGGTGCTGTTACTTAATGCCAGGTCGGTCCGTAATAAAGCCAACACCATCCATGACTTGATCATGGATGAGAGGGCCGACCTGGCCTGCATCACCGAGACCTGGGCAGGAGAGGGGGGGGATGTTGCCCTCTCCGAATTATGCCCGCCCGGGTACTTAGTTCAGCACCGTCCACGCCCGGAGGGGAGGGGAGGGGGGGTCGCTTTAGTTTATCGGGCCTCTTTTTCCCTCACGGGGCTTCCTGTCCCTTCGAGGCCGGGGCTGGAGTGCCTCCACTTGGTATTGGGCGACCGAGACAGATTGGGGATTCTGTTGGTGTACCGAGCACCCTTCTGCCCAACAGACTCCCTGCCTGAGCTGACGGAAGTCGTCTCGGACCTGGTGTTGAAGACCCCCAGGATGTTGGTTCTGGGGGACTTCAATCTCCATGCCGAGACGGACTTGTCCGGGGCGGCTCAGGACTTCATGGCTTCCATGACGGCCATGGGGCTGTCTCAACATGTCATTGGCCCAACCCATGAAGGTGGACACACTCTGGACCTGGTTTTCTCGACGGGACAGGAAGAGGGTGATCTGAGGGTGAAGAATCTATGTTTGACGCCCTTGTCATGGTCAGATCACTTCCTCGTGAGGTTTGAGCTCGAGAGTGGCTTCTCCCTCTGTAAGGGTGCGGACCAGATTGTAATGGTCCGCCCCCGGAGTCGGATGGATCCTGATGGATTCCTGAGGGCCTTGGGGGATTTTCCGGCTGACAAGGCTGGTGCTCCTGTCGAGGCCCTGGTTGACATATGGAATGGGGAGATGTCCAGGGCCATCGACACGATCGCTCCTAAGCGCCCTCTCCAACCTGGCAGAGCTCGATCGTCTCCCTGGTACACTCCAGAGTTACGGGTGATGAAGCGGGTTGGGAGACGGCTAGAGCGCAAGTGGAGGAAATCTCGTGACGAGTCTGACCGAACACATCTTAGAGCACACTATCGAGCCTATGCTGTGGCGGTGAGGGCGGCGAAGAAGCGATTCTTCTCCGCATCCATTGCCTCCTCGCAATGCCGTCCGGCGGAGATTTTTCGGGTGGTTCAGGGGCTGATTAAACCTGGCCCCGAAAAAGATCTTATGCCACCCTCGAAAGCCCGCTGTGACGATTTCGCCACGCATTTTAGGGAGAAAGTTGCTCTGATTCGTCACGAACTGGACTCCACCCTTGATACAGTTTCTCTCGGGGAGGGACCGACCGTACGTGCTTGTCCCTCGTTAATGGATGACTTTCAGTTGTTGCGGCCTGATGATGTGGACAAGGTGCTTGGATCGGTACGCTCAACCACCTGTTTACTGGACCCGTGCCCATCCTGGCTATTAAAGAGTGCCGAGGTCGGGATTGTGCCCTGGATCTTGGAGGTGGTAAATGCCTCCTTGAGAGACGGCCGGGTGCCTGCCCCTTTAAAGGAGGCGGTAGTCCGGCCAATCCTCAAGAAGGCTTCCTTGGATCCAGAGGTGGTTGCCAATTATAGACCGGTAGCCAATATCCCGTTTTTGGGCAAGGTGCTGGAGCGGGTGGTGGCGGGACAACTCCAAGCACTCTTGGATGAAACTGATTATCTGGACCCATTTCAGTCCGGTTTCAGACCCGGTTTTGGCACTGAATCTGCCTTGGTCGCCCTGTATGATGACCTATGCAGGGAGAAAGACAGGGGGAGTGCGTCCCTGTTAATTCTCCTGGACCTCTCGGCGGCTTTCGATACCATCGACCATGGTATCCTTCTGGATAGGCTGGCGGGATTGGGAGTTGGAGGCACTGCTTTGCAGTGGTTCCGCTCCTATCTTAATGGCCGATTCCAGAAGGTGGTGCTGGGGGACTATGGCTCTGCGCCATGGCAGCTATGCCATGGGGTTCCGCAGGGTTCCATTTTGTCCCCTTTGCTGTTTAACATTTACATGAAACCACTGGGAGAGGTCATCAGGAGGTGTGGGCTGCGGAATCATCAGTATGCTGATGATACCCAGCTCTACCTCTCGTTTTCTTCTGATCCAGGTGAGGCGGTGGCTGTGCTGAACCGGTGCCTGGCCGAGGTAATGGGCTGGATGAGGGCCAATAAACTGAGGCTCAATCCTGACAAGACGGAGGTCCTGTTGGTAGGTGGTTCGGACTTCGGAATGAGGGACCTGACCCTAGTCTTGGATGGGGTTGCACTCCCTCTGAAGGACAGGGTCCGCAGCTTGGGGGTCCTCCTCGACCCGGAGCTGACCTTGATAGCTCAAGTGTCAGCAGTGGCGAGGAGTGCCTTCCATCAGCTTCGGCTGATCCATCAGCTGCGTCCCTTTCTGGAATTCGACTGCTTGGCGACGGTGACTCACGCGTTGGTGACTTCCCGGTTAGATTACTGTAATGCGCTCTACGTGGGGCTACCCTTGAAGACGGTCCGGATACTTCAATTGGTGCAGAATAGAGCTGCCAGGGTGCTGACGGGGACTGGGCGTGGGTCTCATATCACCCCAGTTCTCCGTCAGCTTCACTGGCTCCCCATTGAAGTCCGGGCCCAATTCAAGGTGTTGGTTCTTACCTATAAAGCCCTTCACGGCTTGGGTCCCGGCTACCTAAAGGAGCGCCTGCGACCATATATACCCTCCCGCCCCTTACGTTCTGCGGCTGATGCCCTCCTCCGGGAACCCTCTGTGAGAGACATTCGGAGGGTGAGTACCCGGAGGAGGGCTTTTTCTGCGGTGGCGCCCCATTTATGGAATGCGCTCCCCAGAGAGGCTCGCCTGGCGCCGTCTTTATTTGCTTTTCGGCGCCAGGCGAAGACCTTTTTATTCAAACAATATTTTAAATGTTAATTTATTGATATTTGGATGGTTTTAATTTAGACCTGGAGATGGGCCAGTTTTTAATGTATGTAATTTTTAATATTTGGAAATTTTAATGTATCAGAAATTGTTTGTATTTTGTTGTGAGCCGCCCCGAGGCTTGTGGCAAGGGGCGGCCTATAAATTTCCAAATAAATAAATAAATAAATAAATGATCTGTCCACATTGGCATGTCAGTTTGTGGTTCTTGCCTGCGTTGTCATCTATGTATGGAGGTTGTAGTGGATATTAACAGTTGCATGGGCAGATGTTCACATCTGGCATTTAGTCATTCTCCACACAGGTCCTAGCCGTTTAGCATTGTGTGGAAGTTCAGATGTGTCCTACATATGGAATGTAACAGGGACTCTGAGGAAGGAGTTGCGTGCGAGGCATATCCCTCCTCGGCTGTGAGCTCAGATGCCATCAGGCCTTAATCCCCCACTTCAGTCCAGGGATGCAGACCTATCTAGTGAGACCGAAGGAGAGATTACTGTGAAAAGGGAGGCAAAGCACTTAGAACATTCTGTAGAAATGCTGCGATAGCCAGGGCACACAGCATCCGCTTTTCTCTGGATAGCAGGCTTTTCCTCTGGAAGGGACAATGGGGGAATACGATTGTATCAGACAGCAAAACACAGAGTCCTTCCCCAAGTGCAGCAGCTCCACATCAGCTTCCCAGCTTGACAATGCATTCCCACTCCGGATGTGGCAATGACCCAAGATTTCAGCATGTTCCCCATTTGATCCTTATGCTACAGACTTTAACCATCCAGAGGTGGGTGTGAGAAATGCCCTGAGGGAGGCGAAGAGGGCATTGTTCTTCAGCCGAGGGAATGCTGGCACCAAAGCCAGCTTGGGCGGGTTCCCAGTTTTGATGTCCCAGTTGCAGCTCTATTAAAGGTGGATCCACCGTGATCCCTGCCCTCCCAGGTGCAATTTTCCCACCATCTCAGGGATTATCCCCAGGCAGAAGCTCTGTGCTTTATGCTCCTGCTTGTCAATTTTCCGTATAATCCATATGTGAGCCCTTGAAAGGCGCTTGACAGCTTTGCCAGGACGTTGCATGCACTGGATATGTCTGCGTAACAGTTCTGTTCACACATGCTAGTGTGTCTCCTCCGTGAATGCCTTCCCTTGTGCTGCCACCAACAGCAGCTTCTTTCAGAGTGTTTCCACCTATTAAGTTTTCCTTCCTTCCTTCCTTCCTTCTTTTTAGCAGCTGGAGCCCTTTTGTGGTCCCAGGGGCTACTGAAGGATCTTCAAAGCCAGAGGGCTGAAGCGTCCTGAGGAACAGAACAGGGCCAGATGGTTTGCTTGGTGGGAGACTCACCGCTTCGCCAGGGACTGGAGAGCCGCAAGCCCAAGGCCCCAGCTGAAACCCCACAAGCAATCGTGAAAGAGGCTTTCTGGACATGGTGATGCTGGCCAGGTCCTGTCTCTGGAGCAGAGCGGAGGCATCACCCGCGTGGGCAGAGCAGCCGCCTGGGAGACCCTGAGGCTGGAGCTTCCTCTTATGACATGTGCCCTTGAGAGCGACCGGCCTCAGAGCTCCACATGCCTAGGCAAGAGGGGGCATTTGGTGGGGGGAGGAAAACCCCACAATACTTGGGGACATTGCACCTGGGGTCATGGCAGCTGATGTTCCCACAGGAGCCCAAAACCGAATGTGAGGGAATCCCTTGCCTGTACCCACACACACACACTCAGCGCATGCAGCTGCTTCTAGTTATAAGTATAGATTAGGCCGTGGTTTCTGAGAATGTTCCTCATGAAATGTTTCATCTGGAAGATGTGTAAATCTGCTTTCGGAAAAGAGTGTGCGCTAGTCCCACTTTTCAGAGACAATTGTGACCAATGTTCAGTGGAGCGCCCATTGCAGTGTGAGGTTTTCGTCTTGTTGTGTTCTGCTGCTGCCAGTGCAGGGAGATCCAGCAAGTCCCTGTTCACACAACTGCAGCAGGCTTCGCACAACAGGGCCAGGGGCATGCGTGTGTGCACAGAGAGAGAGAGCTTGATCAGCTTGCTTCAGCCTCCCACTGTCGACAGCTATAGGATGCCCCATGCAATAAGTTGGGCACTGGGACACGGCGAGTATCGTTTCCCCTGTGAAGCGGCTTTGTCTGTATGGAACAACTTGCCATGGGGTGCAGATGGCACCCCAGTCGGCTGTGTGGGAAAAGCTCACGGCTAATCAGTCACTGGTAGGATGCCAGAAATACATGTTCTCATGTGCTTATTTCATGCTTGGAGCTTGGCCTGGGCGGAAGGCCCTTTGGCCGCATCCTCTGAATGCGCCTCCTGTGGCAGAGGGCAGGGGAGTGGGTGCCTCTGCATTGAGGCCTGGTGGCCGCCTTCCCTGTCCCGGGAGCAACCTCTCAGGCATCTCCGGGATTTACTGTCATCTCGTTCTCTCGCAATGCGCATCTGCCAAGGGCTTCCATATGTGGAAGACACCCTGCAGGCCAGCTGTGAAACAGGCAGACGGTGTCAGCACTTTTGGGAAGGGTGTTGCAATGCCCAACCTTTTCCCACCTGGACCCGCACCCACCCTTTGCTTCCATCCTCATCCCGACCCCACTCCCCTCGAGGGCGGGGGGTTCTTGAGGAGAAAGATGAGGTCTGCGCCCCTCATTCTCACGCGTCTTCAACTCCTGCTTCCAAACGCAATTAAACGCACGCAGCAGGAAAGCCCTCCTTCCTGGGCCACCGGCCTCCAGGGGGTTAATTTGTGAGCAAATGCGCAGGGGTTTTCTGGCCTGGTTAACCCATCAGCCTCTTTTGGATTTGCCCCCTTTCTCTGCAAGCAGGCCCAGTAGAGCACGGCGGAAAAAGCACCTTTGAGGGATTCGAGTTTCTGGCAAGTGGTGAAGCAAGTCTCTTCCAAGCAGTGTCGAAAACGGGTTCAGGTTGCTGGTGTTTATTCCAACTCATCTGATTAGACCATCCTGGAGCGTAGCAAACCCATAGCTGGGATACTGGCAACTTTCCAAACCCTCTTTGCAGGAAGAGACCATGGCCAGGTATGAAAACCTGCTGAGAAGCCTGTAGAATCAGCAGAGTTGGGCCACTGACCCCTCCTGTCTCTCTGCTGGTGCAGGGCCTCCCACAGGACAACCGAGGCCATTTCATGGGCAACACCGTGCCTGAGTCTACCACATGCATTTTCGGATTTTCTGCAAGGTCCCTTCCAGCTCTGTCTCTGTGATATTCCTCCCCCTTCCCTAAATGGTTCCCTTTTTGTTGGGGACAATAGGGGCAGCTTTCTTGGAACACATTCTGAGATCAGGCAGATTCGGACTCATCAGATGAGGAGGAGGAGAGGTCCTTAGACCTGGCACCCCCGGACTCTGAGATGGGAGGAGTGGAGGGACTTATCCCAAGGCTGCCCTCTCCAGGGGCACTCTGAGAATAGCCAAGATCTGCAGCGGCCAGCAGGGGGCTCCAGTAGCCAGCCGAGCCTGGTACAACCCTTGATCCCGCGATGTGGCACTTGGAGGAAAGGGCTGGCCAATAAGTGAGGCACTGGGCAGAGAAGGGGCTAGGCTGCCTCCAGAAGGGCCCTCCCACCGAGGCAAAAGGGACAGGAGGAGCCGGCCTTTCTTTCCTTCCCATCTTCTGGCAGTGGGAATGCCAGTGGGAGCAGCAGCAGTGTAGGGACCCCCTTTCCCAGGGGCATCATGATGCTGAATCATTTGGGGAGGGCGTTCTGTTGGGGGAAACAGCAGTGCCCCAGCTGCTGCATGCCGGGGGTGGGGGGACTGCGGCTGCCATCTACCCCCTGCAGAGCTGAGTAAGCCCCACATTTCACCCAAAAGGTGCCTACCAAATGCCTCCTTCCAGTTTCACTGCGTGGGAAAATGAGCGCTTCTCTCCCAGTGAGAAACACCCCCAGCGCTCGCTGCAAAAGCCAGCATAGTAAATGCAATGACAGGCTTTGGCTACCTGGTAAATGTGTGACATCGAGGTCGCTTGCGGGTGTCTTGCACGGAGCCCAAGCCTGTTGCCAACATTTCACTAATCTTGTGGGAACGCTCTTGACTTCCTCTGAAATTTCTCGAATGTTTCATCTGAGGACAAAGCACTTAATTCCCTGTTAATATTATGGTAGGCATCCTTGTGGTGGTAACGCTATCCTCCCCCTCCCCCTCCCAAGGTACCATCACCATCATTATTTCCACCTCCCACTGCAGCCTGTCCTTTCCTATCTCTGTTCCTTTGCCTGCGGATCTGAGGCCTGTCCCTCCGCTGCTGCAGGCATGGCAGAGAAGGCTGCTGCGGCTGGGGAGCCCGGCTGGGGCACTGATTCTGCTGACAAGGCCCTTTTGGCACTCTTCCTTAATGAGGAGCAAAGCCATCCCTTTCCACCTCTCCTCCCATCTTCGCCCTGCCTCTCAGTCAGGTGTCCCTATGATTTATTGCCCGGGCCTGGTCATTATTCTCAGTTACCCAATTATGCTCCTTCAAAAAGAGGGGGGAAAGAGTTAAAATGCAAGAACTCTGCTGCTGCAGCAGCTGGGAATGCAGAGGCAGCTGGGAGAGGGTGAAGAGGGGCGCAGAGGAGACCAGGAACAATGGCGGCGGCGGCCGCATCTGGTGCGTGGCTGCCCCTCCGGGCTTCTCACCCCCAGGTGTAATTAAGGCAGCCAGGATGGGCTCTCTCCTGGGCCGGCTCATGTTCAGCTGTCGGTGCGGGAAGCCTGCACACTGACTGCAGTTCACGGATGGAGGGGATTTCTAAAACAGACGGGCACATCTCCGAAGGTCTGGAACGATGTGCGGTGGTGCCGCTCCGTGGCTCTGGGGGCTGGACCTGCAAGCCCCGGAGTGGAGCCAGGCTCTCCTGCCCGGGCGAGGCAGCCTCTCCCTTCCAGCATTGCAGGGGAGCCAAATTGCCCCGGGGGCCAAGAGGGTTTCCCCGCGGAGTCGGCCCGGGGTGCATGAGCAGCGCCAGCCGAGTATTGCGTGGGAGCTTGAGGGGTGTGTGCAGACATTGCCCAGCCAGCAATGTCGCCCCCCTTGTCTTCTCCCCACCGCCTTCTCTGTGTCGATCACGTGGTTCCTGGGCAGGACTCAGGGGCGGCGTTCCCCCACCACGAACTCTTCTGCTGTGCTCTCCTACCTCCCCGCAGGTCCAGAGGAGTGCAGACCTCGCTCCTCCACCCAGCCCTGCCCAACGGCAATTTCTCCTCCCACCAACATGGAGTCCCCCCCCCCCCCATGCCGATTCGAAATGTTTCTCTGCACTGGGGCAGCCGAGGTGCAGTGGCTTGGAAACACTTATTTATTTCTGTCCTTTTTCTGCTGCTTGCCTCCATTTTCGTGATGCATGGCATACCTGCAGGCCCCTCCCCTCCCTCTTTAATTGCATCCAAATTCCAAGGGAACGGCCGGATTCTTGTGTTTCTCATTTCGATACAGAGATGTTGTTCCGTATCGCGAGGGCAGCGATGATGTGATCGCGCCAAATAAAAGTGCGGGCCAAGGGTTCATTTGTTCTCGGGGTTTCAAGCAGTGTGTAGGTGCAGTGAAAGGGGTCGCTCCAGCTGCAGAAATAATGAGCAGCTCTGGGAGCAACAGAGAGCCTTGGGTGGAAGCAGGGCTTGCAAGGTGGGGAATGCTGCCTGGCAGCTTAGTGGAGCCTGACTACTGGCTTCCACCTGGAAATCGCAGAAGGAGCATCGTTATCCTGTCAGCCTGGGTGTAAAAAACGAACACGCTCACTCTGCTGAGTGGTAGTGGTGACGGTTTCATTCTCTTCGAAACCTGACTTCACTTCTTTAGGAGACAACCTGTTTATGGCTCAGTAAAATTTGCCAACTCCTTCATTCAGGGCATGATATCTGCTTCATTTAATGACTTCAGCTAATATGTTTAAATGACCATGTAAAACATGTTTAAATTAAATTAGCATCTTTAAACTCAGCTGAATTATCGTGTTAAACTGGGTAGCCAAAAAAGCGGATGATTGTTTCAGAAGAGAGCATTTGCCCAGACTCTCCCAGCTGGTCCCCTTCTCAAAACAAAGGCGGCTGCCTCAGCTCTGAGCAGGAGAGCAAGCAGGCTGGGCTGTGCCTCTGACTGGGCACAGGCAGTGGTGCGGCCGTGTGTTGTGCGCAAGCACATGCATGTGCGGAACCGGCCTGCCATGCCGCTTCCCGGAAGACAGATGCCAAATCTGGGGTCTCGTGCCTGCATCTCTGCATGGGGTGCTTACTGATATCTTACTTGCCACCCACATTTGATTTGTGATTTGGGTGTACTTTTTATTGATATGTTTGTGTGCTTCAATATTTCTCATGAACCATCCTGAGCACATTTAAATGAAAAAATGGGATAAAATGTTTTTAATAATTGTCTGCATGTGTGTGTGTGTGTACACAGATGGACAGAGCAACATGTATTTACTGCCTGCAGGGTGAGTGAATTTTAAGTGCCTTAATTCATCTCATCAGTTGAAGAATAATAACCCTTTCACTGTCCATTCACTAGCAGAAAAACTAGGGTAAGGGGACCTTGAGACCCAGGATGCAAACTCACAAGCTCTCTTCCAGAGACCACCGTTGCTGCTCCAGGCTTCTCTCCTGGCTTTGCCCCAGGAATGCTGCTCTGCCATCACCCAGCACTGCTCCAAGAAGCGTCCTCTTTCTGGGCATGGAGCCCAAGCAGCAGCGGCAAAGAAAGCAACCAACATGCATCCCGATCTGGTGCCGAGACTGCAGCGTTTTCCATGTGTGCAGAGGAAGAAGGCTGGCGAAGACGCCAGTCCCATCCGGTGAAGAGAAACAAGGGCCAAGTGCCCAGTGGGGAGCATTGCCTTGGGGTGGCTGCTTCACTCCACTCTCCTCCTCGATACCATTTTGGAAAGCCTTGGGGGCCAAGCGAGCCCCCTCCTCTTCACTGCCCCCACCGTTCTCCTCCTGCACCCAGAACGATGGTGTTAGCACATGCAGGGATGGAGTAGGTAGCCGTGGCCACTGCCCTGAACTGCTCTGCAGCATGTCACCTTTTTGTACCTTCTTCCCTTTCAACAGGAAATGTTTGGGCTGCCCCAGTCCCCCATCCACCACTGTGAAGGGACGAAGAGGGTGCCGCTGGACAAGGCCACCCTGCCTGGCTGTGCACACCCCGTTCTGAGCAGAACTCAGTAGACGATGCTGGCTGAGTGGCCAGCCGGGCGGCCTCTATTGCCTCAAAGAGGAGCTGCACCTGACTTTTTTCTTTTAAAAAGTACAGGTGTGGGAGGAGGGGACCCTCCCCTCAGGCACACTGTGCGGGCTTACCATTTTTCTCCCCAGTCAGTCCTTGAGTTGCTGGCAATGTGTAGGGTTCAATCTGCATCTTCTTTTGGAGGTTGGAAAGGGGGAGAAAAGCATCCCCACCCCTGTACGATTATGGGGAGGTGGTGGGGGTTGAGTGAGCATCTTAGCTTCAAATGTTACTGAGAACCTCAATATTCACATCATGTTTCATTGTGATATCCCAATGCTAAGGGGGATATCGCGTTGCAGCATGTTCTACATCTTTCTTGACTCCTTTGCCGTCGTGGGGATGTTAACTCCCAAACTGAATTCTCTCATCTTAATCTTCAAGGCAAATGTTGCACTGCCTCGTATTTTGCATTTCTCTCCCCCGTCTTTGCAAATGGGAGTGAGGAAGGAGTTTGAAGCACTGCGGTGCGTGCCCTGAACACGCCTACCACATTAATCCCATTTTGCTGTCTCTACGCTGAAGGGAGATATTATGTGGCAAGTAAACACGCAGGCAAGTTAAAGCAAATGCCGCACTTCTCTTGGTCAAAGAATGTAACTAAAGAGCAGAAAGCACGCGCCACTCGCTCTTTTTGTGGGCAGGAGTCTTTTTTCTACCTTTTGCCCATAGCGATGAAGAAAATGGAGGCCAGCAGAAAACAGATTCTGGGTAAATGCATGCCGATGCATTTATCCATCTTTACGCATTAACCAGCCTATGTCGTAGTAAGGAAGAAAATGGGGAAGGACTGGCTGTGTTGGTGAGAAAGAATGTGGACTTTTCTTCCCAGATTAAACCTCAGGTAGCAAACACAGCTGCAGACGCACCCTGGCAAGACAAGAGTTCACAGGCTTCTTCCAAACTCTCCCACTTTGCTCTTTTGTGATGGGAAATTTTATATGTGTTATTTGCAAAGCCAATCAAGGAAGAGGCCACGCATGCGCATATGGAGAGAGCCTCAAATGAAGGAACTGGGTTAATCAAAGACACACTGGAAACACAGTTAAGTGAGGCTGGAGTGGGGAAATGGGAACCAATTTGTAACCAGCCTGCTTTTACTTCTAATCTTCTCACTGGGTGCGGTTTGTTCACTCTTTCTGAGCATGTGTCCCTGTCTCTGGTTCTGTGACTTAGCTGATGAAGATGCCCAAGCAGACATGCTTGGAGTGGGCTTCTGAACACACCACCTCCTGCCCAGGGACTTCCACATCACACCCACCCACCCCTCAATCCCACACGCACACACCCCTGTCCATTAGAGAACAAATGCCTTCCAAGCTTTGCTCGTAAGTGGGAGTCCCGCCTGCCCTCCGGTTCCTGTTTCTGCTGTCTCATCTGACAGTGCCACACAGGCTAATATGTTCCCTGTCCTTCTTCATCTTACTAGACACAGGAAATGGGACAGCTTTGGGCCTTGGAATCCAGCTCCCTTCTGATGCTAATTGCTTGCCAAAGGTCCCTCCCAAATTAGCACTTCCTGGGGATTTGGAAAGTGCCTCACCTGGCAATTGAGCCACTTCCCTCCCTGCTTGCTAAATATTCCTCTGCAACTCGGGAGCCTTACGAATCGGAAGTGTCCCCTCTCCTACCAGGGACCCATGTGCTGGAAGAGTTGAACAAAGCACCTAATTAGAGAGAAAAGATGGCCGATCTCCCCCTACCTGCACCTTTCCCACTAGAAATAGGTAATTGATTCTTGGCTTAGAGCCTCTTTGCAATTGTAAGTGGACTTAAGTGGAATAAGAAGCTCCTTAAATCATCCAAATTAAAGCTTGGAGGGCAGCGCTGGTGTCTTTTGCTTGGAGCGAAGAAGCATGAAAACCACTGCTTCCGGCAGGCTCAGTCCCGGATAGACTTAAGCACGATTTCCACACCACTGCAGTCAGCTTAACTCTTCACTAGCCGTCGGAAACGCACAAATGCAGGCAGATTTCTGGAGCGGGCCTCTGGAATGTATGAGACAGACACTCTTGGCCACCCAGGGGCCATGGGGTGCCTCTTGACTTGCCTCTCCATGCGATGCCACATGAGCGGATGGGCACGATCCAGGCCAGCAGCCCTGCTCGCCAGCCACCGCATGTACAGGCATGCCAGAGGCCCCGCTGGGGACGCGTGTCCCCATGGGGATGCTTGAAAAGGGGCTGGAAGCACAATCCAGACTGCCCCAGTGAGCACGGTATGACTTACTCTGGAGTAAGTGTGTAGAGCAGCAGCGGGAACCCTCTGCCATGCTTCCCTGCCTGCTGTGCAAGGAAACTGCATCAGCTCCTCACTTTTCTTTGCATCCTCTTGACAGATCTCATCATCCCCCATGCATGCGCATACCATCAAACCTCCAGTGACCTGCCTCAGGGTCCAGGCACAGACAGTTCATGGAAGAGCTTTGGGAAGTGAGCAGGAGAGAGGGCTCAGCATAATGCTTTGTGTATGCTCAGAGACGTCTGTGAATCTATAAAGATTTTTTTTAGCAAAGAAACAGTTTGAGACCAGTGCTGGCTGGAGCTCACAGCATTATCCCCTTTTGATCCTCCTAAGAAGTCCCTCCTTAGAGTAGGTGGGAGAGGATGTTGCCGACTGCTGAGCCATGAATAAAGCTGCCGCCGCCACCGCTGCTTCTCCTTTGAAAGGCAGTCATGAAGTCTCAGGAAAAGATGCTTTCCCTGTGTTCTTTCTCTGCTCTCTTCTGCAGGGTATAATCTGTGCCCGTTTCTGTATCTCATGCAGATTTCACGAAGAGCGGCTTGTGGCAAACAGACTAGCGAGGAGCCGGGATCCACGCTAAGTGCCAAGCCCGTGGCTCCTGCAAAAGGGAGCAAGCCTCTTTCCTAGCCTTGTTCTATAATTACCTTATTACTCCAGCAAAAGCAGGAAAATCTATAGTTCAAGGAACATTCTCCAATCTTCATTCTGAGAAAAAGGGATGTGCAGAGTGAGGTGCTTTCACTCCGTTTGTTAATTCCCAACTAAATGCCATTTCTTTTGGCTGCTACTTTCCAAGAGAGAGAGAAGGAAGGAAGGAAGGAAGGAAGGAAGGAAGGAAGGCATGCCTTTGATCATAGACATTTCCATACCAGAGTAGCTTATCGAGCACATTTTAGGCAACTGAGAACTAGAAAGTGGAAAGTCAGGTGCCCGACTGCTATCAGGAAAAACACTCTGCTGTTGGAGCTGGGACCCTGGTCTCGGGGTCCCTTCCTCTGCCTCACAGCCAGCGTGACCCTCTCTGTCCGAGGAGTTGGGCTCCAAAGACAGCAGACCATCTTCAAAGGTCGTGCAAGAGGTATTCTGGTGCTGGTGGCGTGGAGAATTCGCCACCATCGTCTGAAAAATCCCCATGAGACCGCAGCCTGCCCGCCCCCCTTCCACGGAGGAGGAAAGCATCTAGACAGGTGGGATAGCCATCCACGTCTTTGGGAAGTGTGAAACCAGCAAGCTTGGCTTCCTTGTCCTCTTCCCTTGGCATCTGGAATCCTCTGACTTTGGAGGGTTTGGGCAGCCATGCCGAACATTGCCTGTAGGAATCGCAGGGTGTCTGCCATGCCCTTGAACGTCTACAATTATCCAAGAAAAATGAAACATAAAGAAGAGAACAGAGGTTCTTAGCTACTTGGTAAAATGAAGAAGAGGACAATCCAGCAAAGCCCACTTTAGAAGCAGGAAAAAGTGCGCCCCCTGGTGTGCGTGGAGGCCGGATTCAAAGGATTCCTCTCCAGCAAGCACTTGCAGGGGGAACCCATGGCCAGGACGGGCACAGGCCCTCCGTCCCCCTGCCCAGGAAGGCTGCTTCTGCATGGGAGAATTAAGTGCACTAGGATGCAAAGCGTAATTGTATTTCATTGTGCAAATAGCAGCACAGACCAAATCTTCAACTTGATAGGGAGCCTGGGATGTTGAAGCTGGGGGAAAATGATCAAAAACATGTCACACAGGAAAAAGGGCTTCCATTCACAAAGAAATCATTATGGTTAATTTAATTCATTGTAGCGTTTAATATAGAAAAGCTTTTCTACAGAGACTGGGAAAAAAGCCAACATTTATATATAAATGGATTTTATTTTAAAAGCTAAAGTAGTGGGCAGGATGCTTCGGGGTTATTTTATCTCTCTCTCTCTCTCTCTTTCTGCTTTTCTTTCAGCGTCCATGCAGAGCTGGCATTGTTTCTGCAACAAAAAAGAGGGAGGGAAGAACCTATGGAATTTGCTATCTGAAGTTTACAAATTGCTTTTAAAAAAACACCCGATATCATATTCCACAGAAATGTAAATGGTGAAGCTTTTAAAAAATCTGCTTCCCTTTCCCATTCTTTTTAAAGATGTTACTTATATTAGTAACCCCTGCATGATTTGCCAGAGAGACTTTATGGGCAAATATAACCCACAGACTTAAACTGGTTTAACAATCATTTAATCTCTACAGGGAATCCTCTCAACTCTTGTTCTGGAGAGGTGATGGGCCAGGGTGCCTAAAAGAGTTTAGCCAGCACCATCAGCAACGCGGGAAGCTATTATCTGTGTCTACACCAGTCTGTGCCTTAAATGGCCACCTCATTCGAATCTGCACACAACCACCAGCAACGTGCCCAGATGCACCATCGCAGGAGGAGGCAGCAGACAGATTTAATCTCTGCCACAGAATATCGGAGGACCCGAGCTGGAAAGCCACTGAGCATACGGCTCCTAGATGTTAGGAACATAAGAAAAGCCCTGCAGGATCAGGCCAGTGGTGCAATCAGCCCAGCCCTCCATATGCACGGTGGCAACGCAGCTGCCTCAGATCCGTCCAGCAGGAGGATGCAGGGCCACCCCCTGCCCAGCACCTCGGCTCCTGCTGCACGCAGGCATCCCGGGAGGGAGCCCAGGGCCATCAGGGCCGGCCACCACCGATCACCTCCTCCTCCACGACTCTGCCCAGCCCCCTTTGGAAACCATTCAGCCTGGAGGCCAGTCCTTTCCTGCACCAGCAAATCCCACAGCTTAGCCGCGCCTGTCCTGCGTCTCCCACTGAATCAGGAACAGCGTCATGGGACATCCCCTTTGGGCTCTAGCATTATTGAGAGGGAGAACATGGTCTCCTCACCAGGCATGATCCCGTGGACTCCTCTCATGCCTCCCCTTCTTTGCCCTTTTTCTAAGCTAAACAATCTCAGCTTTATGCCTTTTCCTCGAGGGAGGGTTGCTGCAACCCTTGATCATTTTAGATGCCCTTCTCTGCCCTTTTTCCAACTCTGGAACGTTCTTTTTCAGGAAAAGTGACCACAGCTGTCTGTGCATGACATTTGAAGTGCTGTTGCACCTTAGATTTGTACAAGGAGAGAAGGACCCCAGAGGCTTTCTACTCAATTCCTTTCCTGAGTACGCTTAGCACAGAGCTCGCCTTTTGCACAGAGGCTGCACTTGGCTCTTTCTGCACTCTGATCTGCTTCAATTCCTCCAATTCCCTTGCTGAACACCTGCGTTCAGGGACAGGTACCTGTTCGGCATCCTCAGCTGTGAGGACGGCGCCCGCTGGCAGGCTGGCTCCTCCGCCTGGCCTCTCTCTGCCTGGCATGGCCCTTTGTTCACCAGCCGTAAGGGTGGGTGTCTGGATCATCCTGCGGTCCCATCTCACCGCCCGAGAATTGTGCTGCCTGGCATGGTCTATTGTCCCACTGCCATTCTCCCCCTCGATGTTTCCATCTTGCTCCACATGCACTGATCGACTAAAGGGTGCTCACGCACATTTTCAAAAAATTTTCCTTGCATGTTTTTTCCAAATGTATTTCTTTTAATTTTCTAAATGTGTCGCAAACTTGGAAGTGCATGGATTTCCAAGTGCAAATTTTGTTCAATTCTGTGAGATTCCAGGAAGTGTGAAATGGTGACCTCACTGTAAAGGTAGCCGAAAAGAATGTAACGAGCATGTACTTAATTATTTGACCCCACTAAAAGGAATCCTCAGGCATCTCTCGATTCAACCCCACCCGCATCTTCTTGTCTTCCTGGAGCACGCCCACCGCAGGTCAGCGTTCCCCTTGCCGCTTCTGAGGATGGTGCCATGAGGTTTCCACGCCGAGGCCTGCAGGGCACATGGGTCGGGGCTCTTGCCCTCCCTGCATGCAGATTGGCTCCCTTTATGCATAGCTAATTGGCGGGCACCATCAGCACATCGTGCAGTCATTAAGGGGTGCCAGCAGTGTTGCCATGGAGGCCGTGGGGGGGCCCCTGTGGCGCGCAGGCCTCTGCTGCCTGGAACGGAATCACGCTGCTTGCTCTCCGCACTGGAGCTTGCACTGGCTTTGCGGGGAAATGACTGGCCCTCTGCTGAGGCCCAGGAGCGGGCTGCCAAGGTGGCACCTAATGCACAGGGATCGTAAGGGCTCGGAAGCACACGCACCACAGTGCTGGGCCAGGCCAGGTCAGGCGCCCCCAGGCCGGGACCGAGGCCTACCAGTTGGCATGCAGTCAAAGCAGACATCAAGGCTTCCCCTGATGCCCACACGGGGATGCCTTTCCAGCAAGTAAATGTAAAGAAGCAAAGCACTCGCAGCCGCACCCTTTGGAAGGGCCACTTTGGGCCCGGAATCCTTGATGTGCTGTGCGGCATGAGAGAGGCTGAGATTTCTGCTTGCCAATAACTTGCCCGCCTCCCAAATCACCAGTCAGTCACAGCTCGTGCTTCAACTGGAGCCGTGCAATTTGTGTGGAAGAACCTGTTAGTGTCTGGCGGTTTCCCTGCAGCTGATGAAAGGCGTTAAGGATGGCTGTGGTTTTTGTGCAGGTGATGCAGCTGTGAAAGCAGCAAGGAGATCCCCAGATCAGACAGCAATGAAATCAGAGGAGGATTGGCAGCTGCCTGGAATGGAATGACAAACGACAACCTTGTGTGCATGTGTGGTGTGTGCGTGTGTCTGGCACTTCCAAGAAGTTAGATGTGAGCCATCGTCGGAGGGTGCAGGCTGGAGGACAAAGCTGAGGCAGGGGGATGCCGGCACGCAGAGCAGTGTGTGTCATGCAGCTGCCATGGTGTCTCACATAAGTGGAACGGAGGGCTCCTCCTTGTCCTTCGGTGCAGACCACCGCATGTCTCGGGCCAGCGGGACGGAGTCCCCGTGGGCTGCATTCCACTGGCTTAGCGGACCACAAGGAGAATGCCCGGAGCCCTTTCTGCGGGGTTGCCCGGAAACGAGGTTGTCTGCCCATGCCTCTGCTCGCTTGCATCCTCTCTCGCCTCACTAGCCTGTATTGAACTGATCCCCAGCCTGCGGGATACCAGGGAATCAGAATACCGTGTTGTGAGTGGCATGGATTGGAGAATCATGAAGTGGAGCTGAGTGGTTTGGCATTTGCACCAAAATCAAAAGGGCATTGGAAGATGGACTCTCCCTTGCTGGCAGGAAGGATTAATCTATGACTCATGCTAAAAGGCCCTGCTGATGCTACATTTACAGTCATTGCCTGTGGGGTGCTCCCAAAGCTACACTCAGCCGTTTGCTGATGAAACGCAGCTGCAGCTGCCACAGCACTCCATGGAGCAGCGCTGCAATGGAATCTGGCCCGCTCCCCGCCTGGGTTGAACCCAGAGGTCGCTCTCTAGCCAGCACAGACACACTTTCTCCCCGTTTGCTTTTGTTCTGTGAATGGGGAGGAGCGGAAGGAGCTGCAGGGGGCCTGCAAGCCCCAGGCTGCCCCCTCCCACGACAGATCATGCCGTTCAGGCTGCCGTTGTCCTTGAGCTCCAAGTTGGTGCTCTCTAGCAGCCTAATCCTCGCTCTCCTAGTCCTCTTCCAAAGACTTGCACACAGTGGAACATTCACGGTTTGACCAACCTTGAGCTGGCATGAGGACAGCCAGTCTGGCAGGGGTGGCAGGTGAAGGACGGGCATGCTGAAGGGTGGGGGCGCTGTCGAGCGCAGCACTTCGCATGAAGCGGGGCTGCCTTGACCTGCCAGATCAAGAGCGGTGTACGGACAAGCAACTGCCTTTTGATCAGCGATTTAACATTCTGAAGGAACAGATTAATGCCTGCAAACTTCTGAGCTGAAGCAGTCAAACACTAATTGGTAGTTGCAAGTAATTAAAATAATTTACTCGGATTATAAAGACATTTCTTAGCCATGATTAAGCAACTCTGGGACGTGTGTAGTTGTTTGTAATCACTACCCCTGGGGGATTAAAGCTCTTGGCCACATGTAACAGGTCGTGTAAAGTCCTCTGGATCCATTTGGTAGCACCCAACCATTTGTTGCAGGAGAGATTTAAAAAAACCCTATTGCATCCATAGTCTGCCTGCTGATGTCTTCTTATTACAGGGTTTTTAGGAATCATTTGGGGCCAGTCAAGCAACACTCCATAAATCCCACCTTGTCCCCACAAGGCATCCTTTCCCCACCTCTGCCAGACCACCCATTGCTCACCCTTCATGCAGCAGCCCCAAGTCTTGCTCTTCCTCACAGGGAGCTGCTCCAGCCCCTCGGCTGGTTCAGGTGCTCGATCTGCAGAGCCCCACTGCCGGTGCGAAGTGCCGCTCAGGGTCTGCACAGATGAACCACCAAGGAAGACGCACGTGCTTCCTGTTTGCTCCCTGGAGAAAGCACGTGAGATGGGGAGAAAAGCTGCTCGAGGTTCCATCTCACATTAGATGGGAAAAGCAGGTGTTCAGCTGAGGTATGTGGCGGGGGGGGGGGGGAGCACTCAGATGGCGGGCAGCACAGCAAATGCCAGCCGAGGTCCAGACTCTGGGGGCCTCATGTTGTGCCTGCATATGAGTCAGGACTCCTATTGCCCAAATCCCAGCTTCTCTCCCTGGCACTCTTATTCCCTACAGTCAGTCCTACAAAGTGTTGTTCCAACATGTGATTTCCAATGGGATGTTGCTGTTAGATCAAACTTACTCCTGGGAAGACCAGCAAGTCTTGGCATCTTCAACAGGGGCAAGAACAGACAAGTCACAGTTTAGTTCCAGTTTCCTCAGCCAAGTTTTATGGAGAGGCAAAGGATCAAAGAGCTTATGCGTGTCTCATTCCAGCCCAGGTGCCATCCCTGCGCTGCCTTGTTCTTCCAGGGCACTCAGGCAGGGCAGGCCAGCCACAGAGGGACTGACCAGGCCACAGCTTAGCAGTGGTGCCCAGCACAAGTGGCCGGGAGCGGATGTGGCCGGAGGGCTGCGCTGCTCCGGGGGCAATGGGCTGGGGGCATGGCTGACCTTGGTGGGGGCCAGGGCCACTGAACCCCCCCCATTCATACATGCTAACACAGTTGATGTGGGTGGTGGAGAGAGAGAGAGTCTGGACCCACCCTTTGTCTCCCACTTGCCTTCTTTCCTCTGGTTTTCCTTTCTAGGTGAGGAGAGGCCTTGAGCAACCCGGGAGCTCAAGGCAGCAAGTCACGCTGCAACCTGCCTCAGTGCTCCGGGCTCCCCTGCAGCTGCCCCCTTGCCCTGCGAGGACTCTGGTGTGCCAGACCCATTTATTTGCTCCCACGGCATGCCACGAGCTCTCCCTTGGTCGAGGTGTAATTTGGGAGCCAAGGAATAAGATTCAGCACCAGGGACAGCTCCTCGAGTCTTCACATCAGAGGAGGGACCCAGCAGCCCCTGGGACATGTCCTTTTGTGCGTCTTGGAAAAGGACATGAGGCAAAGTCATGAAAATGTCTTGGGAACCGGGATGAACTTAACTTTCAAGATCCGAAAGATGACCACTCAGGTCACAGTTGTTCTGAGCCAAAGCATCCGATCTATATGTGTCAGGTTGATTAATTTTAAGCAGGTGCAGGCAACCCACAGTGGCTCCTGAGATCTATTCCTCCTCCCTGCTCCCTACACCTTCACTTTTCTAGGAGGTTATAGGTCTCTGGGCCATAAAGTGCTTGAACTGCCTCTTTGCTCCCCTGGGGTGAGCGGTTCCCCCATCTCTCCAACCCCATTCCCGTTCTGTTACCAGGCTCTCTGTGCAACCGGACAGCTTAGAGCCAGGCACAACTCTTCACTCCCACTTGGACAGCTGTGGTTGCCAGCATTTCACGGCTTCCTCCAATTTGTGTTTCCTTCCTCACCAGCTTGGACTGCACATGCTCCTGCTGCCCTAAATGACAGAGGGGAGCACTGAGGGACTGAGTCCTGTTCTCGAGACTTTAGGTCACACGTTGGCTTGCTGGAGCGTCTTCAGGACCCTTCTGACCACTGATTTTCCTTGGGGCACCAGCTGGGTACCGACGAGTGCCCCTCAGCCCTTCCGGTGCTGTTCTGATGACACATCGCTTCCCTAAATTTATTGACTTGTGCCTTATTGCAATTAGTGTGCCCATGCCTGGGCTCTCTGCATGGCTTACAACAATTACAACTTGTTTCCCAGTCAAACGAAGCCTCTGGGCAGCCTGCGTGCTTTGCCACAGAGCCTCTGGGAGAGATGCGGAATTGCTTGCCGAGCTCTATCAAGATGTGCAGAAACAGAACTAATAAGACTGTCAAGCAGATCAAATCTTTGGTGGCGGGTTTTGTGAGGGTTCCCCTGTGAACTTTTATTATGCATCTCCAGGCAGAATGTAAACAGTTTCTCCCGTCTGGCGTACAGAAATCTTGGTTTTCCACGAAGAGTCTTCCACAAATGGTTCCACCTACCCTCCCCGTGCAAACATCTCTGAGTCAGGATGGAAATGGGGGCCCTCCGCTCCTTGCTGTGGAGCACAGTCCGGGGCCTTTGTCCAGAGGGAATTAAGCAGCACAGGGGCCAGATCCACCCAGAGAGGAGCGCCACCCCCTTTGTTTCTGGCGTGCGGTAATTGCCCCGCCAGCCGCCTGCTCGGCCCCCTTCCAAGCGCTTTCTCCAGCTCCGGATTGAGAGTTTACTTTATGCTGATTAGCTCCTTGCCCAGAGTTGCTCTGCCTCCCCTCCCTGCCTGCTCCTTCTGCTTTTGTTTTATTGGCCATGTGGGAGTTTCATCGTCCTCTGGGGGAAAGAGCCCTGCAAGCGAGGACATCTCATTATCTTACCACTTCCAAGGAGCCTCAGCCTTGCAGGCTCAGGTCTCAGGCGCGAGGACAGAAAGGCAGGGGCCAGGCTCAGAGCGGTAGGGGCTGCGCATGCAGCCTCTGCTCACACATCTTGCAGGCGAAAACCGAGCCCTACTGACAGCACAGTGCAAGTGGGGAATGGGCAGGGGTCCCACATGGGTCTGGATTGCAGACTGGTGCAGCTCCCAGAGGCTGGTGTGGCAGAAGGCAAGGGCCCAGTGACTGGGCAGCCTGACGGATCCCCCACCCGCCCCATCGCCTGCTCCGTGGATATCCCTGGAAGGCGCAAGGGGCCAGGGCGGGGAGCCTCCGCCCCGTTGTGGCCCAGGAGAGTGGCAGGCAGGTCTGGGGCTGGGCGCCAAAAAGACACAGAATCGCACTCAGGGCCATGTGCTTCTTCACATATGCAAATATAACTGCACACTTTGAATAATTACCATACTTTTAATTTTATAGCAGGTAAGTTAATTGGCTACTTACTTTCAGGACCAAATGGCGTGATGCTCCTTACTGTGCTTGCACGAAACGTGCCCTGCACAGCCCAGACTTCTTCGTGGCCTTTCAGGCACAGGCCTGGGTGTGGGGGCTGCAGAGCCCGCGGGGACCAGCGAAGAGCCTGTGGCACGTGGAGCATTGACCAACTGATGGCCAGCCGAACGTGGCACACTGGCTGGGGGGCATGTTGCGGGTCCTGCAGACCGTGGCCCCCGTGCTGCTCTGCTCCACATGCACACAGTGGAGGGAGAGCTCTGCACTGCACATGCCACCCCATGGCACAACAGTGAGGGCAGAGATGCCAGCAGCAGCCCTGGCAGTCCCGGGGGAGGCAGAGGGAGCCGCAGCACACAGCGGCTCTTCGTGCCATTTCACATGCGCCCTTTGGCAGTTTCTGGGGCTCTAGAACACTTCTTTATAAATATAGATGGGTCTTGGGGTCCATCTCCTGGAAAGCCTAAAATTAATCCAAAGGTTGCAGTATTAGTTTTCTAGCAGTCTCTTCAGCCTCTGACTCTTCAGAGCTGGAACTAACCAAACTGTTAATTAACTTTTTGTCCAACTGTGACTGTTTTTATTTCATACGGTCTACATGGCCACCTTTGATTTCATTTGATTTTTAAATTAG
Source organism: Varanus salvator macromaculatus (assembly GCA_023646645.1). Lineage (NCBI taxonomy): Eukaryota > Metazoa > Chordata > Lepidosauria > Squamata > Varanidae > Varanus > Varanus salvator. The sequence goes on along the minus strand of JAIXND010000674.1, from coordinate 4,063,720 downwards.
CAAAGCCATCAATCGCAGTGTTCCCTCCAAATTGAGATGGTGGAGCTTTCTTCAGTGCAGATAAGGCAGGTTGTAGCTCTGAGATCACTTACTAAGGAGTAAGGCAACAGTCCCCCGTAGGCTTACCTGGGAACAAATCCCATTGAATGCAGCATGACTTACTTCCAAGCAAGAAGTTCAGGGTTACACAGTACACTTAATGCCATCCCGGGTATGTTTCCCCACCCACAGGTCTCTGTTTCCCCATTTCCTCCTCTGCCCACCATATTCCCTGCACCACCTGAACTGCCTTCCCCTACGTGAAGTCCAAGGCTGCCCCTTCACCCCACCCGTGGCTTCTGTCACCTGAACACCTTTCCGTTCAACCTCAGTCGAGGTATCAAATTGTACTCAAAGCCTGTCAAGTTGTTTTAGCCCCCGAGGCAGAAAACTCTCCAGCGTTTCTCCCTTCTCTAGCACTGAAAAGAGAAAAACAAATGATAGAGCAGCATTTGCTGGTTTGGTTGTTTGTTTCGTGGCATCCCCAATCAGCTGTCCAAAGGCAGCTCCCCAGGCTTTCAAGTCTACGTGTGCGGGGGGTTTAAAGGACCCCCTCTTTGTAGGAGGCCCCTATTTGTAAAAATGGCTATGGACAGGGGAGAGAAAAGCCCTCGATTTCAGAAAAACACCTCAGGATGGAAGCTCAAAGGTGAGGGCAGCAGGAGGGGAAGCGCATGGGGGCAAAAGCCATCAATGCGGGCATCAGATGCAAGAGTGATCGCCAAGGCCCGCCAGTCTTTTGTTTCAGCGTGTGGCATTTTTCTTTGCTTACATGAAAAGCAACATCACTCAAATATCCTTCTGTCCTGTGGACTCCCAGCCATGAAAGCGTATTAGGACACAGTAAACGTCTGAGTCTTGAAAGCGCCACAAGCAAAGAGCAAGAAAGGCGCCTCCCACACCTGTTTGCATTTCTCAGCCTTGTGCAAACCCCAGGTGCTGAGCAGCACTGTCAGAAGCCAGCCACTGGGATCCTGCATGAAGCAGGAACCCTCCAGAGAGCCGGCTGCAAATCAGGAGCACCAGGCACAGCCAGGAACATGGGGGCCGGACTGATGCATTACGTTGCCCCACATTCAGAAATTGCTGCTACTCAAATCTTTTTGCAGGCCCACCCTCTTCTGCTTTCCTCCAAGGTCAGGGGCTGGGGCAGCTTGAAGGAAGGGGCCCGGTGGACTGCCTGGCATGTCAGCAGCCAAGGCCCCTGCCGGAAGGACTTCTCTGGGCAGGTCTCAGCAGAGCCAGGCACCCTCGGAGGAAGTGGGAACCACATGCTGTAGGGCGATTTCAGTCTCTGGGCTTAATGTAAGCGACGAGCAGACCATGGAGGGAAGGCGGCCGTCTCCTCAAGCTCATGCGGCTGGCAGCTTCGCACTCTGCTCCCCATTAGCCTGCTAATGGAGCGAGTCCTCACGTCTCCTGGGAGCTGTGAGGCTACTGCAGGCGGAGCGGAGGAGCAGGCTCACTGGAAGGCAGCGGGGGTGCCCGGGGCAGGTCGGCTAACCGCAGCACCTCTCATGGGTGGCCAAGCGGCGGGGCAGGTGGCTTGGCGCTGGGCTCTGAGCAAAGGGGTGGTGAGAGCAGCCCTGCACCGGGTGGGCCGTGCCCCGGCACTGCCACGGGGAGGGCAGGAGTGTCCTTCAGCTGGGCTGGGCTCTGGCAGCCTCACCCCAAGGTCCTTTATGGGGACAGCCCCTGCCCCAGCCCAGGAGAGCTCCAGCCCCGTGTCTCCAGCCCCTGCAAGGAAGAATTTGCGAGAGGAACCACGGCTGCCATTGAACAGCCGCTCTGCTGCACACATCCTGCTCCTTCTCAGTTGTGCCAGCTGTAAAAGTTCCCCCTTCAGGATGTGCCATGCTGCAGCCCACATTTTCGGGTGCAGCAGAAACAGAGAAGGTAGGCTCTGCTGTGGCTGAAGGAGGGCCCTGCTGTGTGCGCCCTGGGAGGAGACCAGAGGTTGCTCTTTCCCAGCTCTGCCCCCAGGAGCCAAGCAGCACCACTGGCTGGCCAGGGGAACCCCTCTGACCCTGCAGTGTGGGCTGGCAAGCCCTGCCTCACAAGCAGCGCCCGACTGCTCCAGGCCCCGAGGAGGGAGCTCGGTGCGGAAGGTCGCCAACTACAGCAACCCTCACTGAGTGCGTCAGTCAGCCCTCTCCCAGGGCAAGAGGAAGAAGGAGACCCCCCCAGCTCCAGCACTCCACCCCACAAGCCATTCTAGCAAGGAGACCCCCCCCCCAGAGCCATCGGGAACCTTTGGGCCCATGTGTCTGCACAGGAAGACCCTCCCCCTTTCAAGGGTGGAGGAGGAGCACCGCGGCAGCACAGAAACGCCTTCAGAGAGGGCTGCTTTCTCGGTTTAGGTTTTTAAAACCTAAATGGCTCGCCATTAAGCATTCCATTCATTTTCCCTTAATGTTTTGCCTTAGAGCACACGAGCGAGCGGAGAGTGGGATGGTGGAGACAAAGCGAATTGAGTGGATATAATCAACGGGGTGCCCTGGAGCTGTAATAACCGAGGTAGGAACATTTTAAATTATACCTTGGATCAAAATGATTTCGGATTGATCAGCAACCAAAATTGCCCCCCGGTCCCAATTTATTGTCTCAGTCATAGGTTCAGCCCCACCCGCCATCATTATGCTGGGAAGAGTCGGTCTGCGCAGCCCTGCGTGCTTCCACGTAGCCGGTCTTCTCAGCATCCCCAGAGCAGGCAAACGGGCTTGGTGCAGAGCCCAGCTCAGTGGTTCAGAAACTGGGCCATATGCAAATGAAATCCATCATCTTCATTGCCTTAAGTTTCTGATTCTTCTGCACTACCATGGTTAGAAGTCTATTAGACGAAGGCAAACTTAATTCATTTTTGTAAACTTGGTCAACTCATCTCAATGGTCTATTAAAGGTTTGTGCAAAGCTTTGGTCAGGACTGCAGAGCTGCTGAGAAAGTGGTGAAGCATGGAAGGAGTGGTCACTGGGGCGATTTATTCAAGGGAGCCGCCGGTGGTCCCCGGCAGGATGGCCAAAGCGGGAAAGGGGAGTGGGAGAGGGAGCCACCTGGTGAGGCCCATCCCCCCGGCGACCCCTGCGGGCATGGGTTTTAGCAGCAGGGCTGCGACAGGCGAAGGGGACAGATCCTGACATGCATATCTAATTCACGGCATTTGCTAACATGATCCATAGTGATGGCCACCAGCTTAGATAGCTTTAAAGGGAGATTAGTAAAATTTATGAGGCGTGAATCTAGCAATAGCTTTTCGTCATGATAGCTCTGCGTTCCCTCCTGTGTCTCTGGCTCTCTGCCTCAGGACTCCCCAATAGGCCTCACCTGTGGGTGCGCTCGGGAATTTGAGGCGCTGCTCTGGAGCACGGCTGCAAGGAAGGTTCTGAATCCATGCATCCTTGGTGTGCACGGCTCTTAGGCGGTGCCTTACTCAGCACACCCTTTGTCTTGCGTCTGTTGCACACCGAGATGCCTCTTTAATGAGGGACGGCTAATCCAGCTAATTGCTGGAAGGGCAGCGCAGCTGAATGGCTTCTCAGCATCTCTCTGGGCAATGCCCAGGTGGATGCTACTTTTCAGAGGAGGCGATTATGCAGGTTTTGTACTGGAACAGGCAAAATTCAGAGATGTACATACTCGTCAATTATTTGCCTGCTTCGTGGAAATTAAGAAATGGAGAGGGAAGGGGACTCTTGACAGCAGAAAGACATGTCGAGAAGAATGGATAAACACTCACCTTCTCTCATGCAATGGAGCAGTGCTATGATAGAGAACTGTGACGCGTATATCCTTCAAATGGATGCTTAGATGGAGATCGGGTTGGATTCTGTTGAAGCCACTATATAATCGCTAGGAATTAGGCGCTCATGCTTGTATGCGAAGCAATGGGGAGACGCGAGGTCCAGGTTGGGGACCGGCTTGCAGATGCCGGTGGAGGTGCCACAGGGGCTACGTGGAGGACTGCATTTCCATCTTGGCTACATCGCCATCATTTATTTCTGGGCACACCAAGAAAACACTACGTCCAACTTGCAAAGGGAGCGCTTAAACGGACACAAATAGTTCCTTTGCTTTCAGAGCTGAAAAATGAAGAGAAATGTGTTTAGAGACCCAGATGGTAACTTGCTTTTTAATAATTCTGGGCCAACCCTGCCCTAGTTTTGCAAATATGTCTCCTCCCTATGCAAGCGGGTTGCTTGTTTCTGCTTCTTTCACGAGGAGGAGGAGGAACATTTGCAATATTATTCTCTTGGAGAAGGGGCAGAGTTTCCACAGAGGTTTTTTACATTTAGGAGATCAGTGTGTTTGGGGGAGGGGGGTTACTTCAAAAATGCCCGCCCCCCCAACACACAGAGCTACTTGCAGCAGCACAAGACTCCTTTTGCAACAGCTTACCCAGACCAGTGGCTCTTCCTGATCTCTGGCTGGACCACGCAATGCTGTGTTCCCTCAGAGGTTTCAGGAAGAGCTGGGCCTGTTAGAGCTTTAGAGAAGCTCCGTCCTTGCTTGCAGCAGTGCAAGACTTCTGCAGGGAGAGGCCTTGCAGCTCAGCAGGAGTTCCCGGGTGGCTCTGAAGAGGCCCTGCTTCCGTGGGTTCCAACCACTGCCTTGGCCACCCCACTTGCCCCTCCCCAGTGTTCAGGGGATTCCTCGCCTTTGTGTGTCTCTGCATTTCTTTCGACAAGGGTGAAATGTCTCTCCTGGCAGCCAGAGCTTCCAAGTGAACGATGCTAATGCATTTTATATTCCACTCCACCCTCTTTGCCTTGTCCTGGCCTCTTTGGACTTCAGACGATCCCCTCCCTGGAATGCAGTCCTGGGCAGCTCCTCCGACTGGAATTTGGCCCTCTGGCGGAAAGCAGTCGGGCACCGAGGCGCTAGAGGACAGGGAGTGCGTTCTTGGCACATTCCCAGGTCTTCAGCATCTCCATTAGTTTCCCTTTGCTGTATTTCACCATCTGTTGAATTTCTGCCCAGCAGACACAGAAGCCCTGCCAGGAAGAGAAAAGCGGCCAGTGTTACCTGGGAATAGAAACCCTTGGAAATGCATAGCTATGAGGTGAGAGGAGCAGGCAGTGCCTCACCCCGCTGCGTTTGCTCTCCCTCCCTCCCTCCCTCCCTCCCTCCCTCATTCGTGGCCATGAGCAGGATGATATCCAAGAAGAAAAGATGAAATGGTTTCCTATGAATGAGCCTTGTGTGACATACTGACAGACAGGCATTCAGATGCTGGGAGGCAGGAGGGATTAGCCTGTCAAGCAACACAAGAAAGAAGTTGACTGGGGTCGGGCTTCACCCCTGCCCCGAAGCCTCGGTCTGTGGTGTGTTGTTGCCTCAAAACGAAACGAAACGAAACAAACACCCCAAAGCAGGAGAGCCTTCTGCAATGGCAGCGCGGCTCTGCATGCGTCTGACAAGCCGGTAACGATTGACTGGCCGAGATAAGAAGCTTGTTGGGATCAGACCAGATGAGTGATGTGTTTAAAGCTTCCCTGGGAAGGAATTTGGCTCGCACCTGCGGGAAGGTCTTTCTTCCGTCAGAGCTTCGGCTCGCTGTTACTCGGCGACCAAAGACGGTTGTGCCCTGATGGTTACCACAGGCCCGGCATGGTGCAAGGTGCAGGGCACGGGCGTCTTCCTTCAGGGCTACCTGCTGCCCCCACACGGCCCGCCTCCCCGCCCGCCGCCCGTAATTCAGACGTCTCACATTCTCTCCGACTGTCAGCGGCAGCTCTGCCCTCCCGCACTGCTGCGCACACAGCAACAGGCCATTCTTGGCATTCCGCCTGTTTACTTTGCTCACCGAGCTCCAAATGCTTTCCACAGCTGAGTGGCAGGCAGGCTTGGCTCTCCCAGGCATGGGCGGATAGGAAGGCCTGTTGGATTTCCACCTGTTAGAAGGGCACAGCATCACCAGCTGAGCAGATGAGTGGGGACCCCTAGGGCTTTTTAGTCGGGGTGCTGGCAGGGGAAGCGCTCTTCAGGCTGGCAGCCTCCGTCTCTCTCTCTCTCCAAGAAAAGCCATTGCCTGATGCCAGAGCAGTCACTCTGGACATCCTGTCAGCTGAAGAGCAGAAAAGGCCCAGCGTGAAAGCAGTGGTGTCCCTTCCTGGCTTTGGGGTATTTTCTCTTGAAGAGCCCCACTACATGGCTGCATGTTTGGTACCAAGCCAATAAATTTATCTCCTCCCGGGCTTCTTAGATCTGTGTTCAGCCCTGGTAGCTTGCTTTTAGATGCTGATCCTCATTCCTGTTTTAGTTGTTGCAATCTGTGCTTTAGTTTGAGTATCGTGTTGCTATGTGTTTATTTGCACTTCTTCTCTTTTTCTCTTTTACAGTGAGATTTTAAATCATTCATTGTATTTTATAGGAGTTATTATGTTTTAATTTGTATAATGCCTGGAAAGAAATGTTTTATGAGGCATTTAATAAGTCTTCTAAATGTACACAGAAATCTACAGAAGTTTGCTGAAAGACTTGCAAGACTTGATGAAAAATTTGAATATTTCAGGTGATCGGTGACACACGCTTTCATCCAGAAAGTGCTTTAGTGTTGCATTTTCCCAGTGCCACAGCAGCAAGTCCTCAGCTACTCCCACGGTATCTTTAGTCCTATAGCATTCTCACGGTTTGCTTCTGCGGGCGGATGTGGACTTTTCCACGAAAATACATAAAATAAAAATGCCTTGCCTGCACATGGCCCAGTATCTCCCCTCTGCATCTAGGGGAAGTGTGTGTGCCTGATAGACGGATGCAATCATTTCGGGGAAGTGACAGCAGGGGCATATTTATTTATTTATTATTTGCATTTATATGCCACCCTAATAGCCCAGAGGGCTCTCTGGGTGGTTTACAACATTAAAACCCACCGTTCCTAAACAAATAAATACATTGGCTATACCACAACTGTATAAAATAATATAGTTGAAATAAATCAATAAAATAAATAAATAAACCATTAAAATTAATTAACTTTAAAATATTGGTTAAATAAAAAGTTCTTGAAAATAAGCTATAGTATAAATATGCATTATATACATATAAGATATAAAATATAAATAAGGCAGAAGGGAAGAGGAAAACCTGCTTAACGAAAAGGCCTCCTTCACAAGAGGTCCAAAGCCAGGCCGTGTTGTTTGGGCAGGATGGGTATATGGGCAGGATATCATGCCACGCCATCGCCTCCTCGAGACTCAAGGCCTCTTTCTCCAGCAGCAGTCTCTTTCTCTTTCTCCTTCCCAGCAGTCTGAAACAGGGATGGGCAACCTGCAGCCCGCAGGCTGCATGACCCTCCACGGCCCCATTCTGCTGTGAGGGCCCCCACTCTCTGCTGCCCCCTGCTGCTCCACACTGCTAATAATTTTCAACTGTACAATGGCATCCACCAAGCTAGGGAGCACCAAAGGGGATGATTTTTACTTGGAAGAAAGCAAAGCTGAACTACAGAGTGGTTTTCTGCCACATTTTGGCAGCTAACCAATGCCGGAGAGAAGGAATGCATGTTCCCAGCACTTGCTCATGATTTGCTTGGCTGTGGTTTGAAGAACTGCTTGTTTAGAAAACAGTGAGTGAAAATAGTCCTCCAAGCCATGCCTGGGTTCTTCCTTTCCCCCTTGCCTTCTCCCTGTCACTCACATGTGGGGCTTCAATTAATTTTTTCTTGTTGGTGTCAAACCATAATTGTAGATGACGTCTGAACTGGATGACCATGATCTGAGCAATCCTGGTCTGGACGCATCACTTAAGCCACAGTTTGCCAGGCTGAATCAGGGCAGTTCACTTCGAAGCTGGGAAAAGGAAGGCCCAAGGGAGAGTTTTGTCTCTGGAATAAGCCCCACTTCCTGCATTTCTTAAAATGGCTCTTCTCTGATTGGACAAATCAGAGAAACTTTCTATGCAAATCAGTAGCTTACTAGTAGTAGTACAGTAGCCACCTTTAAAGTAATATCAGCCGTATTATTCTGCCTAGGCAGCTTGCAATATGAAACAATAAAATATCAACAAACTATAAGATCTCCTTACACATAAACAATTCTAAAACAAGCCTGTTAAAATAAAACCAAACTCTTAGAAAACAAACAAACCGTAAGGACATGAACCAAAAGAATGCTCAGCATTCCTGGCTGCTGAAACCACTTTGGCATTTCCGCCGACAGCGCCAAAGACCCCGAGTGCAACTGCCCCGTGTCCTGGGGGGTACCTGGGTGCCACCAGGGGGACCAGCAGATGTCTCCACCCAGGATATGTTCACGTTGCCTGGTCGAGCGGCAAATCCTCTCCCTCATGCATCCTCTGAGCCGCACACCTATTCATAGCTGCACACCATCACACAAGAAGAGCCTGCTGGATCAGGCCAAAGTCCATACAGTGGCCAAGCCGCTGCTACGGAAGACACACAAGCAGGACCAGCCCATGGTCCTGGAGGTAGCACAGAGCCATTAGGACTCATTGCCGTGGGCAGCCGTCTCCTTCAGGAATGTGTCCAATCTCATTTAAGGCCTACCAGGTTGGTGACCAATATCACATCTTTTTGAAAGTCCATGGTTGAACGGTGCATCGTGTGAAGAGAGGCCCCCTCTCCTCTTTTGCACTAGCTGCAGTGCTAGTGCAAAACAGGCCTCCAAGCCCATCACTCTGTGCTGCATTGCCGGGCCCCGGGCCCCAGCTCTTGTGTGCACACACACTGTGCTTCCCGGCTGCTGTTCCCCTCCAGTGCACGCCATATTCCTACAAATTGCACTGAAGCGATTGTCTAGTCTTGGTCCGCCTTAACGACTCCACCTTGGATGACATTATCCACCACCACAAGGAAAGGGGCCTATGACCTCAGTGAGTCAACTTTTACAAAGGATTTAATTATAGCAACAATATTCCGCCCTGGTAAATTGCTCATAGACTCAGCCTTTGAAGATACACAATTCACTTGCGTTTGGCCTCATGCAGTCTAAGCCCCTGTGCATAAATAGGACATGAGGAAAATTGTGTCTGTCCTCTAATTTGAACCAATTTTGAGCTTTATGTACTGCACGTAGGCCAAGCAACCCAGGAGCAAGGTAGGCAGAGTTCAAACAAGCTGCCTCCTCCTCCTCCTCCTCCTCCTCTTTCAGCCGAAGGAAAGCACCTGGCCCCCTCTCCTACGGAGCAGGCTCTGCAGACCAAACCTTCGGTGGCTCGTTCTAATACCTCCTTACTTTGTCAAGGCAACAAATGCTTATTCCTGCGTAAAAGAACCTCGGTATTGATCCAATACACCAACTTGGCCTAGATGCTGTGAGGCTTAATCACCTTGATTGCACTGGCCTGCTCCACGTGTGGAACTACATGCGGAACATGTGCTTCTGGATGTGCAATCCAGTCCTAGCCATATTTACTCAGAATTAAGTCCCACTGTGTCCAATGAGCCGTATTCCCCAGTAATGGCAATACCATCAGGCAGAGGCGCTGCTGGTTGGAAAACTGCAGGCAGAGCCGTCATCCGACCGGAGGGGGGCTTTGGCAAGAGCTGCAGGGCTCTGGCCTGATCCTGCTGCTCCTCGGCACTTGTATTGTGGAGTGGGGGAGGAATCCTTCCAAGCTTGTGTGGGTGACAAACTTGGAGGGAGAGCGGATATTTCGGAATGCAGGCCAGGAACCCAAGGTGGCCTTGACAGAACGGGAAAGAAGGCCAAAACTAGCAACTTTCAAGTGCCACGTTTGGGCAAGTTAAGATAAAACAAGCCAAAAGGACAAATGCACAGGGATAATTTGCGGGGCGGGTACCTAGCTCAGCAGTGCTGCATCTGGAAAGGATCTGGACTGCGACAATGGGTGAGAGTTTTCCATTTGGACCACAGTTCGGTTGCTTGATTGGTTGGTTGAAGCGTGATAAAGTAATCCTGGCAGTGGATTCTTTACTGCCCCATCTCATGTAGGGCACAGTGCTCCGTTTGGGGCACTGCACTTTAAGAGGGTCGTAAACGAAGTGGAGCAGGTCTGCAGGGCCCTCGTGACCTCCTCTCGGGCCTCTTCCTGGAGCTGCAGTGCTGATGCTGGGAGGGAAGCCACTGCAGAGTTTTCTGCAGGCACTGCTCTGTGTGTGTGCGTGTGCGTGTGTGTGTGTGTGGTGTGAGCCTGCCTGTGTAGGGGGGAACCCACAATTATAAGCTCCCATTCCAAAGAGCCTGGATGCCTCACCGTGGGAAACGGTGCTCCCAGATCCCAGTGACCGCCATCACCACCCTCAAAATAATCCCCCCATGAGCCAAAGGGCTCCAGGAAGCGGCTGGCCACAATGCCGCCACGAGCGCAGCGCTCCCCAGGCAGGAAGTGGCAAGTGTGGGAACGGCGTCGCCTCCACACACGGCATCCTTTGGATGGCCAGACTGCCTGTGCACGATCCGGTTTCCTAATGCACAGGGATTTTAGGGACTGCGGGATACTGGGATCAGCTCGATTGCTGGCTGGGTGAAGCTGGAAGTGGAGGGTGGCCGACCCTGACCCTTCCCCTTCTAGCTGCTTTCTCTGCTCGGACTGGCCTCCACCGCCTCCCTTGAGCAGCTCTTCTGCCGGATTTTGAGGGCCAGGCCTTTCCTACCACTAACTGCAGAGATGTGCCATCTGCCTTCCCCCCAATGATTCGGGGGGCTCACATGCACTGCTGTTCCTCACAGGGATCCTCGGCTGAGGGGAGGCCCCTGCCCAGAGTGTGCCCTGTAGCTTCATGCCAGACGGGAACCCGAACGTGGCTCTCTGCAGGGCCGCCCCGGCTCCACGCTGGCTGGACACGAGGGGCAAGGCAGCCTGAGGGGGTGGCCTAGGGGGCACGGCCCCCCTGCTCCCCCAGCCCTTCACTCACGATGCCCACCAGTGGCAACCGAAGAGTGAAGAATGAACTGAAGCAAAAGGCAACCTGTCAGACATATCGCTCAGACGGGAATGAGGCGGCTGTGGCAAGTATGTGTTGATGCCACAAGGCATAACAGAAGGCGGAGGGAATCACAGACGCGTTATTTCTTTTCCTTTTTACCATTTACCCTAAAAACACTTGCTCCGTGGCACGTGCTGCCTTTGCAAGAGAGGTTAATTGAAAGGAATGGCACCGGGGCCTTTGAAGACGTCATCCTGAAATACCACCTAAAGAGCAAACATTATTTTGATGGGAGGAAAAAGAGCAGCTATAAGGCAAGGGCACTGGAGCAGGTTGCGGGGGGCGGAATGGGTCCAAGACGGGTGTGAAACATGCTGCCACTCACATGGCAAGAGGAGCGATCAGGGCCCGATCCCACGGCAAGGGAGGAAGGGGGGAGGGCCTGTGCCCACCCAGGACTCTCAGCCGCTGCCAGGGCACGCGTTCCCAGAAGGACTCGAGGTGGGCGAGAGGGTCATTGCTCATTTCTGATAAGAACTTACCCAAATTTGCAGATTCTCCTTAAGCAGGATGAAGCGAATGTGAGATTAAATATCGGATACTTACTTTTGCCCAGATTCATTTTGTAAGCCCCACGTTCTTTCCATCCCATATCTGAAGGCATCTGTGGAAGCTGGCAAGTTCTTCCCCAAATACATGAGCACAAAATGAGCACCTGGCCGGTTTCAGTAGGAAGGCCTCCCCCAGCACGGAGAGGAGCTACATACTGTGCCTGCCCATCGTGCAGGAGCTGAAGAGGATGAGATCTGCTTAATTAGGGAAGCCAATTCAAGACCACAAACCCAGATTTTAAGGCCTAACCTCCAGCACCCTGGACCCAGACGGATGAGGAGCTGGGCAGGAGGAGGTCTCGCACTCGTCCTGCTGGAGGGATGCTGTGAACAACTGGCGGCCGGAGCGCTGCATTGGATGGAGCCCGAGTCTGGTCTAGCAGGGTTGTGCTTATGTTCTTGCGTTCTGGTCATGATCTTCCTGATGAAACAGCCTACGCCCCATAGACTTCACTGTATGACTTGCTCTGTTTGACCAGCAGAAAGGTTCCGAGGGCTCAGGCACATGCACACTTCTACTTGGCCTGGCAGAGAGCTCCGCACACACTGGGAGCAACAGGAAGCTGCTCTGGGATTTAACTCTCGGTGCCTGCTGGTAGCTTTTGGTCTGCTCCCTTGTTTTCCTCTTCCTTTATTTAGTTTGACTTTGGGTTTGGCTGTGTTCTTATGCCGTCACAGGTCACATTTGCTGGAGATGTGTGAATCATGAAAAGGTGAGCGCACTGAAGTTCTCCAATTTGCACCTCAAAGTTCATTCCACCTGAATCCACAGTCGATTGCAGGCTTTCCTGTTCCTTTTTCCCAGGCACGTGTGTGTTTTCCCAAATGCACAGGTTTCAATTTTCTAAAAGTATTTTTGTTGTACAAAGGAAATACAACCAGATGATAAGATTTTTTTAAAGTATTTGAGGAGCATGTTAGAAATAACATCAGGGAAAGCAATACATATTTTTAACATATATCAGAAGCAGGAAACCAGCTGGAGCTTTAGATGGGTGTCTGGATGGCAGCAGAGCTTTAAGGAGGATCAGGAGCTTTTCGTGAACGGGAATGAAAGATTCTCCTCCGACTTCACTGCAGAAGTTGCAGGACAGTTACCTGTGCCTGAAATTATGTTTTCTGAGAAGGAGCCTGAGGTAAATAGTGGTGACAAAAAATGACACTCTTGACCTTACTGACTGGTAGAAAGGTAGGAATTTCTGAGTACAGATCGTCTCCACCCAAGGATTCTGGGAAGGGAAGGGAAGGGAAGGGAAGGGAAGGGAAGGGAAGGGAAGGTCTGGCCTGCCTGACTTACAGCTCCCATCAGTCCTGGCCAGCATAACCAATGGTGAGAGATCAACTGTAGGTTGAAACATCTACATGGCCACAAATTACCCACTAATGTCTTAAATAGCTCAACTGAAAACTTGAAGTTCTTTTAACAAAAACATGTTTTAAAAAAGATCCCAGCTTCTCACATAAGCTGATGGGACCTGAGCTAGTGGTGACTGACCTAGAAAGAGATCCTCAGTTTATGGTGGACAGTTTGAGAAGAATGTCAACCCAGCGTGTGGTGGCTGTGAAAAGGGCTGTAATCATGCAAAATCATTATTCATCGATGAATCATGCAACCATGATGGTGAGACTGATGACGCCCCTTTGCAAAGCACTCGTCCCTGCATCTGAAAAAGGATGCTGGAGAGTCAGAAAAGGTGCCCAGAAGGGCCTCCAAAATGATGGAGGGGCTGGAGCAGCTCCCCGTATTTGGGCAGGAGCAGAAAGTAAGCACAAGGAGACACGATGGAGCTCCAAGCAATTCCACGTGGTGAGGAGAAAGTGGACAGGGAAACACTCCCCTCCTTTTCCCTGATATGAGGACTCGGGGTCACCGCCTGCTGCGGAAGGTGGGCTGTTCCGAGTGGGTCAGGGCGCCTGGCTGAATGATGAGATTTGATGGACACCACTTTGGATGGCTTTCACGGGGGTCAGATGGACTCATGGAGTACAAGGCTGTTGGAAAGGGTGGGTTCTTGGTCTGATCTTCCTGCCCACCTGCCTGTCTTTGCCGATCATGCTGCAAGAGACCTACAGGAAATAAACACAGAAATTCCCACTCCTGGCAAGCTTACAGCACATGCTTGAGGAAAAGGCAGCCTTCCTCAAAGCTAAACATTTGCTTTCCAGCGGAAGTTAAATGAACAAGGTGCCACAAGAACTGCTGAACTCAGGTGTGAAATATTTTCATTGCCTGAAACCTGCCTAAGGTGCAACATTTCACACATCCCCCCGCCCGCTCCAATAGCCGCACTCTGCAAGTCTTTAGCAGGCCCTTTTGACAATCTAGCTTTCCGAGAAAGGGAGCAAGCGGCGCCTGCCATGTGTCTCCCCATCCCTCACTGCAAACTATGCATGTCTGAATGCAGAGCAGCAAGCGGGCACAACCCGGCCTCCAAAAGTCATCCGAGCAGAAATGAGGAGTACAGATTTGCAAGCAACATGTCTGAGGGGGGACAAAGGGATCAGGATGGCGTGCGCAGTGCTGTAGCCCAAATACGCACGGTGGGTATCTGGACCTCAGTGGGGTGGCGAACCAAGAGTGGGCAGGTCTGCACCGCACGGTCGCCCACCCTGGGAGTAGCCGGTGGAGGGCTGGCTGCCCAAAGAACACCCCCAATTGGCTGAAGAGATGGAGGGTCTGTTGAGGGAAAGCTGGGGCAGAGCGCAGGGGCCCTCCCGGCCATGGCCCAGGTGGCACCTGCTCTCTGGGCTGGGCAGTCTCCCCCATGGAGGCACCGAGCGAAGGAGCACTCTTCCACCGGCCGCCCAGGTGCAATGGTCACCCTCTCACTTGTGAGGGGCTGGTAAGGGCTGATTCCCTGACCAGGGGTTGCTTCTCCTCTGTACCGCTTGGGGCACGGAGCCAGGGGACCGGCCTGCAAAAGGAGCCACTCCTCCCTGAGGCCGGAGAGGGCCCCTCTGCCCTCTGGCTCAGGCCCCCGGGGTCTGGGGGTCCTGCCAAAGGGCTTCTCTTTCACCAGAGGGAGCGGGCCGTTGAGCACATCCCAGGCGGCGCTTGAGCGGGGGAAGGGAGGGGTTCCGGCTCTTGCGAAAAGGCACGGCAGAAACGATGGAAGCAAACGGCGGAGATGAAGGGAATGGAAGAGGAAGGAAGAAATCCATGGTGGAAGAAATGGAGACGGCAAGAAAAATGAGGCCATTCCATGCTTTTAGGGGAACGGTTTTATTCCAGCGTGATTGCATTTCCCTGGCATCTCTCCCAGGGCACAGAACATTTTCTGTGTTTCTATTCTGGGGGGAGGGAGGTGATGGCAGAATGTTGTTGCCCAGGGAAATTGAGTCAATTTGCAACTCGCAGTCACTGCTGGGCAAGTAACTAGGTTAATGGGGCATATATTTTTAGAGCTGGCTGGCCAAGCAGGGCAGCTCTGGGGAAGCAGCTTTGCTCCTCACAGTATTTGGTACGACAAGCGCACACAGAACCCCCGCTCACCCCTTCTGTTTTCTGCATGGGGCAGAAATAGAAAACCTTTCCAGGTCACCCCAGAACACCCAGGACACTTCTAGGCATGCTCTTTGCCTTTCGGTCCGGGTCATGGGAATGGCATGATTTGCGCTATAAAATGAACAATTCTTTCTTGCTTCTAACCACTGCACAGACTGGCCTTGCTTTTTCTGCTCTTGTCTGCAGCGTAAGTGTTGTTTTGAGCTGCTGCATCACAACAGCAAAAGTGCCTGATTGGAGTGGGGGTAGAATCATATTTCCAGAAGGAAAATAAGGTTGGCGGCCAAGCTTTTTTCCCCACGGGAAGAAGACGGTTACTCCAGTGCCACTGTCTGCAGTGCTGGGAGTGGGTCGGGTGGCCCGGGCCAAAGAGCAGCTTCCGCCCTGGCAGATGGTTCCTGCGTGAATCACTTCCCAGAGGAGATCAAAGTGGTTCCCATCCTGGGGATAATGCAAACCTGAGAGGGCAGGAGGGCAGGAGGGAGCAGGGAGGTACGGATTGTACGATGTGAGAGGAGGGGGATCGTCCCACAGGGCGATCATGGACCCCCCCCCCCCATAGCCATTCACAAGTTGGTGGCTGCGCTCCCGGCTATCCTGCAAGAACAAGAAGCAGCGCGGCCAGCTATCCCAGGCTCCATGCCCAGGTGCATCTGTCAACATTTCCACGCCATGTTCCAAATGGGTGCATCTTTGGTGCGCATTTGGACAAGTACACATTTTTCTCCCACTAATTAAGTTTTTGAGCATTTAAAATATATATGCATTTTGCATTTTAAAGATAACACACATTTTTTATTATTTATTTATTTGGACAACTTGCATGCCACCCCATTCACATAAGCCTTGGGGCGGCTTCCAACACAAAAATAAATATATTTCAATACAAAATGCATAAATGCACATTATCTTCTGAACTGTTCCCCCTACCTGCCCTGGGAGGGCATGAATTGACTCCTGAGCTCAGGAAAGTGTAGCCAGGATCCAAGCCAGGAGCCTTTGCAAAGGAGAGAGGCTCCTCGGAGGAGCAGCAGCCAGCGAAGAAAGCCCAGAGAAGAGCAGCACATGGCTTCACCTCCAGCGAAGGACTCCGCACCTCGGCTGCCACAGAGAGGTTGCCAGTGCACCAGTGCCCCCTCCCGCCCCATTTTCAAGAAGCAAGGGAGCCCTTTTCCCGAGAGCGCCTCTTAGCAGGGGGAGCTGCCCGTCTCTGGGTGAAGCATCAGGGCAGGCAAGGGCTGCGGCGGCACCCTTTTCTGTAGGTGTGCCCCCCCCATCATGAACTGTCCAGAGAGTTGCACTCATGGGCAGCGCGCAACCAAACAATAAGCAAACCCACCCATAATTAGCTCCAGTCGCTCGTTCGAGCTGCAAAAGACGTGCTGCCTTCGTTTGCTATTAGTAACATAAGAAATGCTCCACTCTGACCTGCTACGTAATATCTAATTAGCATTCTTATTATTGTTTGTGTGGTTAAGCACTCTGGTTAAATTCTTGCAATGCCCCCATTACTAAACAAATGCAGAGAAGACCGAGGGAGACCTCCCCCTCCAAAGTACATGCAGCTCTCTCTCCTCCCTCACTCTCTCTCTGTCTCCCAATTTCTCTTCCCTTCTCCCTCTCTCTCTCTCAACCTCTTGACTTTTCCTTGCAAGCAACTGTCTGGGTATATCTGCCCCCACCTTAGTTTAATGTCTTTTATATTGCTAACTCTGCTGGGATTCACTATTATGCATATGAAATCAGTTTGCATATTGTCCTGGTAATCTCTAGAAGGCATAATGCCCTCTAATTAGAGGCCACATTCCTTCCCTGTCAAAGATTCCCCTGGCTTGTTAGGCTGTCCAGCCCATCTTGAGCCTGCGGTCCCTGGACTGGCAAGGCCCGGAGACGCTGCATTGCATGTGTGTCGCCGAGGCTGGGTGTGTGAAGGGGACCTTCACCAGGGCTGGGAAAAGAAGCGCTTGGCTCGTGGAGTCTGCTGCGATCTGTGTCTGCTTCCTCTTTATTGATTGCATTAATGCAGGGGATTTGGAAAGAGTCAGGTCGAGTAATGGACTATAATTTGCTCCAGGTTTCCAAATCCATTGTTCATTATCAAGAATAAAAATCTATGTTTGGAAGGCTTCTGGGAAGGGAAGGCGAGACTGAGTGTGTCGCGGAGAGTCTGGTCTTCGGAGCAGCTCCCTTTGCTCCTCAGCTCGGCCTGCACCAGCAGCAGCCCGAGGCCTGAAACCTGAAAGGGGAGTCCTGCCGGGCCTCCGTGGGACAGAGGCGCCATCACGGTGCAGAGAGAGACTCTGGTCCCTTCTGCTGCTGAATGGGAGACTGGTCAGGCGCTGGACCCTTGATTCAGGGGTCTGCCCCAGCCGAGCACTTCTGTGCCGTTCCACAGGAATTGCCTCAAAGTCACGGGTGCTGCTGCCCGAGGCTGGATTAAACATAAGGATAATAAGGGAAAGGGGAAGGGGAACGCCGTCATTATATTCTCTAGCATGAGTAATTCTCTGCATGAGAGCATCTATTGTAACAGGAGACGTGTGTCCCTTGCCATGCCGCAAACCCAAGAGGACCGTGGCCAAAGGGAGAACACTTCAGCTGGAGGAGGAGGTGGCGCTTGGAGGCAGGCTGGGCAAGGGAGCAGTGAAGGCAGGAGGAAACAGACATGGCTGCTGATGGTGAAGGGATTTTGAGCTCCTTTTAGCGAGCGAGGCCCTCAGGAAAGGTGCTTCCCTCCTCAGCAGGACTGGGAAAGGTGCCACCAAGGAGGCCCATCGACTGCACTCATTTGGGGCCTCCTGCAGCTCTTGGAACATTTACGCTTTTCCTCTTTCAGCGCCATTTTGGTGATGGACTGAACTGGAGAGCGTTGGGCTTGGTGGCCTCTGTGCCAATGCCAGGCTAAGAGCAGTGCTGCTGGTAGTGACAGTTATATGCAGATCGAGGCCGCGTGAATTTCCCTTTCATTGGGAAATCTCTTTGACAAATATCAGTGTTAGCACAACTGGAAAAGGCTGGGAGAGCCCTGGGTTTGGGAGGGTTCACGGCAGGCATCTCCATTCTCTTTGGGATGCTGAGAAAATGCCGGCGCAATCTCGCAAAGTGGCCGTGAGGAAGACGTGGCCAGACTTGACTCACCCCAGCCTCCTGGCGAGGCGAAAAGAAAGCCAGTTGCCTGGGCACCCTTGGGCAAGGTCTGACCTCAGAATCGCCAAGCCGCTCTTTGGAAGCCACGCGAAGATGGTGCTGAGGGCAGAACACCTCTTTGCATCTCGATGTTTTCCCGATTAACAATAATAGCAATAAAAATCTGGACAATCTTAAAAAATGCAATAAAAACAAGGCGAGAAGGGCAGTGCCAGGAGGAGTCCGCTTGGGCACGCTGCTGCCCGTCAGCAGCACACGCAAGGGCTCTTTCGCAACGCAGAGCTGCTGCCGTCACCAGGACTAGTGCCCTGCCAGGTCACAGGACGAATTGGCAGCTGTTCTTCAGATAAGGTCTCTGCATCTGTGTTGCAGGGAAATGGATGAGGGCCTCCCGCTGGCTCCAAGGCCAGACCTGGGGCCCCTGTGACGAGTTCTGTGCTGCTCTGCACAGGTGTGGAGAGCGCAGCCGCACCTGGGCTTGTGCAGTGCACGTCCATGGCTCTCCTTCAGCGAAGGCATTTGCCCCAGAGTCTGTGTGAAATAGATGACAATGGATGGCTCGTGTTGGCCAGCACCTGGCTTAATGGTTGCCACCTGGTGGACGCGGCCTACATGTCACAGGAAGTGTGGACACAAGAGGAAGTGAGTTAGAGGGAGATGAGCTGATGGCGCCAGAAGGAATTCTTTGTGCTAGGCACTGGATCAGGTTTCTTCCATTTTTATTATTGTTAAGTAAAAGCTTTCCACTTAATGCAAAAACAGCTTCCTGCATCTGCTAGAACGCTACCAGAGCAGGCTAGGCTGAAAGAACCTGCTTCCTCTACTCAAGCCCTCTCCTTCTATCAGGACTGAGAATAATGAGGAGATGGGATTACTTGGCATAGCCATGGAACATTTAAGCAATTAGTTTCTCAGCTCAGTGTGTGTGTGAGTGTGTGTGAGTGTGCAAGTCAGTGTTCGTACTGTGAGCATTCATTTTGCAAGGGACCGGGATGGACTGGTGGCAAAGCATCTTTTCATCCTTGTGAGCCATGGATGTTTACACTGAGCACAACTGCATTTTGTTGAGATGCGTGGTGCCTAATCCAGTCTGAGCTTTGTATACGTCACCTTTCAGTTGGTGCAGTCAAACAGAACAGCCCTATGCAGGCAAGCGTGCATGGTGCATCATGCAGCGGCTCCAGTTCCCCATCTTCCCATGCAGGGAGCTTCTCATGCAGCCGCGGGCATCAGAACGTGAGCCCCCGCCTGAAGGACCAGCCAGAAGACAGGCACATTGGAAGCCAGTGGGTGGCGTGAGCTGGGTTCTGCACAGGAAGAGCAGAATTCCTGTTTTAAGGAAGCGCATAAAGCAATGAAAATACTCCAACTGAGTTTTAAAATAGGTATGCATTCTATAATTTCACAGGCACCTGGCCTTGGATGGCTTCTTCCTGCCTCCTCGGGCCCCTTTCTGGACTGCAGCAGGGGGCCCACGTGCAGGAAGAAGCCCTGCTCCCCTCCAACGGATTGGCTCGGACCTGCGACACAAGTGTCCGCAGCTGATGTGTCCCATTGGAGCAATGCGTCAAAAGCTCCCTGTTGCTTAGGACCCAGCTGGGGCACCCGGCCCTGGCCCCCAGCCCTCCTGCATGCTGGGAATGCCCCAATGCCCATTGGCTGGCCACTGAGTGCTGCCGCCACTTTTCGGGGGGGGGAGAGGAGGGCTCCGTGGGGGGGCAGAGGAAGTGCTCGGGGAGTCCAAGGGTTCCTTTTCTCGCGGAGGGGAGGCACTGCTAACCGATGTGGTGGCTGCCGTCAGCTGAGCCGACTGGCTCGCGATGCGTGAGTGTGCCAAGGTGGGCAAGTTGCCCATCCCTGGTGCAGCAAAGCACTCGGGGGCCTGAGCAGCAGCTCCAGGGCCACGCCTCCCTCCCCTTCCGTTCTCCAGCTGGACCAACATCATCCGAGATGCCAGTGGTTAGCACAGGACAGCGAGTGGCAGCACACAGGACTGGCCTGCATCTCGGCCGCAGCCGTGTACCCAGCAGAGGTGGCAGCTGCAGACTCCCTGCTGCGGGGAAGCATCCGCGCTCACTCCCCCATCCCTGACCTGAGCATTTATTCCGCCCTGGGTGCGGAATCGGGTTTCCCAGGAGTGCAGAGGCGGCAGGAAAAAATGCAGCGAGGAGCTGGCTGGAGCAGGCAGCAGGCAAGGGAGCGTGAAGGGCCGGAGGAGGAGCACGGGCACACCGCGGCATTCAGTGCTCCAGGAAGCATCCGTGTGCTTGTCCTGAATATCGTTGTATCGGGGGGGGGGGGGGGGGGCCCCTGCACCGTTCTCTGGTGATCTCAGACAATGTCCTCCTTTCCCAGAAGGCTTCCAGGCTGTCCAACTCCCGGCCTCTTCAGACATGATATCTGGCAATCTGACCAGAAGCAGGCGTGATGGACAGGCGCTGCTCTTCGCGGGCGGCAACTTCTCCATCGTGGCCATTCCTCTGGAAGAGCCCCGAATGTCTTAGAGCAGGAGAGGCAGGAGGCAGTGGAGGGGCTATTTTTGGTTTCTAGGGCAGAAATGAGCTCATGTTTTGTCTAATGTAAATTCTGTCAAGCAAGCAAAAGGAGAGAGCAAGAGAGAGAGAGAGAGAAGGCCACACGCTTAATAAAAAATCTGCCAGCCACATGTTCCCTTTGCTCCAAGACAAGGAAGGGAAGTGTGGGGAGGGGGCGGGGGAGGCAGCCTCTCTTGCTGCAGGACAGAGTGGAATTGTGCTCTGCCTTCCTCCAGCTTCCTTTTCGTCTCACCCGAAAAGGATTTCACAGCGCAGAGAACTGTGCAGCGCCTCCTCCAGGAAAGAGGCAGTTTTAGGGGGACTCGCCTTTCTCTCTTGGCCACATGCTCCGTTGGAGCCTCTGGGCAGACCTGAAGGCAAGGCTGCTAGGACCCGGCGGGATGTCTCTGTATGCTCAGGGCTAGGAGAGAACCTGGAGCCCTCTTGGGCTGGATGCTCCCCAACATCCACACACATTTTGGGTCTCAGAAAAGTATCCCCGAAAGTGTTGTTTTCCAGGCTGCGCTGCTGAGGGAGGTCAGGTGGCAACTCAGCTCAGTAACTTGTAGTGAAGCTGCCGAGAAGCTAGAAGTACCCGGCCACAGTGCTGTGGCTATTACTGTGTCCTATTGGATGCATCATACGTACATACCCAGACACACATGCCCCTCATCCTGCAACTCTCACCTCCAGGAAGGCAGGGAGAGGAAGGTGCTTTGCGAGGCCTCAAGGGGTCATCATCCATGCACGGCTGGCCATTTTCAGCCAGGTAGCTCTTAGGTTCTACAAGCCTCAGGTACAAAGTACCTTGGTTCTCCCCTGTCACCAAACAGCAGAGCTATAGGGAGTCTGAAGTGTCTGATTTTTAATGAACTTACATGGATATTGGTGCAGAATTCCTCTCCCTGAAAAAAACTCAGGTGGTTTGGTCCACACACACACATAAACACCCACACACACACCCACACACACACACTTTTCAAAGAGCTTTCTAGCTGTTATTGCAAGTGTGGAAATGGGTGGTGAGATCTCAGGTGTAAGAGTGTTGATGAGCAGAATGAACTGCAGAAAAATTGCATGGTTTCCCAGCCTGTAAGATGACTGCATCTTTGGCGAAGAAGCCCATCCATCCTTTACAACTTTCAACTAACTTACCAACGTATTTTTGTTTTCTTCTGAATTCTTTAAAATGCCTGCATTGCTTTTGCCCAAGCATGTCTCCCAAAAGTGACTGATGCCTTGGCAGCTCCTTCCAGAACCTTGACCCCTGCATTCCAGGCCATGCAGAGCTTTTGAGCCCAAGAGCAGCACTCTGACGTTTGCCCAGAAGCAGGCCAGTGGCCAGGGAAATCGTTGCCCCAGGCTCAGGACAACAGGCGAGTCGCAGCATTCAGGAGCAGCTGGAGCTGCTGGGCACTTCCCAAAGGCAGCCCCACAAGGAGCACACTGGGGAGGGGCAGAAGCACATGCACCAGGGCTGGCTCAGGCGCCGCTGGGACAGGGAGCCGTTGGCGCACTGGCCGCAGCGGTGTGATGCCCTTCTGACCATGGAGCTCTTGCAGGACATTTCTCCCACCGGCGCAGGTAGGGTCCCTGTGGAACCCAAGCCCTGGTGCTCTTGCTGCCTCACTTACAGACGAAGAAAGGCCCCGCTACTTCCGAGCAAGCAAACCAGTGCCAGCAGAAGGGCTGCGAGGCCAGTGGTCGCCCAGGCTGCACTGTGGAAGGCGTGCATGATGCGTTGAGATGGCCTTAGTTCACGTGTGCAAAAGGAGGCACCAAAACACTTCCAGCATTTCCGCAGGGAATTGCTCATGTACCAGAACAGGAAAAGTCATGGTAGCTGAGACGGAAGAACCCACAGAAAGCTGTCCCGTATGGTAAATGATGTGAGAGCATGTGCAGAGTTGGCAGTGCAGAAGGTATGTGCATGTGCAGAGCGATGGGGGACACTGCAGAGGAGCAGGGCAAGTCCCTGCCGACCAAACAAGCTGGTAAGTTGGAAGTCCTGAGGCAGGAGGAGCCCCAGCGCAAATTCCAAAGCACGGTGTGGCCTTTTCATAGAAACCACTCTGGAAATCTTCCGCTGAATGCCATGCCAGCAAGAGAGACCTTAAATGCTGTAAACTGAGACAGGGCTCTTGGTACCCATTAGCAAAACAAACAAACAGCTTTGCCTCGGATTGAGACACTGGCGGAGGAGAGCAAACAACCCAGCCTTTCATTTCCCAGCAAAAAGAGGAAATTGCACACACACAACTCCACTTACCCCTGGAAATCCTGCTCATCAGCCCCCACTGCAGAGATTCCTCTCCGTGCAGCCGATTCTCTCTTGCAGCTTCACAGACAGCTTACAGAAAGGAGACACAAAGCCCTTCCATTTCCCCTCCAGCATATTTCTGTCTCCCCAAACTCTGCCATCACATATTCTGAATAATTTCACAGGCATGAAATGTGGAATATTGCTCATCAGTTTGGTTGCTTATTCAAGGAACAAACCGCTGGCCAGCTCAGAGCAAACCTCTGGCCAACTGGGGTTTTCTGGTGGGTGTTTCTGCTCACAAATATAATGGCAGTATTGCAACTCTATAGCTTGTTTGGTACATGCAATAGTGAATCTGCAGTTTTTGCTTTGGAAGCCAAAACCCAAGAATATTGGCTGCAAGCCTCATAAAGCCCTTTTTTTAAAATGTTGAGCTTCCCCATTTACTGTATTCTACATTCAGCAAATTCTGTACTCCCGGACATGACAAGACGGCACCTTGCAAATCACTCCCGATCCTGGAAGCCAGAGAAAGCTCCAGAAAAATTTCTGTGCTCTTTTGCCAACAAAAAACTGAAGCAAGCAAGCAAGCAAGCAAACAAGCAAGCAAGCAAAGCACCCCCCCCCAAAAAAAAAAAACCCCATAGTAGAGTACAGATCTGGGAGCTCAGCTAACTTGGATGGTGACAGGTTGGCTTTCCAGATCGGGTCCTCATCGTCATCCTCTTCATCAGGTTTGTTGCTGAAACACAGTGGGCTCATGGAGGCACTTTGGAAGTACCCAGTGCTGCGAGTTGTGTGCCTCAGGACTGAAACCATATACATGGGTGTCAAATATGGCGGAGGGGCGGTCAGGAATGACATAAGGCTTAAAAGCTAAAGGGTCTAAAATTGCCTTACGGCACCGCTGCCTGGAATGCGTGAAGGGGGATAATGCTTGCTTCTCTTCTAGCTGACCTTGAACACTTCTCAGGCGCTGTTTTCACGTCATGCACAGGAAGTTTCGTGTTACACTTTCCAGTTCCTACTGGTGCAAACTTCAGTGGGCCACAGAAGTCCCTTGCAAGGATTCTTTTCTCCATGGACAGCTTTGTGGGTAGTTTGGAGCAGATAATGCAATTAAAATCCATTTGTACACATACAGATGCACACCCACCCATGAGCAGAAGGCTCTGCTGTGGTTGTAATAACACAAAACCGTTTCAGAGGAAACCCAGTGAACTCAGGTCTGTAATGAAAGCCGTCTGGGATCTGATCGCTCCTTTATCTCTCTAGCTTTGTGTTCTTGGGGGCCATATTTTTTAATTTGTGTTGGATAAACAATATGGGATTGTGTACGCAAAGAAGCTCTAATTATCCCCCCGGGTTGTGTTTCCTTAAAGGAAATGAACTGGGCATGGCATTCCTACTTGAGAAATGCACCAGTGCAATCGCTTCCAGATTTCTCTCCATGCCACAAAAAACAAGACAAGCTTCTTGTTAAGACCCCCGTCTGCTGGAAGCAGAGGGATAGTGGTGCATGGACTGGGGAGTCCAAGGACCCTGAGGATGAATGGACTGAAGGTGCTCTCCAAAGAATGGCAAGCATTGCTCCTGATACTAAGGAACGGGAGTCCTCTCAGTGCATCCCAGTAGGCTGGAAATGCGAAGGGGAAGCCGTAAGGTTTCTGCTACTGTGACCTGTGACAGGCTAAACACAGTGCAAGGGCCTCTCCTGCTCTGAACCCACTTAATCCGGAGGCGGGGATGAAAGGAACTGGGTAGCACAGCTCACCAGGTTTAATTCAGATCAGAAGACCGCAAACTTCTCATCCACCCCTGGCTTGGCGCAAACGTCTGCTCATTGTCTCTGTCTTGCAGCATCTCCTGCCAGACTCAGGGCACACAAGGGAAGCTCCCAACTGAACCCTTGGTCACTCGTGCTCTGCTTCCTCTTGTCCTGGCAGTGCGCAAGTATAAATACACTTGCGCAGCTCTGGAAGACCATGCAAGCGTGGGATTCCTTTTGTGGGTGGTGCTTTTTCATACAGCTCTAAATTCGTTGGGACTTGGGAACGGAAGGGCCACCTCCTCTCACCTGTCTCAGCATGACATTGACCTTTCAAGGTGCCCCTCCATCGGGCTTCAGGTGGGTGGCAGGCGAGCCGGCTCAGTCCTGCGCGGAGCACCCTCCCTGAGAGGCTGCTTCCACAGCCCCACGTGTCATTCCAGCCCCGTGGAGACACTCCCGTCAGCCAGTGCCCTGCAGGAGGCTTCCCTCTGATCTGCTGTAGCTGTTGCTCTCATGACTTGCATTCTGATTTGTAGGAACACCTTTGTGCTCTTTTGTAGTTTGTTTTTATTAAGGATGCCATGAAAGTTCACCTGCCTACCAAGACCTTCCTAAAGATTGCCTCCAAATAGAGCTGAGGTCTTAAGCCCTTTCCTGGGTCCTCTGGACCTTCCCCCAGCCCAGCAGTGCTTGCAACTCAGGGCACCCAAACCGTGCGCATGGCGAGCAGCTGCAGCAGCTGAGCTGGGCCCCGGGGGCATCGCCTGGTGTGGGCGCATCCGTCTGCAGCTGCAGAGCTTCCGCAAAGGGATTTCAGACAGGCAGCCTGAGGACTGGCTGTCACACCGCGCTGCCTCTGCCTCCCAGCACCTGCAACAGGAAAGGGCAGCAAGACGAGGAAGGACACGAGCCACGGACTGCAAGCGCTTGACCGTCTTTGCACAACGCTCAGCACTTGTCCTTTGCACGGCTGCTGGCAGTGGCCGGGGGCTATTTTTAGCCCTTTATTGCTGATTGCAGCTCCAATGATATGGGTAGTTAACTTGGCAATAGTGGAGTTAATGCAGCGGGCAGTCACCTCTCTGGAGGCCCGAAATCAACTCTCATCGATGACAAGTGACAAGCGGCGCAGGGGCGTGTGCGGCCTGCCCCCTGGCCCCAGACAGTCGTGCTGCAATTAGGTGTGCGGTGACCTCTCGTTGCCTCACAGGAAGCGGGGTTGCTTCGTGTCACTCCTGAGCCCACTGGCAGGTCTAAGGCCCCCCGGCTCCCCCTTTCTTTTCCTGTTTCTCAGACGTCGTGTGAACCAGTGGCTGTGGCGGAATCTGCAGCGTCTCCGTGGATTTGCAGGCGTGAAGGAGCAATTGTCAGGCGGCTGCTCTAAGGTCAGGGAACTCGAGGAACAGCTCTGCCTGAGCGAAGCCTCTGGAGCCATCTAGGTATGGCGGCGCACACACACATTGGCACCAAGCTGCTACCTTCAGGACGACGTCCACGGGGAATGGAAACCTGGTGGAGATCTGGCTCCCCCTCCCGGTCCCCCAGCAGCAACTTCACAGTCCTGAGGGCTAGAACCTTTGTTTGAAGAACAAAATTGAAGTGGAGAGTCTTGGGATGCAGAAGTGTATAACCATTTGCAGGAAGAATGAAGAAGTTGAGCAAAGTAGGCGAGCTCCTGGGGGACATGACGGGACTTGAGGGGGATGGTTCTGAGGGCAATGCACATTGTGCAGGGGGTGTGAGTGCAGAGGGGGTCCCCTCTGTGGAAGGGAACCCCCCCAGCCGGTGGCTGACCTGCATCTTCATCACTTCGCAATGCTGTCCTCGTGTCCCTGCACCCTGCAGCTCCCTCTGCATCATGCACACGAGGAGCTGCATGTTGTGTCAAGCGCAGCATCGCCTGCCCATTCCCCACACCTGCTCACGGGGAAGTCAGCACGGCCACAAGTTCCCGCCCAATCTGTTTGAGCGAAGCCCCCTCTCTCTCCCCCACCCATGATGCACCAGCGGAGCTCCCTGAGGCCGCCTTTCATGTTCTCCCCGCACTTCAATCACCCCCTCCCCCCTCCCACCCCCCAACATCACATCATGTGGATGATCCCTGCTAATTCTGCCTTCCCTTTCAAGCCCGCCCATGCTTCCTGAGGTATTAGCTGCCGAAATGCCATGAATTTCCTCCAGGTTCCAGGTTTGAAAGAACAAACAGCAAAGTGGCATTGCTGGAGCTTCCAATAATCTCTGCGGTTTCCCTGTCAGTCCGAGTTTACCCTTTGCGCTTCGGCAGGAGAAAAGCTAACAAAGGAGGCATGAGGCCGACTTCAAGGGAAGCCCAGTGTGGATTCTGTTCCTTTATGTCTGTGAGCGAGCTGAGCTGCTGAGCTGCATGAGAGCAGGCCCTTCTGCTTAGTACGCACACACGTGCAGAGAGAGAGAGAGAGAGAGAGAGAGATGGAAACACGCATTTCCCACCACCACATGCCCACATAGACCACACACTGCATTCCTCCCGTCACGGGATCAGAGATCAGGACACCTGTGGTCACGGCACAGTCACTGTAGAGAGGTTCAGTGAAGGGGGGGTTTCAGTGGGACCCTCTTTTGCTGCTGCCTCTTGCCCTCGGCCTTCGCATGGAGCACTGGGTGGCTCTCCCCATCGCATCATGTGGGAGACATGGCAGGTGGCCCTGTAGTGTTGCGGGCCCACCAGTGGCAAGGGGGCCTCTGCCCACACCGTCTTGCAGTTCTACAGACACAGAAATGGCCACAAAGCCCGAGCGTTCGAAATAAAACCCAGACCTTAAAAACCTCGTCCAAATGGTCTGAAATTTGGCATGAGCTAGAGAGACGCTGTGTGCTGCACTCTGACCGCATTATGGTCCGAACCGTTGAGAAAGGGCTGAGGGACTGCATGCTAAGTATTTTCCCGCTTTGCTCGTTTTAATGCAGTCCGCAGCCATCTCCCCTGGCCACCTGAACTACATCCAGCATTCGAGCGAAGAGCTGAGCTCTTGCCTTTCCTGCTTTGATGAAAAACCAACGTGCCTCGACCGAGTTGCCAGGCATTAAAAGCGAAATGCAAGTCAATGAGTGTTCAGCGTGGGCAAATCGAGTCACCTGGGAAGCGCCTCTTTCCTGAACGAAGGCAGTGCCCTGAGATGGAGGAGGAAGGGGCTTGCCAGCAGGCGGACAGAAGGAGCCCTGGCCCTTTGGGAGTTTCTCCTCAGGGGAGGGAGAGGAAGACGTGCGTGTGTTCATTCATTTATCCGTTACAAGCATTTATATCCCATCCTTCAGCTGAGCGCTGAGGACGGCTTACACATGAAGGTGTGTGGGTGTGTGTGTGGGTGTAGGTGTGGTGCCCCCAAAAGGTTCTGCCAGGGAAGCAAGGACTGGGAGGCTGGTCAGATGCGATCGACGTCTACGCAAGGAGCCAAGACTGTGCTGTCTCCAACACACAACATCTGCAGGAGGTGCCCAGGACAAGTTGCTGTGCAGGGTGAGGTCGGTGTGCGAGTAAGTCGTTTTTGCAGCAGGGGGTCACCTTCACGGTGCTATTCTGTGCTGCGAGTTCTTAACTGAGGCTTATCAGCAAATTCTTTTAAAGCTGGACCTGGATGGGAGGCAAGGGGGCGCCCAGAAGCCACCACATGCGTGAGCTTGGTGCCACCCTTGACCCTGCTGCGCCTGCGTCTGTGCCCCTTTCGCGCATGGCATGAGCCAGCACTTACAGTGACTGTCATAGAACCACGGGGAAGTTAAAACCTGCTGCCCTCAATCCGTCATTCTCAGCTGGCTTGCTTTTGTATTTATTTATTTATTTATTTAAATATTTATATGCCGCCCCTTGCAGCAGCCTCGGGGCGGCTCACAATCACTAAAAACATATACAATATTAAAACATATACAATATTTCTTCCCCCTTACCTGCAATCTCTTCTTCTGAGATTGAGCATAACCTGTGTCTTCTCACATCCCTGCAGAACAAGTTGTTTCCTCAGGGTTTCTTCTGGTACCAGCCAAGAAATCCAAGAGTGGAAGCCCATGGATTTCCAAGGAATGTAAGATGTATTTTTAAAAACGGGGGGGGGGGAGGCTGGGGGTTGCTCAGATTTCATGCAAGAGATGGAAGCAAAAAGCAAAGCAGAGCAAAGCAAAGCTGCAATTCCATCAATGAGCAGACAGTGGCACAAAGGGCTCCTGGCGATCTCGGGAACGACGCAGCCAGAATGGGTTTAGCAGGCTCTGAGCAACCTAAGCCTGGGCTGGGTCAGGGCTTGATGGTCGGGGGCTGGAGATCTACTTTTCCCACCATTAGGTGGGATCAGCGCTCTTTTATCTAATCAATGGAGGGAGTGCAAGCATGAAAAGCCTGGCCTTGTGGCAATCATCCAGGGCTTTCTTGCCGTTCCTGGCAGTTTGCTGTGCCTGCCCGATAAAAGGGGCCACGAAGCCAGGTGCCAGGCGGCACCCATGCAATGCGCAGCACGGACAAGTGCCTGGCCTGGGCACTCCCGAGGATGCTGCTGGGCGGGGGTTCCTCTGCAGACAGCCATGGTCACATGGGGGTGGGGGGAGGGAGGTGCTTTATGGGCTTGGAACTGGCTCCCTGCCTCAAGCCAGGAGTGTCCTCCATGCGCACGGACAGCAGCCTCTTTTTTCTCAAAGGGCTGGCAATTGTGCGATAATCAAAAAATGCCAGTAGACCCGGGGCGGGGAGGGGGGGGATGTCATGTTACATTTTCCCATAAAGGCTCTTTATATCCGGCTTCCAGCCCTGCAAGTGGCTTGGTGCATCCACAAGAGACATCCTGTGCGGAGGGGCCCTGCAGCTTGCAGAGCTCGCGAAGCGGGGGCACAAAGAACAGTGCCCAGAGAGACGAGGGGGCACCACTGCCATGGCGCTGGTGGCTCCCTCGCTCTCCGCGGGCCAGAGCCCGATCCCCGCTCACGCCTGCCCTGCTGCGTCGGTGCCTGGGCGGGGCTGATGGGCTTGTTCCCCAAGGGGAGAGACGGCGGAATCTCCCTCTGGGCTTGTCGGGCTCCTTGGTGCTCCCCTGTGCTGCTCCACAGAACCTGCCGGTTCCATGAGAAAGGCACCACAGTTTAACAGCAGGAGCAATTATGTTTTCATTAGGAAAGCAAATTAGGAGGCTGCCTAATCGACTTTATTAAATACCAGTGAAAAGTCCCTGGTGAAAGCAAGCAGAAGGGGAGGCGGGCTTGGGAAGGAAAACTCCGCTGTGCGGGTCCCAGAAGGAGGCTTGCAGGGGGTGGAGTGCGCGTCTCCAGCAGGGAGCAGCCCCTCGCTGACCTAGCGCACCCGCAGGCCGGAGGGCGCCTGTGGCTGAGCGGGCCCCGAGACTCCCGGGCCGGCTGTGGCACTGGGCACGGCGGGAGTCCTCTGCTGCACATCCCCTCCTGGCAGTGGCAGGATGCAGCACCCACCAAGGCTCGCCGCACCTGTTCACGGAGGTGCAAGCACTGCCATGCTCTTGCTGTCCCTGCAAGGAGGAGGGAGGTTGTATAAGCCCCCTGAGTTCCTTGAAGGGAGAAATGAAGAAAGAAAACACGGAAGGCCAGGATGTCTAGAAGACGGCCTTCCTCTACAGGTCCCCAGCCGGATTTTGGGTTCTTCAGTGCGGGCCATGCCCGTTATTCTGCAGCCACCATATGGCGACATGTTACAGCTTTCTTGTGACCTTCTCTGCAGCTGCCTCCATCCCTGGGAAAGCATCACCCGTGCAGTCCGGGGCAGACGATCTGGCACGCGTCAAGTGCCTCCTGGAAACACGCACCTTCACTCGGGCTTCTCCGGCTTGCAATGGCTGCTGGTAACCAAATGTTGCTCCATCATGTGACTTCTTGTGCTGTGTTGTTCCTGTAGCTTGAAAGTGCTTTAACAACATATGTAAAATGTGTTTATGTTGCTATTTGAGCTGAGATCATTTTACTAGCACATTTAAATATATTGTAATATTTATATGTTAATCACTTAGATATGTCTTTTATACTGAGCAGTATATAAGAGTTATAAATAAATAAATTGATAAGTCTCTTGAAAGGAGCTGTAATACTCCCAAATGTCTTCCCAAACAGAAAGTCAAGGTTTGCTGTTCTCTTCACGAGAAAACTGAGTCAGATTCCACTTTGTGCAATCCTGTAGTCTGTTTCCTGGGCTGGTCGTTCCAACATGCCAACCAGCACTACTCTCTTCAATCGCCCTCTCTCTCCCCCGCCACTGCATCTCACACTCACTTGTTTTCTTCTCTTTTTAAAAAATCTCTCTTTGTGACGTCTGAGCTGAATGCTGATTTATGAATAAGAGAAGGACTTCGCAGGTGCCTCCTGCTCTCTGCTGGGGCACGGCAGCAAAGAGGTCCAAGGAAAGATCAGAGGAGTGAGGTGAAGTGGCTTGTGGCTTTGGCCTTACACTGCTGGGGTCCGGGGCTCAGCCACTGGAGTGTGGTTTTCACAATATCTCAGAATCTGTCTGATTGCCTTTTGTGAAGGGAGAGTGACTGGCTGGCGCTTGATCTGGGAAGCTTCCCAAGGCTTGGAGGAAGCACAAGCCCGAGCATGGTCCCTGCCTCCTACATGTTCTTGGGAGCACGTGGCTGCAGCCCAGCTGCAAACGTGGAGGCACCTGTCACAGGAACAGGCCCCTTCATGTGCAGAACGTGGGGGGGCGTGGGGAGGAGCAGCTGGGAAAGCAGGAGAGGTGGCTGCAGAGTGGCCCTTGGCTTGGAAAGCCCCCTCCGCGAAGCTCGCTGTCTCCGGCCCGTGCATTTCCAGATTTCTACCCCGTTATTTGGATTCTTAATCTAGTGCAATGATGAATTCCACCACCACCCACATCTGGCAGAAGTAAAGGTTGTGGCTCTCTTTTCCATTCCCTGGATTTCCTCTGTCAAGGCTGACTCTCACATGCGCAAAGAAAATGGCCACAGCAGTGCTGGAGTGCTTTCCCATATGAAATTGGCAGGTGCTGTGGGGCAAAGGGGGCACGGAAAAGCAGCTTTGCGGGAGGGAGGGAGGGAGGGAGGGAGGGAGGGAGGGAGGAAAGCATCCGGCGGCCACAATCTCCTGCTCTTCCTGTGGAACAAATGCGGGCATTGCAAAGGCGCATGGGAAGCGGGTGGCATTCTCTGCAGGAAGCGCTGGGCAAGCCATAGTCTTGCATGGCCCCCACGGCCAGGGCAGCTGCAGTAGCTTTGGCCGCTAAGAACCACCAGCAGCAGGCGGAGATTCCTGTCCATGGCAGGCCTCACTGAGCGGACACGCCGTGAACATCACACTCCACTCCACTCCGGAGCCCAAGCGCTCAGGAGGAAATGCTCACACATGCTCAGCCCTCAAAGCCCATAAGCAGAACTCCCAAACAACCAAACCAAACCAAACAAAAACAAAGCAAAACACGTTAAAGCAGCAGCTTTTTCACCCCAACTGGAACAGCGTCTGCCTGCCAAGTGTCTCAGCCGCACCTGCGGAGGTGGAACGGGGTGGAGCTGCGGAGCAACCACACTGCCCTGACCGAGACGGAGGCGCATATGCCTCTCCACCCGCTCGCCAAAGTGGAGCCTCATACCCTTGTTTAACCACTAGGTGTAGATCTCGGGTAAGGAGTCGCCCGGCTTCCCATATGCTTGCCTCTTTCATTCTCGAGATTTGGAGGACCTGAGAAAGAGGAAAGGGAGGGGGCAGGGAAAGACTCAACTCCCCGGGCCCACTGGAGGCACAATTAGATCAGGGCCTCGCTCTCACTCAGGGCGAATTTTCTGCATAACAGGCCCAAACCCTGCTGTTTGCGAGGAAAGCGGCTTCGCCTCCTCGCCTAGGGGAGCAGCCCTGGAAAATCAACCCCGCCCTCTCTCCACCTCTCCTTGCTCTGTGAACCAGCTGCAGAAGCAGCAGCGAGTTGTGGGCATTGGGAGAGATCTTGTCCAGCCTGGACAGCACCCGAAGGGCTGCTGGCTCGCAAGGAGCAGATGGGTGGGTGGGTGGGCGGGCACCCGGAGGAAGGAGCTCTGCACGGCCAGGGGTGCTGAGCATGGAGCAGCACAGCAAGGCGCCAGCCACCCGCCCGCTCCTTCCCTCAGGAAAAGGCGCCGCTCTCCTTGGACCTGCTCCTCTGCAGCAGACCTCTCCTCCGGGGCTCTTAGGCCTGGTCCGAGGGAGAAAACGCTGCTGGGCTGGGGCTGGGGTAGGAAGAGCATCATACTTCGCAACTGTCTTCATATGCAGGCCGGAAAGAACGAGGTCAACTCAAATGGAGGAGGAAGGAAACTGACTGAGCGACTCCTCCCTGGGAATTAATGTTCTATTTGCATTCCACTGCCCTCCCATTGGGGAACTGCAGGGGTCTCCGTGGGACTCCCAGGTGCTCTGCCCCCAAGCACTGAGGCAGCCCAGCTCTGCTCTGCTCAGCCTCCTCACGCCTTCAGGCCAAGCCCCCTGCAGCTGGGCACGAGGGCATGAGAATCCTTTGGAGAGGCGCTCTGCTCCAGACCATGTTAAATCCTCCTGCTGCATTTGGCTGATGGCCAGGTGCCCTCCACTCCATCATCTGGTCATTGCTAGTTGATGGAACTGGGCTCTGGGCAAAGGGTTTTGCATTTGCATAAGGCCGCACTTCCGAGAACATGCAAACCCCACCGAAATAAACACATTCCTCCAAAATGTGCGTTTTCACACTTTAGCGTATGGAGGGAAACGCACGTTTTCAGTTAGTGCTATTTATTTTTGCTGTTTCTGAAGACCTGCTTTCCATAAATGATGGACAGCAAAAGAACTGGTCTGCCAAGTCCCTGTGATTAGTGTGGCCTGAGAAAAGCTGGTTTATTGTAGGACCCGCAAGACAGAGCCAGAGAAATCCAAATTTATCTGCACCCGTTGTGGATTTCTCAGACAGACATATATGCACACGCGGAGCATCTGTGCCCCATGGCATGGAGCTGGCAAACCTCTTTCGAATGACAGCCATGGCCAGTCCAATGCACAATGTCCTGTTCTGCGTGACAGGAACAGCCTCCGGGCGCCGGACTGGCTGCTGGCTCTGGCAGAGAACCCGGCAGCTCTGACTGGCCTCTCTCCTCTCCAGAAGATGTGGGCCCCATGTGTCTTGGATGAAGCTCTGTGTTGCTGGCCCTCAGGTGGCTCAGCCTCCCGGGGCAGCCTGGCCAGGAAGAGAAGCACCTGACCATCCCTGGACGGGCTGCATGGAACGGCCTCTGCGGCACCCTGTTCACATCCAGGCTCGGATTCTCTCTCTTCCTGCCCCCCTTGCGGAGGCCCCACATCCCGGCTGCAGGTGTTCTGTCACACATACCAGGCAGATATTAGAATGTCGGGGCTCAGGGACAGGCCTCTGCTGAGAAATTGCTGGAAATCATCAAGTCTACTTGGTAATTTGAAAGGGAAATTAAACTGCCTGATAGCATCCAGGTGTGCCTCAGGCGTCTCGAGATGGGAAGCTCACCTCTCACCAGAGCTGGATCCTAATTGTATTACCAGTGTCATGGAATATGGGTGTGGGGGAACAGCGGAGGGAGAGTCGATGGGAAAGGGGCACAGGGCAGGCCAGCTTATAAGACTGCCGCTGCAGGACGGGCGCTTTCTATTCTGGAGCAAAGGTGTGCTTATATGAACAAGCAATATTTGGTTCCCTGCAAATGGCTGACACCGTAAGGCCACAGCGATTTCAAGGAAAGGCCACCTTGGCTATAAGAAGATGCTTATTATGATTCGCACTCCTCTGGCTTACCTGAAGCTGCCGCCGCCTCCTCCTCCTCCTCCTCCTCCTCCTCCTCCTATTTGCACATCTCCTGTTTTGCAAAGCAGCAGAGTAGGATCCTCCTCTGAAGATGCTCCAGCAGCTATCCTTCTCCCCATGGTCATGCATAAAAGAGATTCACAGAGTTATGAAATCTTTTCAGTCACTTCATCAGTGGAGCTGCTAGCATCAAAATGGGGTTGGAGCTGGGAATGTCAAGGGAATAAACAGGCTGTTGACAACAAAAGTGGAAAATGGAATTGTCAGAAATTCGGTCCTTCCAGTAGCAGTTCCCAAAAGCTGCTGCCACCAAAGGCCTCATTTGGCTTGTTCTCCCATGATGGGCCCCTGATTCTGTGACGGGGAGACTCACAGGCAGCTTCCACACAGCTTGCAGGCATGCAGACTCGTGTGCTTCCGTGGGGTGGCTTGGGCAGGCCTCATGGGGCAGCCATACTTCTGCATGTGGAAGAGGGCATGGAGCGCCATCCAAATCCCAAGTGCTGTTACTGAAATTGGCTGGAGAGCAGCCGGGATCCTTCCCATGAGCCTGCCTCCAGCACAACAATGCTGAAATTGAGGGGGCTGGAAGCTGCCTCTGAGTTCCCCTTCGGTGGTCACCACCAGAAGCGTCTCATGGCGGGCCATCCTGTCCCACTGGCTTGTGGTCGCCTTTGCATTGCTCCGGGTCCCAGAGATCTGAGAGGGCTGCAAACAGTGGGTGGTGTGATGAGATCATGCACCCAGTTGCCTGCAGGAGATGCGCACCACCCCCAAGATGCATGTTGAGCACTTCACCTGCATAAGCTCTGAAAAGAAATACCATTTCTATATTAATGTGTTTGTTTTGTTTAAAGGTCCATTTTCGCACTGGGGAATTTTACAAGAAGGGGTGCCAAGGCAGGAGAAGCGATTTGGGAAAGCGAGGGGGAGATACAAGGGGAGGATAAGGATGACTCTGGGAGGTAAGGCTGAGTTTGTTTTTCCAGACAACAATGAGTGCTAGAAGCTTATTTCAAAAAGAAGAAAGCTCTAATCTAAGCAGTGCGATAGATCTGCTGAGCGAGCTGAATCACCACAGTGAGCCCAGGAGAAATAAGGCTTATGGTCTTCATCTCTTGGGACTATTGCAGCCATCATGGAGACAGAAATCACACTCCCATTGAGCTCAGAGGAGGGCGATGGAGATGTTTCCAAGGTGCGTAGAATCCTGTGTGATGTGGGGAAAGTGAAGAATTGGGAGCATCCCTACTGCCTTCACAACACCAGAACCTGATGGGGACTGCTTGTGAAGCTGAACAGAGAGAGTGTGACTCAGGACAGACAGAAGTAAGGGCTAGCATTCAAATATGGAACTGAAGGATGGAGAGCACCAACTTGGATGAATTTGAAAGAGGTTGGGCAAATTCACAGATGCTATTAGTTATTTTTAGTTATGGAGGATAATGACGTCAAAGGCAACTAATCATGACAGTGGGATGCACTCTCTTTTCTCTCCTCCCAGGCAAACAACTGCCTTCTTGTGCTTCTCTCCTTCTTGCGTGCTGGTGGTTCAGAGACCTGCACACACATCAAACCCAGCCCTTCAGGGCACCAGGAGACAAGCAGAAGCAGTAAGCATAAAGGTGACATTTTGCAAGGAAAAACCAGCAAGGGCTCCTGGCCCCAGCCACTCAGCCACATTCACGCAGAGCGGGGCAAGCGATCAGTCCCACAGCAGCACCTCGACCTCCGTTGCTGCTCTCCCCGTCTGCTTCAAAGGCCTGCTGCCTCCACAAGGGAGAGCCAATGCAAGAGGAAGGAAGAGATCCATGGCAGGACAGTTTCTAAGGAATGACCGCTGCATGTCGGGTTGTTTCATTTCACTCAGGTGGCTTGCACAGAGACACCTCTCTAGCAGGTGCTGGGACTGAGGTGGGGCTGGTGCAAGTGGGACCAAAACAGGGCATGGAGACAGCCTTGCAAAGCATTTGCACGGCTTCCAGCCAAGCAAAGTCCTTGCCAGCCTGAGCCCGAGGTGGAAAGCAGCCGCCGTCTTTTCTAGCATTCCAATTTCAGGGCTTAGAAAAATGGGTTAAAACACAACTGTCCTGGAATTACATATATGAGAGAGAGAGAGAGAGAGAGAGAGAGAGAGAGAGAGACAGAGAGAGAGAGAGGGAGAGAGGAATTATTTCTATTTTTGTTTTGCAGCAACCTAAATAAAGTATTAAAAATTGCATTGCACACAATAAAAAACTAAAAGTACAGAATCCTCTAATGCCAGAACTTTAAGATCACAGAGGAATCATTCCAGGATTAGGCAGGGCTGAAAAGAAAATGTTCGCTATTTTGATTTCAGCTAAAGGAGCAGGACTCCCCCTTCCCCCCATCCCTGGCCCCAACATCTGTTTAGAAGAGCAATGCTTTGCAGATGAAAATGGACATCCACACCTCCATGCAGGCACAGGGATGCTTGGATTTAGTACGGTTTTTCTCAGGACATGCATGACCTTAATTTGTGCTACATTTCAATTCTGGAGCAACAGGATTGCAGTAGCTGGTCGAGTTACAAATGCTAGAATTCCTCTGGACCCTCTGAGCATATGCAGAGCACTGGCCCCGCCCTCCCCAGGGAAGCGGCCACAGCCTGTGGGTGTGATCAGATCAAGCAGCCAGCTCCCGGTGCAGGTGGCTTGGTCTTCCTGCTGCACTGAGCTCTTGAGCCCTAATGCTCTTCTCAGAGACTCAGCCCCTTCACACGTGTGCCAAATTCACTTCCTGTGCTACAGAAAGTCATCCTGAACAGAAGGAAAAAGCAGCCACGCAGGGTGTGGGGAGGCAGGCATTCCTTTCCTCCTCACCCACTTCATGCAGGTCTAATCAGGACATGCTGGTCAAACAGACGACGCCACCGCTTGGGAGGAGGCATCAAAGAGACGACTGGCAAGGGCAGCCAGGGCTGTGACAGCACTGCATCTCCACAAACTCTGGAGAGAAATTCCGTTTCCATATGACCGTTTGGAAGGCTGCATGTGCATCCGGCATCCAAAGCACACTATGAGGGACATGGAGGATTCCAGCTTGAGGGCCTCGGTCAAGAAGAAGCAAGCAAGCAAAGAAACAAACCAACAAAACAAACTTCAGGAATGTGCTCCATGAACGGCTTGGCAGGAGCCACAACTGGACTCAGACCCAGCAGGGCCAGCTCACATCGCCCTGGCTTCTGCTGCAGAGAAATTTCTTCTGATCTGCAGCCGCAGGCTGAAGCGCCACCCACAAGAGTTTGGTGCAAGGAGTCGGCCTGTTCAGGCTCAACCGAAATCAATCCCGAGCCCCAGTCAGCTGCCATGAACTCATGCGAACACATTCAGCCACAAAGAAAATGAGGCAACGGAAGAGTCATAGCCCACCACCACAGGGAAGTTAGATTATTTCGTACTCTTGTTCTTGAAATGTCAGGCACATCATCAAGTTGGCATAAAGGTCATAAAATGGACCTGGGTTGGCTCTTCAAGAAATGCTGTTTCCTAAATAAGTCAGTTTAGGTTGATGAAAAGTGTACGTGGCTTTATATCTGCTTATTACTTATGAAATGTACAAACAAAAACAGCTAAATTTCATAAAAGTGGCTAGTGGGATCCAGGGTGACAGGGAGCAGAAACGTAAAGGACTAATCGGTCATCTGAAATCCGAGGAGTGCAATGCGACATCGGAAGCAAGTGAAGCTGCCAGACTGTAGAGATTAGCCAGACAAGCATCCTTGGTTGAAAAGTCGGACACATCATTGAGCAAATGTAGTAATTCACCTGCTGTGTGTGAGGATTTGCTGTCGGAAGTGCCTGCTCTTCATCTGTGACCATCGGGTTCATGGGCATCGCGACACAGTTGGCACAAGCGCCACTGGGTGCCCATAATGGGAATGCTCAGCACAATCATTTTCAGCCCCGTGGTGCCTCTCAGCATTAAAGGGATCCAGTTGTGTACCGTGGCATGTACCAGAGAAGGTGAACGAGTAATTAAGAAAGCCGAGTAGCACCTGGCAACGGCTTTTTGTCTCTCTCGTCAAGTTGATGGAGTGTAGAACGATAAACCAGCTGAGACTCATTGTGACTTTGCTGGGGCGATTCACCCTGAAAAAACAGGAGGAGAAGGTTTGCTGGAAGCTGTGAGGAAGACGTATCAATCTATTGATGTCTCCTTTGAAATCCTGGTGGGAATTGCAACAGATGGCAAAGCTGCTAATACAAGCTAAAATGCTGGACTTTGGAAACCTCTTGAAGATCATGTTGGTCATGGATTACTGGCCATACAGTGCCGTTTGCATCAATCAGTTGTAGCCATGGAGTAAGCCCTTGAAGGAAGGCCTGGAATGAAAATATGACCAGTAAGCTTGCTGGACTTCAATATGGTTTCAAACAGCCCCATCAAAATTAAAGTGCCTAATTTCCCCCAAATGGCATCCATTTTCTCCATGCTGTTTTCCAGAACACGTAAGAAATCTCATGGATGCTGTATGCATCATCTTGCAGGATGCAGAAGTATCTTGGAAGAGTTGCTTGATTCTATAAATTGGGTGGGGGGGAGCCTTTGTTTTTGGGCTACTGAGGGCATAGCCCTCAAATCACAGGAAGTTATCTTAATGGAAATGATGCAGGCAGGACACCTGTGTTCCAAAGCATCGCAGAGGACCAAGCTGGCACTAGTGCTCACAAGGTCTGCAAGAGATAAAGGCCCTCAAAAGGCAGGCGATGAAGAAGAGAAGAGAAGCTCCTCTCCCCAGAAGCAGTGATGAGACTGACCCACAGGTAGGTTAAGGGAAGGAGGAGCAGAACGACAGCCCCACATCAATATGTGATGCCCTGGAAGTGCTTCTGGTCTGCAACTGAAGCAGAGGTTGCGTCCTCATTCACACACTTTCTCAAGATTGGATTGCAGGAAGGGGAAGCCAAAACTGTCCCGTTTGACCATGTTTACCCATAAATAAATGACCAGTGTGGTCTGTCAGCTGGCTGAGCCCATTTCTGGATAGGATACCATGCAGCAAAATTTTTTCCCCACTGTATCTGGCAGTTCAGGCAATATCAAAAGCAGATACTCGAGACCACATACAAAATGCTCTAACAAGCAGCAGATTCTTGTTTTCAGTTCAGGTTTACGACGAAAGTTGATTGCTTTGGTTTTGGTCCTGCCTCCCCATTCCAAAACAATGGAACGTCTCATTTCAGTCTAATCCGTCTTCTCACTATGGATCCTTGAAAGAAGAATCCAGGAATCCCCCTGCCATTTGCCCCCTGGGATGCCGTAGGAACTGCTGCTGGGAAGATGCAGGGCTTGGCTGGATTATCCATCAGAAGGCCCAGGGCAGGAAAGTCTGAGGCCGGGAAAAGATTCTACTCAGTTAAAACAAATCGTTTTATTCATGCAGGCATAATACGCCTTCGGTACTCGCAATTAAACAGTGAATTTGCAGCTTTGGGGGCTCAGGGTGAGGGCTGGGGGTGCTCAGTGGATACTTGAAAGGGGAGACTCTTCCCAGGCCTGTGCTTCACTAGCCCAAGCTAACATGCACACCCTGTCCCATGGATAGATCATGGCATATCGGCAAAGGAAACCTTTACCCGCAGAGCTATTGGGGAGGCCCATGACTGCGAGAGTGCTCAGGGGCTCCAAGGCCCATCTGTCCCCAGGCATCAGGCTGCCTCTGTGGCC
This sequence comes from Varanus salvator macromaculatus, assembly GCA_023646645.1. NCBI lineage: Eukaryota > Metazoa > Chordata > Lepidosauria > Squamata > Varanidae > Varanus > Varanus salvator. The sequence continues at coordinate 4,023,546 of JAIXND010000674.1, read as the reverse complement.
TGGGTGAGGCTGCGGAGCCCCTCCTTGGGAAGCCCCTGGCTGGCTCAGTCTAGCCTTTGTTTAGGCAAGAGGTCAGTTAGTGAGAGTACGCAGGGGATGCGGATGGCTACTTTGCACCTTCTCGCTACGACAGGTTTCACTGTGTCTCTGATTTCAACCCTCCAGTCCTTTGCCTTCGTTCATTACATTCCTGTGTCTGTGTGCTTTTGTTTGTTTTTATGTTATTTATTTATTATTTTAGTACTATTTGTTTTTATTTAAAACTTTCATATGCCGTCCCAATACTAAAAGTCTCTGGACGGCTTACTCAAAACAGAAAACCAAGAACAAATGACTCATAGCAATATTGAAACCTGGGGTGGGCAGGAATACAAAGCAAGCGACAAACGGTGTAAGCCAAGCCCTTGCCAGAATCCCGCAACTATCAATGGAAGGAATTGCTGCATTCTGGCTCGTGAGCAGGGAAGGAGCATTTCTAGCACGCAGCCTGCCATGATGCGCTGTTTCGGACACTAGTTCTGCAAGGGGTGGGACCTGGCATTCATTTTCCCCTGCAGGGTCTTTCTCTACAGATGCAGGAAGGAGGCCTGGAGAATTGCTTCCCAGGCTCTCCACAGCAGCGGGAGCTCCACTGCCATCCTCCCTCGGCAGGCAGGAGTGAGGGAAAGGCACAGCTGGGGTGGCGAGCCCCACGGAGCCCAAGCAGACAGGGGGGAGTCTCGGCTCCTGGCTGGACGGGGCCCAAGGTAGCCCTGGGAGCCTCCCCATCTCTCTGGCGAATCCAATGATGTTGAACGGCTCCCAGAGTCCCAAGAGGACAGAGAAAGGTCTCCCGCTTGATGCGTCTTGCAATTCAGTGACTGGAGTGGAAGGTTTTAGCCAGCCATGGCTGCTTGATGCTCCAGATATTTAGACTTTGGAAAGGTCTACAATAGGAACACCCATAAAATAAATACTTTGGCAATGCAGTAACCAAAGATCCAAGCAAGAGCAAAGGGTTCTCGCTCTGTCTCCTCGCCCCTGCCCTGCACTTGCTGCTGGAGTGGGGAGAGACGGGCATGTACTTCACAGCTGGGTGCCTGACACTTCACTTCCTTACAAAGCAATGCTATGCAGCTACCCTAGAACATCGGGCAGCTTTTATAAGGTTGGGAGAGCAAGGCGAGAGCGATGCTAAAAGCAGCCAAGCGCCACATCTTCTGACTCATCTGTTCATGCTGCGATTGGTGAAAAGTGACGGGGAATGACAGCGTGAAAAACAGAAACTCAGACGGTTTGGATGATGGACGATGATCTTCCAGCAGGCACAGCAGGTGACGTTCACCACACAGACCCCCCCCTCGCAACCAGAAAAGCAGCGCCTCCCCTTCTCTGGGGCAGGGAACGGGCAGCGGGCGAGAGGCGCCTCGTGTGAGTGTTGCTGCCACAGGTGTTCGGACAGAGACAGGGATGTGTCAGCCCTGCCAGGCCACAGAGGGAAGCCACCTGCTTCAGGCAGCACCACTAGGGAGGGTGAGGCAGAGACCGGAGCAGCTGCCTGGCTGGTGCAGTGGGGCTTCTCCACCGGGCTCCCCTGCAGGTGCGAAGGGCCATGTCCCAGCGAGGTTTGTGGCCTGGGGCTGTCAGGGCCGGCTCGGATGTGGCCATACTGAAATCCAAGACCCGGGGAACTGCTCGGCCACTCCTGCCAGGTGCCCAGGGCTGCGGGGTGAGGCAGCTGAGCTCTGCCAGGAACTGTGGCCAGAGTCCTTCCGCTGGGGCCCAAGCCACTCGCCCCTGTGCCAAGGCTCTCAATGGCCTACCAGCCCTGCTGGGCCCAGAGCCCCTTCGCACCTGAAGCAGCCCAGCCTGGCCCAGGCTCAGCTCATGTGTTGCACTGACTCAGCTCTGCTCTCCCTTCCAGCTTGCAAGGAAAAAGCCAGGCAGTCCCTGTTTTCAGGCTCCCAGTCCCAAATGCACAGTGCAAAAGTAACGGGGGTTGGGAAGGAGGAGGAAAAAGAGCGCGTTCAGACGGTCAACCCCTCTCAGCTGACGTGCTGGTTCGGGCTCCAGGAGCGAGGCTGGCCAGTGGCTGGTTCCTCCGCCCGGAGTCTTGCTGGCTGTGTGAAGGGGTTGGGAATATTTCCCTGGCCAGGACGTTCATCGTCCCCAACCAATAGCTGGCATCGAGCCAACATACCTGCAGGAACCTGGCCTGACGCTGGGAGCCAGCAAGCCTCCCAGAAAGGCGCCCGGCCTCGGGCACAGCGTGAGATCCCCACAGAGTCGCATCTCGAGCTGCCCTGCCTAAAGCAGGGAGACGGGGCCAGGACTGAACCAAGTCACACTGGGGGGGGCAGTGGGGGGTGTTTATTGGTGCATTTGGTCTGTGCCTGCCCTCCTACCAGAAACGGCCCCCAGACGGCACAGGTATGCTGACAGTCGATTAAAGCAATATGTAAAAATACAATGCAACATAAATAAACAGTTTTTAAAATATACAAAGTGCTGATGTTGGTGGGCCCTGGTTGTTTGCGCTTAGCGGACTTGCTCCCTGCTTCTGATTCAGCGATCGGAAGTGATTCCTTGTCCTGCTTTCATGGCACCTGAAGCCTTTTTCTCATAATAATCAAAGAATAGGACTCTCCACATGCAAAACTTCTCAGTGGAAAAGTGACTGTCTCCTCTCATGTAAATCTCCCCCGCTCTTTGGATTCCAAAGCACTCGAATGTGTACTTTTCCTGCTAATTCCCTCCATGCCTCGTGTTATCGTATATTTGGAGAAATGGTGGTCTATACCACGACCAGCTGATTTTATCGAGTTTAAGAGAAAAATTGCAGGCCAAGATGGTGCAGATAAATATGCATTGTCACATCTGCTTTGTTTTAAGTTTGCTGCCGAAAACGTTAAAAATACCAACAGGCAAGGATGGAAGGGAAATAGCAGGAAAGGAAGGAGGAGGGGAGCTTGTGGGCTGCAAAGGTACGAGCTGTTTTGGTGGTGAGCAAGGGATGAGGATGGGGATGAGGATGAAAACAAATTGAGAGACAGCCTAAGCCTCTGGGCAGGAAACTACAGCAAGCCGAGAGATCCAGAGGCATCCGCTGGGGGGAGATCATGGATTTGCCCCAGCGTGTGTCTGCATCATGTGGCGGTGGGTCGCCCGGGGGGCCCTTGGGGCTACTGTGCAATGTTGGGGCTCAGGCAAGAAGGCCAGGTTAGCGTGCAGCAAGAGATGGCGGCCGAATCCTGGCCCGCAGCACTCGTGTCCCCCGGGAGGACTCGGTGCAGCGTGTTCTAGAGCAGCCTGCCCTCAGAGTCCACGCGGAAGCTGCCAGAACGCGGAACTGGGGTCTCCTCATCCCACGCTCCAGCTCCAGCTCCAGCCCCAGCCCAGCTCTGCTCACTGGCAATTTGTTTGCAGGCTTCATCTGAAATGCTGGTTTTAACTAGAGCTGAGGGGAATGGAGCAATTCCATTCCATAAGTGCCCCAGGATTTCAACATCTGGTTGGCTCTGCTCTGGTTTAAATCTGATTGGAAATTCAAATTGTGGAACATATGTGGTGGAATTCTGTGCACACGCCATTTCTGGAAAAGCAGAACTTTTTTATTTGAATAAAACTTTCCCAGACTTGTGAGAATGTCTAAACTGAAATCAACAGGGAGACTAAAAGTGGCTGCAGCCCAGAAATGTCTGATGCAAAGCAAAAAATAATTCACCCCTGAGTGACTACGGGGGCGGGGGGGGGGGGGGGGTCAGGATATCTACTGCCGCCGCCAGCCAGCAGGCATTTTCCAGGTGGCACCCCCTTCGGTCTCCCCGCTGCTTTCAATCGTGCTGTTGCACACAGGCATTCCTCCCGTGGAAAGGGCGAGCGTGGCGATTCCAGGGGAAGAGCCTCAGTCCAGGTGCCTTCGTGGGCAGGGGGGCGCCTCTGGCAGGAGAGGGCCTTGATCCCCACCCCCCACCCCAACATCGCTCCCACGAGCCTGACTTTCCAGCTTCGGGGTCTTGCCCTCTTTCGAACAGGCCTCAGCCGCCGGATTCTCAGACACTTTCCAGGCTGCTGGGCCTTTGCCTGCTGGCAGAGATGCAGGCTTGGGATGACAGGGGGGTCTTCCAGCACGGAGATGGCCACCCGTGTGTTCCCTGATTATGCACAAAGGATCACTTAATGAGGAGCCCTGGGTCACTCCTCGAGTCGGCAGCCTGGCTTCAGAGCAAGTTGAAAGCCAGCACAGGGCTCCTGCCGAAGGCAGACTCAGTCCCGGGCAGACTGGGCAGGAAACGGGCTCACAACACCCAACCTGGCCGGGGCATCAACCTGCACAAGACCACACTCTGCGCTGCTGTTTCATCAGAATTAAAGCATCGGAACAGCCCAGCAGCTTGTGTAGCTGCACTAAAAAAACCCCCATAATTACTTGACTGAGAACAGCTCAAAGTAGCGCAGGGATCAGCAGTTCAGCAAGTACAGAGGAGATAATCACTCACAGAGAACTATGACATGTCCTGCAGCTTCCTGAAAAGAAAGGTGCCACCCTGAGAACGGTTTCCAGGAAGGAAACCCAGAAATAAACATGAGGAATCCTCGGCTACAAATACTCAGTCTTGATGCTCGAGGAGGAACGGTCCAAGGGGAAACGAGGTTGGGGAAGACCCAGAGGCGCTAGCAACGGGTTGGTAAAAGGACAGCACAGCCTCACAAAGCCCTAAGCAAGGGGGCACAGCGTCAGCACTGGAGGCAATGCTGGGACCCACTGAAACGTTTGCAGTGTTCCTTTGGGCTGCGCAGCTGCAGTACGGAAAGTGGTCCCGAGAAAACCTTTCAGGCACGGAAGGGGAGGGGCTGAGATTCCTCCTGCAGCGCAAGGTCGGCCTCCTGTGTAGGAGAAGTTCTACTCAGCCATACCTGCGACCAGGACTCGCCTCTTCACCTGTCCCATTGAGGTGTCTAGGCAGCCATGCCACTTGTGCATGTGCAGAGGTACAGGGTGGAAAAACTCTGCATCCACCAGATGCTTCTGACTCTTCAAAGACCTTAACACGGAGCACAGAGGGTCTCGAAGAGGGAAACCCAGCCAGAATTGTGCGATGGGAAGACCCACTGTCAGGCCAGTGTGGGGTGGGTGTGCACACACATCCCTTCGTGCCCTTTTACAAAATAAGATGTCAACAGTAGCTGCAAGAAGCAAAAACCATACCATTTTATCGGTCTGCCAAATGTTTTGCCTGTAATATCCACCAGATGAACTCGGGGCTATTTATGCATAAATAATCTTACGGGGACAATAAACCATAACTATATGTTTTAAATGATATCATATTTGCAAGGTTTTTTCGAACAGTGATCCTTCCTTAAATCTGGGACTAGGGGGGAAATGTTAATTCTGAACTGTTGAACTGCTGCTTAAAAATAAAATGCCCAACTGGATATTTTGCAAGGAGAGAATGTGGAAAATACTTAAGAAACTGTTTTTTTAAGGTGGAAAAATGCTAATTTTAAAATGACTTAACCTGCTTAACTTAACCTATCTTGTTTCCAGAACCTTCCCTTTTTGTTTACATCTGAAATAGTTTTCCGTATGGCTCCCATGCAGCCGTGCATCCTTAGCCCTCCTTCTCAGATCTACATTATCTCCTTGAAATTTCAGCTGCTTTCTTTCCCCTGCATCAGCTGCTTTTCTTGAGTTTCCAGTATGGAGAGTTTTCTTCATGACTTCTGACTCCTCCATAAGCTTCCTCTAAACAGGGATGGCAGAAGTTAAATCTATTCCTGAGAGCACGGGCTCAAACTCTGCATGGCACCTTGCGTGAGAGAGGAAAGAACAGCTAACGGGCAGCGCTGCGAGAGTTTCAAAGACCTCAGCTTTTGTGGACAATGTCCGCTTTGAATAGCAGGGATGCGTGAACAAACAGCGCTCATGTCCACCCTGGTTTTTCAAGCATCATCTTCAAATTCCTCTCATCTGGTTTACTGCAGCCATTTGCAGTCTCTGTTTGATGTGCAGAAATGGAAAAATTGCATGTATCACATGTGATCCAATAGGGAAAAAATTACAAATAATTGAGTATTTTCCTAATTTGTGCAACTTCGCCCATAGCATAAAGTGTAAAATTGCATAATTGTAAATTTGACAGCTATGAACTGCTTGTTCGATATTTAAGTGCTAATTGGTCAAGCACAACCACTAATTCAACAATTTACCATGTTTGGGGAGAATTCATTCTGCTCACATTTGGGACTGCAGGCAGAGCTGCTTTGACTGTTTTGCTCGCAGGAATCAGATTCTCATGCATTCCTGGAGCAGAGCGTGATCTTCAGCTGATGGCACTTCACCCCAAACCTCCTGATGACTTCGCCAGTGGCTTAATGCAGATGCTGGAAAGGCAGGGAGGACAGGGCAGCGTGGAGCGTGCCACATACGGCCTCCTCGGATCGCTGCAGCTTCATGGATTCACCATTTCCAAGCATAGTCAAGCACTCGTGGCCTCTTGGGTCCACGTGGTGCCTGCCTCCCTGTCCAGTGGATGATTTACTAGGATGCCGGTTAAGAATCACTTTTGCTGGGCTGGAGCCGGAGCCACGGCGTCTGTTGGACATGCACTTCTGCACTGCAGTTTGGGCACCATCTGCTGGGAGAGGCCGTCTGTCCTTCCATAACAAGCCGCCCGGGGAGACACTGCTGAAGATCCAGCTCCGTTTTGCTTAGGAGATTATTTATTGCTGTAACCAAGAGTGCTGCTCTTTCATTTCAAAACAAATTGGGTGTGGGGAGAGATGATGTGCCCCCTTTAAAGCCCAGCTGTTCTCCCTATTTGCGCTTAACTAGTGGCGTTTGCTCCTTATTTCAACATTTGTGGTGTTCTGAGGCTCAGTAAAGAGTGCATTTGTTCACATCTCCATGTTGGGCAGGACAGGCACGTTGGTCAGCTTGCCGGCCGGCAGTTTACCGTGCTCTGCAGTGTGTTTTGCAGGGTGGGGTGGTGCTGTCCCCAGCAGGAGACCCACACCTGCTCTCCCAGCAGAGAAAGGGGGGCCTCATGCAGCCTGCTGATAAGGGAAGGAAGACAGTAGTAGTGGAAGTGAACAAATGGCAATCATTTGGCTGCCTCGGTGGTGCTCATCCTTGCCACAGAGGGAGGTGGCTTGAAGGCTCGGTGCCGTGACTCGGCCTCTGGGGGGAGGCTCCTCGGGGTGACCTTGGGCATCCCCGCCCTTCATCCCAGCAGACCCGCGGACCCCCCACTTCCAATGGAGGCCTCGTTCCATCCCCCCGCCTGCCCCCATGCTGAGCTTGCTAATTAAAAGAAGACAACGAGAATGTCTTCATTCCCCCCAGACCTGTGTTCAATGGTTTAAAATGTGCCAGGCAAAGATAAGACTAATTCTATGACTCTTTCAATTAAGTCTTGATGTGAGGGGGACAGATTGGTCCTGATTTCCAGTGGAACAGAACGCATTTCTGATCGAACACGTCCAAACACACTGGAACTTTTCTCAGGTGAAATGGAGGGAGGGAGAACGGGATTAAGTCCCAGAGGGAAGCAGGGAGGTGGCACAAAAGTGAGCTCATGAAAAATGTGCCTGTCTTGCCCAGGTTGGGGGCCGCTGCATAGTGGAGGGGCATCCTCGGCTTGGGCCAGAGTCCCTGTGGCCAGTCCCTCCGGCAGGCTCTCCCCAGCCCACTTACTGTCCCACAGAAGTACCGGCCACTGGGCCTTGGCATCCCAGGCAAGGAGAACTCAGTGCCTCTGCACGGCTCCTCGGCTTTCCATGTGATTCCTGTGTGGCTTGCGCAGGAACACAAAAGCCATGAAGAGAATCCAAGATGGCACAGTCACAGAGATGCAGTCTCCCGCTTACAGCAGGGTGTGCTTTGCTGTTCTCCAGGCATTGTGCAAACACTGCCGGTCAAACGCAGCAGATTGTCGCGGCAGCCCTGCATTCTGGTGTGAGGCCAGGAGCAGAAGAATCCCTCAAACCGATATGTTAATGCCGCCCATGTTTCCCTGACTTGCATCTGGCATTTCTGGAAACTGTCTCAGTATTTCCAGGATAGCTTGAGGGCGGCATTTGCAAACACCCAAGAAACCAGTGTGAAAAAATGTGTCTGGTGGAGAAGAAAACCGACCGGCTGGCAGAGCCGACCAAGGGCACCCCAGTGCGGAGTCTCTCCCTTTGATCCCGTGCCTCCAGTAGACTCCATCTCCATCTCACATGACAACTACAAGACGGACCCCTCCAGAGTGCCGGCTTCTTCATTAGGACTCCTCACATGCACACACAGATGTTTCCCATTAAGGATTCACACTGTGGGCTGGTAGCATTCCTAATTGTGGAGACTTTAATGGCCCCGATAGGAAACACATGGCCCAGGCGGGTCTCTCATTAGCCATCCCAGCGCCGCAGGCCCCGGGCTCCCTGGCTCACTCGCTGTGGCTGCCGCAGGAGGTACGTCCGGAGAGATGCAGGGCTGGGGCAGGCGAGCCGTGGAAGGGCCAGGCAGGGCGGTGATGTCTGGGCAAGACAGGGCACGTGGAAAGGGCCCATGGCTGGGGGGCAGGTGAGGCAAGCCAGGAGATGACCGCTGGCTCCCCACACAAGGCCGCCAGCCAGGCGTGCCCAAAGGAGGAGCCGGTGGCTCGGAAGGGATCTGGCAGGACCTCTTCAGCCAGTGATGCCCTCCAGTCTGACCTTCCCTTGGAGGCCTGGGCCGCATCCCTGCTGTGCATTAGCTGAGGGGTTGCCCCCTCTTTTCCCCAGAGGAGAAAGGCATTTTTCACAGGTGGGTGTCTTCTCTTCTCTGATACAAGCTCAGTGTTTCAGAGCTCTGCTTATCAGCAGAGTCTTCCCCCAGTTGGCTTCTCTCCCCCTTCCCCTGGGCTTGCAGATGTGTTCAGGGTGAGCCCATTATTGGCTGTGGGCCCAGATTGCGAAATGCGCTTATGAGCTGCCAGGACATCTAGCCCGCTCCCTTACTGACCCGCCGCAGAACTGGCCAGTTCCACCAGAGCCAGAGCCAACCAGAAATGGAGGCGTGACCCTCCAAGCCCCCACCGTCTGGGTTTGTTTGTCCCACTCCTGTCCAAGGCAAGGCCCATGTTCCTTCTCCCCATTTTATCCTTGAACAGCCCCATGGGGTAGGTGAGGCCGAGGTTCTGTGACTGGTCCAGAGTCCCCAGATGAGCTTCCTGGCCTGGTGGCAGGTAGAATTCGGTTAGTCCCTGCCCAACTCTCTGTCTGCCGCCACCCCACTGGCTCTCCCACACCCCAAACGAGATCTCCAGCCAGGCCTGGGACTTGCTTCCTGAGCAAAGGCGCATTCCTCCTCAGCACCACGTGTGAACCACCTGTGGCAGCTTGATCAGGACTGCAGTGGCAGCGGGAGCAGTTGCGAGGACGAGCGCGGGGCCCGGAGGCTCGGCCTGCTGCCCCAGGCGAGCTTGCCTTTGATGCCGCGAGCGCGATCCCACGTCTTGCTGTTTGGCAAACCCAGCTGGACTCTCCCTGACTTCCCTTTGTGCTGACACCGAGCCCCATTTATCACCCAGAGCCAAACTGCATTGCTCTGGGAAAAGGTCACCTGGGCAGGCTCTGTCTCTTCCTCTTGAATTTATACTTGGGCCAAGATCGTTCTTCATCATAAAGTCAACTACCTTGAGTGCAATTATTCCATTTCTTCACAATTTATTTAGCTTAGAGACCCCTCTTTTCTGCACTCCGCTGTGAGGGAACACAACTGCTGTCGGAGCCTTTGTGGGCAGCAAGTAACATCTGCGGGGAAGATGTGAGTGTGTGGTTTTCTGAAGTTTTCTTGTGCATTTTTGATATCTGAATGGACAGACATGAACGGAATCAAGACCTTGGAGAGGTCTTCGCACTGCTGGCTGTGTGGCAACGTCCTTGATGGCAAAGCCACCCTCATTTTATCTTTGCAGCCTGTCCTAGCAAGCCACGCTCCTTTCCCTTCAGCATCCATAAAGGGTGTTCTGCACAGTGCCCACCTCCCCAGGGATGCCAGCAGGCGCAACTTCCATGGCCAGCAGGCTTGTCCACCTTCCTCTTTCTGCCTGCAAAGCTTGTGCTCGTCAAAGTTCTCCACATCCCACCAAAAAGCTTGTTCTGCTTCATATCTGAGTCAGATTTCCTGACCCCCAATTTTACATGAGACACATGCAGATTTTCACGTGCATTTCCCTAAACGAGCACAATAATTCCTGACATGCATGCATTCTCCTTCCACTGCTGAAAGCATGGGCATGTGCTTATTAAATGCAAGGCCCTCTTGTCTCACACGGCGTGCTGCAAGCTCAGATGCTGGGTGGCACCCACTGGGCCACCACCACTAAGGCGAACTGCAACTCGCTCACTTAAGTGACCTACAGCACAACCCGGGAGCTTCTCTGGAGCGGAGGATTTTATGGGCGCACTCACAGACAGACAGGCAATGCGATTGGAACTGCTCTAGCGAGCACTTGCACTAAGCCAGCCCAGTGTCTGCTGGGTACCGTATTTTTTGCTCTATAAGACTCACTTTTTCCCCCCTCGAAAGTAAGGGGAAATGTCTGCGCGTCTTGTAGAGCAAATATGTGTGTGCAGTAAGTCTGTCAGATGTGCAGCCCATGGGGAAGTGATGGGGAATGTGCCTGTGATTATGCGCCCATTTGATTCAGAATATTTTTTTTCTTGTTTTCTTCTTCTAAAAACTAGGTGCGTCTTATGGTCAGGTGTGTCTTATAGAGCAAAAAATATGGTAGTTTCTCCCCAAATGCTGCCCTATGACCGCCAAGGCATTGGAGTCTGTCTTCAGCTCTGGGAGGTATAAGCTGGGCAAAATCTGAACAAAACCACATTTTCAACAGAGCTCCATGAGTCAGAACAGTAACGTCTGCAGGACAATTGTGCTCTGACCCGTATATAGTGCACATTAAAATTCCAGGCCAGCAATACTTCCCCTGCCCCTAGTTTTCCAGTACTGGACAGTGTCTGCCCCCGTGGCCCCTGCTCCCTGCTCTGCAGGACATTGATCTTGGCCATTTGATGCATCAGCCCAGCCGTCGTCCTCCAAGGAGCTCAGAGCAGGGCAGCACTGGAGTCTCACCATAGCCAGGTGATGTAGGTTAAGTCGGCAGTGTGTGTGTGTGTGCGTGTGTGTGTGTGTGTGCGTGTGTGTGCAAGAGAGAGAGAGAGAGAGAGAGAGAGAGAGAGAGCACTCTCCCTAAGGTCACACATGGGACCTTCGAAAGTTGCGAGATTTGGCCTTGGGTCTCTTTCCACATGGAAGATGCTCCCCTCCTCACCAGACTCCCTGTCTGCCCAGCTCAGGTCTCCTCCAGATTCACTTCTCTGTACTAAATCTTCTGCCTGAAATGAGAGGTGAAGACGCCAAACATGTTGCAGGATGGGCGTTTCAAGACGGGTTCCTCTGATTCTTCAAAAACCAGGAAACAAAGAGCACAGTGGCATGTAATTAATGCCTGCTTTTTATTATTCAACAGCCCTGTGATGTGGGTTGGGATTCTTTGCAGTCTCTGTCAGAGCGGGAGTGAAGCATCCTTCTGGGATGGGGCGTGGGCCAGGCCTCGCGGTGGAGCATCAAGCAACTTCGAGTGCACTCCTCGGCGGTGAGACCTCGCTCACATGCCAGACTGTCGGGCCTGCGCATCTTGCTGAGGGCAGCCTCCTGAGCGGCCAGTGCCACCTGCGAGGGCCTCCTGTCGTGCCTTCACTGGCAAACACCATCGCCACTGGGCCTTCTACCCCAAGGGCTGTGCGCTGGCCCATGTGCGTTGTGAGCATATGTGGGGGCAGGGCACAGTTGCCCATATGATTGGCATACATTGTGGAGCAGCCAACTGAAGATGGGCCAGACATTCAAGCGGCTTTGGGGGGTTGAGATGAGAAATGCCTAAAATAATTGAGACACATTTGGGATTGATCCAAAGTTCTGTGATTGGGCTGAGTCTTACCTATTAATTCTCTGCCCATTCTCAAGGGAAGGAAACACCATTTCCTTGCATAGCTGGGAGGGAGAGTAGGAGAAGGAGGTGACCCACTGCAGTTACAACAGCGGAGGCTGGTTTGGCTCGGCTCACTTTCAGTTCGGCTTGGTTTGGTTCAGTTTGGATGTCATGTCATGTCAAAATGCCAGCGCAGGTATGGGAAGCTTCATGAATGCCCACAAATCCTGCATGAGGGTTTCTGGGTGCTTCCAGGGAAGGCTTGCCAGTTCTAAGATCATGAGCCAAGAAAGGAGTTGTGTGCACGAACGCACTGATGTCAGAATTTCCAGCTGGGTTGGGAGGCTACACAAGCACAGCACACTCACTTGCACGCACACACAGGCGGCATGGCGAGCTATGTGGGTCATGCCTAGGGAGGGGTGGAGCACACAGGTGTGTTCGCATGCTCCCCAGGAAAGCATCCGCAGAATGTCCTCTCCATCCTCTTGCCTCTGCCCCATAACTCCAGGTCCGGAACCATTTTGGGCTCCGCTGCTGTTTTTCTTCTTGGCGTGGAGAAGGCAGTCCTGCCATCCGCTCCCTCTTCTCCTGGAATTCACATCTCACTGCTGATCCAAAGTAGGCTCCCTCTGGCAGTGAAAGATGGTTGCCCACACGATGCCATAATGCTTCCCCCAGTTCCCCTCCCAGCTTTCCCCCCTTCTGCCCTCTGCCTTCTTCGCCTGGAAATGTGGAACCTTGTCTTACTGAGTCGGACGGGCTTGCTTTTGCTTTCGCATGTTATTTGAGAGAAGGAAGCAATCGGGGACTTTCGGGAGAACAATGGAATGCCATGGTCAGTGAAGCTCAACCAAGAATTCCTTGTGTTATTTCACTCCGATTAAGATCTCAAGACATTTCTTTGCATTGGGATGGAACTTCTCCAAAATAATTCATTCAAAAGCAACCAGTGCAGCGCCCGTAGATTCATGTATCGTGTGACTTTGGGAAATGCCCAGGGAGCCTCCGGGCTGATGGGCAGAGTAGAAATAAATGCGTAAGCACATAAACAAACAAACAAACAAACAAATGCGTGTGCTGGATGAGGACCAGCATTTCCACATTTCACTGATGCATTGCCTGACTTGTACGCACCTTCCAAGGCACCTCCTCTCAGGAGGTGCACAGGATGTCATAAACTGTAATGCAAACCATCATAAAGCCAAACTGCCATCATTTTTCTTAAAAATCACTCTGGTGAGATCTGTGCAGAATTGGTCAATTTGCATAAAATTGTACTTTGTGCAAATTATGACTTGCACAAATCCACTGACCCGATGCAAAACACTTAGGTCCTTGCACATTTGGGGTGCAAAATGGCACAAATCTCTTTTTGCACAAATTGTCCTAACCTGGGTACCTGTGCATCCACAGGGAGCTGGAACTAGCTATGACTAGGCAGAAAGAGTGAGAGATGCATTTCTTAAAAATCTGCTAAAACAATTTGCTCAAATAAGCACCCCCAGCCATGTATCCCTAGCATGATATGTGCAGAATCAGCTGATTTGCATAACCCTATCAGTTCTGCAAAAGTGGCAAAATTTCCAGGTGCTTATTTGCAGTTTTCATTAGCAGTTTTTCAAAAATGTGGTCCATCCCACTGACAAAAAAGAGCTGTTGATGCCAGCACAAAGCTCACACACCGGCATCCACAGGAGCGAGCTGTGGGAATCTGCCAGATTTTCACCAGGCTATCAGAATCCTCTCGCATTCCGCCTAAGAGTGAATGGATCCTTTAACTATTTTCTGTTTTCTGCCCATTTGCCATCAAAGCCAGGAAAAGTGCCACAGGGCCTGGATGGAGGATGCGCAGCATGCAGCAGCGGGGTAGGAGGATGGGCGCTTTCCGCATTTTCTGAGCAAGCGGCCCACGCCGCATCCTCCTCGGGCCACAGGCACCACAAAAACTCCTCTAATGTGCCCGCTTGTGGGAAAGAGAGTGAGCAAAGAGCACTGGGCCATGTAACTTCCCTGAGACGGTTTCCATCCCTGCCCCCAAGCCCTGTGATCAGAGACCCCTTCTTAAACCTTCTGCTGCGATTAGAAGCTAGAGCGCTTGTTCGCAAAACCACATTCCCCCACTCCCTCCACGGCCTTCTCCTTCTATGGAGAACTTGGGGAGAAAAACGGTTTGTGCTTCTCAGATCCCAGTCTGGAAACACAGCCCGGTTCGCCTCAGCCAACTCAGGGGCTGCCCAATCCAGCTTGTTGCCAAAGCAAATCGCTGTCAGAAATCTAATGCTTCGTGCCGTCTTTGAATCTCCATTAGAACAACCAACCAACCATGGCATTATTGTTTTGCTTTGTTTTCTTTTGCTATTCAACAGAATTCAACAGATGAAGCCTGCCAGATTTGAACGAACTTTGGTTCTAGACTACTTTCAGTGCAGTATTTTTTAAATAAGTCAACTGCCACTAATCTTTTCTTGATATTACCTGTGTAAGTATTTCAATTTTGAAAACTTGTTGTCATCAGTGGGTTCTCTTGAAATGCTATTTTTATGATGCAAACTCTTTGGAGGTTGTGGGCTGCACTGGGCAAAGCTGACCAAGGAAAAGCCCAGTGCTGTTCCTCAGTTAAAAGATGGGAATAAGCAGCTGCCAATGCAGGCAAGCATATTGCTCTTCTCTCTTAGTGAAAACAATGTACAGGAATGGGTTATGCTGTGGAAATGGCTCATAAAAAGGCAGGGAAACGGCATTTGTGTATCAAAAGAAATGTTCACAGCAACGCATACAGATTTTTATGTGGAGTTTTCCTGTCTGTAAGAGATGTGGCAATGGGTTGAAGCAAGGGCAGGACGAACCAGAAACGGTGTGAAAGCCAAACTGGCCGATTCATCCATTCCCAGTCAGCAGTTCGGAAGCTGCGGCTGGTGCAGGATGAGGCAGCCAGACTGATACCTGGGACCTGGAGGCCTGAACTCGTAGGACCACACTGGCTGCCTGTGTGCTTCCAGTCTCGATTCAAGGCGCTGGGCTTAACATGGCTTGGGACCACAACTGGAGCGCCTCTCCCAGCCCTGATATCCCCAGACACTACACTCTGTCTCTGGGGCCTCAAGAGGCTCGGAGGGTGGAAACTGGGGGGGGGGGGGGCTTTTCAGAGGTGGCCCCCATCTTTGTAACAACCTGCCTGCCCGACACCCAAATTGCCATCTTTTTGGCCCCAGGTTAAGACAGTCGTCTCTGCAGAGGCCTTTAAAGACCTCCCTGGTCGTTCTGGAGCCTGATGGGCATAGCCAGGTACCCCTTCTTTTACTCTTGGCCAAGTATTTTTAATTGTCATGTTATTGTCTTTTAATGCTCTTTTAAATTGATTTTTGATCCTAATGTTTTAATCTATTGTATTTTATTGTTTTTATACGTGGTTTTACACCTCTGAGAGACCCTGGGCTATGGGCGGTGTAGAAATGAGGATACTAACGCTAAAAACAGCAGCCGCAGCAGCAACAGGGAAAATCAGCCATGAGGGTCACTGTGCTGCTGCTTGGCAGTGGCTGAAAACTGGCTGCAGCTGTTGGTGAGGCGCATGCACATCACTTGCCACTGCACCTTGGCATTTCCCCCGAGAGGCCGGCGCATGGATGGGGTGTGTGGACAATTGCGTTCTCTCACAAAGGGAGCCGTAAACCCCTCCCAAGAGCATGAGTGAGGCCACAGGCTGCCTCCCAAGGGCCCGTTTCCTTCCTTCCCTCTATTTCCCCTGCACAGAGCTGGCCTGCTGCAGGCGGGCAGCTGGGCAGGACAGCACGGGAATAGAAGCGGTGCTTCCATCGCAGCACAGCCACTGCGGGTTGCCCATTCCTCCGCCGTCCACGTGCGTGGCCACCCTTGCTGGCTGTGTGGCAGGGCCTCCTCTGCTCCCTTCCTGCTGCAGGTTGCTCTAGGAGTGCCTGGCGCTGGCCCTGCATCACCCGGGAGAGCCCCCGGCATCCCTGCTGGCGGGGAGACGCTGCAGCCCAATCTGGTCGGCAACCCAGGCGGCTGGGCCAGAGAGCAAATGGAGCGCCCCCTCCCTCCCCCCCATGCTCATAAATCCCAGCCCCTCCCAAGAAGCCCCCCTGAGCCCTCCCAGCCCTATAAATATCTGGATGCCAGGCAGAGGTGTGGGGTGTTGTGTCAAGCGATCGCATTCTCTGCTGGCCGTAATGGAAGATGGGGAATATTATCCAGTGTGATGTGACATGTTGGTGGACGCCTGCCAGAGCGGGGGATTTTCGGAGGAGCCCCGGTCCCGGCTGCTCAGAACGGGAAGCCCTGTGGAGGTGGAGTGGGGCTGGGATCATGGGGCAGGGGCAGGGGCAGGGGAGGCCACCCCAGTGAGGGAACAGGAGTCCTTCTGAGGGGTCCCTTCAGACAAAAGCCGCCGTTAATGCTACCGGGCCGCAGGAAGCCCGGCTCGAGTTACCGGAGAGGAGGCTTGTCTTCACTCGCATCCCACAGCCATCCTCTGCTCCCACCCCGTGCTCAGGCAGCAGTCGCTGCAGCGTGCCAGGCACTAGATGGCATGAACGTGCATGTGCAGGTGCGTGCAGGTGTGGGGAGCATCCCCTCACCAGGCAGAGCCGCGGATGTGCACCCCAGTGTCTGCTGCTCCTGTGGCAGCAAAGAGAGGCTGCGGTCGAGGCGGGAGAGGACATTGTCCTGCCCGGCCTTCTGGGGGGCACCACTGCTGCCACCCTGGGGCCCCAAGACCCAACCCTCCCCAGAAGGGTTTCCTTCCCTCTCTGCTCTCCACAGAAAGAAAGCAAGCAAGTCAAGGGAAGGGAAGGAAGAAATGATTTGGCTTCGTTGTTTCCTGACGGGCTTGTTTTCTATGTGCAAGGCCCCCCCTTACTTCCTTTTCCTACGAATATGTGGACAGGCAAGAATGAGAAGGGGGCCTTCCCATTTTGAGCCCGAAGTGGCGTGCTCCAGGACCCAGGGCTTTTCCACGTGTTTGCTTGGTTCTTTTGGAAATGCAGGTGGGCAGCATGGGAGTTCCAGCTGGGGAAAAGCTTGCTGCAAGTATCTGATGCTCCTCCCTCTGCCAGGCCGGGGCGGGGGCAGGTTGGCAGCCCCCCGGTGGGATCCCTGGTGAGAAGGAGGTGCCCCAGGGTGCCCCAGAACACAAGGGCTTCATGCTTCCCTTGGGAAGAGGAGAAAACGGGTGTAACACAGCCCTGGGGGCTACGGAAGCAAACGGCCGGGGCTGCTCCCACTCCCGGTGGGGTAGGTGCTTGCAGCGTGTGGCCTGAATGGGACTCGGAGCCTGATCCAGGGTGAGCGCACCCTTGTGCTCAGTGGGGGCTGGTGAGCGGGACGTGGAGGGTACATTGCCACCAGCGCCTGCTCCCGGGTCAGGGTCTCTCCGACTGCTCTCATCAGGCCCAGCCTTGTGGCTTGCCATAATTGGATGCAATCAGGGACTCTAATTCTATGGAATTATTTTGAATTTCTTGGTAATTGCACTGGCACTCGTTCACATGACATCCTTTCCAGATCTCTCCGCTCCCCCCCCCCCCCACCACGCCCTTTTCAGCGTTTCCCCTTTGTCCGGCTCTCAGATGCTGATCATTCATTCGGGATTTGCTTTATTTAACCCGGGGGAGCTCCGAGCGTGTGGATGATGCTCGGCAAACAGCATGACTCATGCTAATAACAATGTTGAAAATCGGCATGATGGCAGCGCAAAAGGGCTGCGGGTTCAAGAAGGGAAGATCAGGGAAGCAGCTGCAATGGCTGCTCCTGGTGAATTGTATGGAGGGGATTCTGCATATGCTCAGAGGTTTGTCACTTCACACGGACATCAGAATCTTAGCAGCCCAGCGAGAATGTCGCCCTGCAGGCCGGTTGCTGGAAAGGGAGACATTCAGAAGTGGCCGATTAGTTTCTTATTCCCTCACTTCATTTTTGGAAAGAAAACGGCCACCTTGGTTAAGAACAAAATAAACTTCTTTCTGAAAGACAAGGCATTCTGCCCATATTCCAAGGCCTTCAAAGTATTGCCCCCTTCCACTGGAAAGGTGCTCTGCACATGCTCAGAGGTGAGAGAACTTTTCAAAACAGGAGCGTGCATGGCTGGCCCTGCTTTGTCCGGGCAGCCTGGTGTGGCGGAATCCGCCTGGGGAGAGACCCGGCTGCCCGTCTTGCCTCCTCCGGCGCTCGCCCACGGCACTCGCCTTCGTCCACATGTGCCGTCTGCAACCTCCCTCTGCCCCGGCTCACATTCTGTGCGCTGGATGCTGCAAGACGCTCGCCCCATCCCTCTGTTTCCTCGGCTCTTTGTTCGAAACCCCATCCCCGTGTGGGCTGCTTCTTTGGCATTCCAATCCCATCGTTTTGCTAAGAAGAATGTTTTCTAAACTCGAGTTCCCCTCTGGCCCCTGATCCCCTCCCCCGCTGTTCTCAGAGCCAGAGCCCCGCGTTTGATGGAATGGCATTTCTGGATTCCTTCCCCCCGCGATCCCCCGCCAGCACTGTCCTTACACCTTGAGAAACTGGAGGAATGCCCAAAAATGTCAGCAATTCCGCCTGATATTGTCAGCTCCACACTTTAATGCCTTCCCAAGCTCAAAGCAAATCATCAGAAGTGAAAACACTTACAGGAAAATAAATGTGTGTGTAATGCATGATGAACGGCTCCTGATGTAACCTTCATCTTTATGGAAGACCCAAACAAGCACAGGTTCACATGCGGGGATATGTGAATCAGCAAAACTTGAGCTTGCCGAAGGTTTCCAAATTCCAGTTCTAAGCGCTTTCCGACGTGAGCTCCGTTTTTCTTTTTTGCATGAAAATCCATGCACAGTTTTGTGCATATTTTCCAAGTGTAGATACAATTGTGTATATCTGTGATATGCTTGCATTCTTCTCCCTTTGATTAAAGCGAACTTGTGCAGATTTTTCAATGGCACTCCTTTTCCGCGTGCATCTCTCAAAGCATATGCATGTGGAAATGCTCAGGCTTCTGCTGCCGTTTGGGTCTGATTCTGTATTTGGTCTGGAAGGATAAACTGAGTAGATCCTGATCAAAAGCAAAGTGGAAATAATTTCTCATCCATCTCTATTCATGGGTGGCAGGCAGCTCGTTCAGGAATGGAGGCATCATGGCAAAAGTCTGCCATTGTGTGAAAAGCCAGCCTTGCGCTGTGTGTGGCTGAGTTTGCAGCTCCCTCAAAGAGGAGGATGGGGCCAGCCATCCGCTGGAAGCAGGGCAGCCAAGCTGTCCAAAATGTCCTACGTGTAGGGACTTCACCGGCAGCTGTCCCAGATTGGATGGAAAGAGGAGCTCATCCCCTCGTGGGCGCCAGATTCCCGAGGGCCCCAGCAGACCGCCATTTTATGCCACTGGCAAGTCGCTCCCCTGGTGCGCCTGCCTGCTCTCCATTGTCGCGTCCTCGTCATTCCTGCAGCTCGCATGCTTGGCACAGGGAGAGCCGGGGGAAAGCGGGCCACGCTGTCTCCTGCCCCTCCTTCTCGTTGCCACCAGGTCAGCGTGAGCAGAGCAGGAGGACAAGCAGGTGGCAGGGAGGAGGAAGGGCTGCCCATCGGTGGGCCATGCTGAGCAGCGGCCTTCCTTCGTGTCCTGCATTGACCCAGAGCAGGCCCTTGGAAGACTCTGCAGGAAGCAACATCTGGGCAGCCTGCTTTCACTGGATTGGAGAAATCTGTGGCGTTCCTCGGCACGCTGCACCCAGGGCCGGCTGAATGTTTCTGGAGATGCACCTGAACGGCTTCTTGTCAAGGAACTGCACTGCAGTCTGTTGACTGCGGATGTTTACTGGGAGTATAAAGGCACAGAGCTCATTACTGGGATTGTGGCCATAGAAGGTTTTACTGCAACTTTTGCCTTTGCTTCCATCCTTAGCATTTTTATGCCACTGGCACTAGTTGCCGGTGTATTTCCGGGTCTGGCCCAGCCGTCATCCAGAAGTGACCCCTGTTTCCATTTTGACCTGAGTAGGTGCACAGCGCTGGCGCCGACTTTGAGCTCGGGTTGTTTGAAAGACCACCCATGTTGGTGCCTCTGCCCATGTACGAAGGCCCTTTCAGGAGCTGTGCTGACCAGCCTGGCATCCAGATCAGCACAGCTGCCTGGCACAAAGGAGAGAGATGACGTGTCCCCCAGAGAGGGGTGCAGCTGGTCCCTCGCATAGCTGCTTTGAGAAGGTCCTAACATCTCATCTGCACGTTCCAGCTTTTAATTAGAAACTTTGCTGTTGTTTGCTGTGGACGGTTATTTTGAATTTAAAGTATCGTGCTTTACTTAATTTTTGCAATTAGAATGGCCCATATTTAATATGATTTTATTAATATTACTGAAACTTGTACCATTTAAAATTATTCATATTTAGCACAGTTTTACTAATAAATTTGTGCTGCTTTTATGAAAGCAGCTGTTGAGATGATAATTTTGAAAGGGCAAGACTCGGAGAAATAAACTAAATCTACAGGCATCAGTTTCTAGCAGAGCCATGGGTCGGGGCAGCGCAGCCCAGTGGATCCTAGAGAGCATCTAGATGGCTGCAGCATTCTTTGCATCCCCGGCTTCAAAGCTGGAAAATCTCTCGACGGCTGCAGATGGGGACCCCCCTTGAATTGCCCTCCCCATTTATTTTCAGTTGTTATGATTACTTATGTTCTGTTTATTACTGGTTCCTTTGTAAATTTTGGTTTCAAAATGGAGTATTATTTGAGAAAGCTGTATTGGTGCAGAAGTCTGTGTTTGTTATTGTGGAGCACTTTCCTGAGGCCGCAGGCTGGAAAGACACCAAAGAAATGCGTTAGATAAAATAAATACGTCAGTGGAGCAAACATGACTGCATTGTCTCAGTATGAAAAGCCTGCTCACTATGAAGTGCTAAAAGTACAAATTTTAAGAATACCGAAGAAAAATCGCAAACATTATTTTTGTCATAATATATAAGAAACACTTGGAAGGAGCTGAAAGTCCCAACTTAAAATCTGAAAACCATGTGGCAAATCAGTTTAAAGTAGCTGGTCTTTCTTTCTTTAGTGCATTGCTAATCCTTCCAGTCACTTACGTTCTGTGAATGGATTACAAGTTAGAAAGAAAAATGCCATTTTAAAACACAGATAAAATACACTATTTAAAAGAATAAAATTTCAGGATTGCTAAATGGACCTCTGCTCCTGAAAAGGCCCTGATTGTCTCCTGCGGGGAGACAGTCCCGTCCGTGCCACGCACCAGGCTCTTGCAATGCAGACGGCCAACTCCGTGAATGGCAAACGGATCACTCTTCCCAATGGAATACCTCCGAAGTATCTTTACCAGAAATTAGGAACGGTGGCAGGGAAAACAAGGACCCTCCAGTGTCCTTGTCGGTGCAGGTGGCTGAGCAGGTTGGCGGCCCGGCAAATTTCTCCGTGGCAAGCGTGTCCTTTGGACGGCAGGCTGCTAAGGCCGTGCCAGAACACCTGACCATGCCGTGCCCTCATCAGCCGCGCTCAGTCCATCTTGCCCTCAGGACCAGCCGATTTTGCTGGAATTTCTGCAAACTCTCCTGGATGAAGTAGATTATGATCTCATCCAGGAAGATGCTTCTTAGGTGCATAGGATTGCTCAGCACTGATTAGTTATGACCTAACTTCCTAAGAGAACCTGAGCATCCATCCCCGTCTTCCTGTGCTGTAAATTTAAAATGTATCAGCAAACCACAGGCATTCTTTAAAAGAGAAAGTAAAGTTGGGCTTTTCATCCAGGGCAATCATTATTGCAAGCAGACTCCCATCTGAAAAAAGGTTATTTCCATAATTGTAGGGAAAGTAAGCACATGGCATTAAGAACGTAATGTTCTCTGTGTTTTCATACTTTTGGCAAACATCCCCCCCTCCCCGCTCCCGCCTCCAAAGGAAGTCCCCATTCCTACTTCCCTGGAATGGAGCGCTCTGAGGAATATGTAAACCTGAGTGGCCGACAGGCCGATCTGCCATCCAAACTGAAGCAAGCCACAATAATCTACACCAGTGAATACAGGGAGGAAGAAGCGTGCAAGGTAACTGGAATCCCAATTGGATTATCTTGACAAATTTCATCAGGGGTTGGATTCTACTCAGCACGGCATGCAGCCTTAATCGAAAGCACACCCCAAGCCAGAGAGTCCGTGTTGGCACGTCTTCCATTAGTAACTAGACCTTTTTGTTTTCAAACATGACATACTTAATGCACCACAAAAAACAAACACGCACACAAGAAATGAGCTGCCAAGCATAAACAAAGAAAGACCACTAAGAATATGAGAAGCAGTCTGAGGGAAACAGGAGGTAGCTCCGAGCAGAAAGAATGCGACTGAGAGAAGTAGGAGCAGAAAGAGGAGCAGAGAACATCTGGCTCTCTTGGCAGATGTCTTGGCTCACTTTGATTGTCCTGGGACGCACCTTGGTGTGATTAATCCAACCCCGCTCTGCCTGTCCGCCTGTCTGCATAGGTGTGCACACAGGTGTGCATACACGTATTTTAAGAAGCTCACCTTCCTTCCAAACACTTCTTAGCTTCAGAGCTGACACCTGCGATGTGTGGAGCCGAAGGGGGTGCTGATCTCGCTTCTCCCGCAGGGCCGCAGGACGGCCCAGTGAATTGTGCTGAAGGCAAGTTCGTGGATCTTCCAGAATGATGCAAGCGCTGCTGTCTGTTTTTTCCAAGTGTGGAAAAAATGGGCAGCCCTCGGATGATGATTCCACTCCTTTGAATTTTTTCTGCCTCTGGGAAGCTCAGAAGTGGAGAAATGAGGGCAGTCTAGACACACACACGAGAGCATCCACCCTGCCATTAGCAACAATCGGGGCCTGTCTGGGAAGTCACTAGACTGGTCATTAAGTTTTGCCTAAAGTGGATCTTTGCAACAAATGCAGATGTACCTGTTCAGCACCAGCACCTGAGGAACCTGAGGAACCTGGGGAAGTGAAACCAGTTGGGATAAGACTGGCAACATTTCTTGGATCTTCCTAGGTGCCGCTGACAGAAGGTGTAGCACAGGCAACGCCAGTTTAGCTTCTGTTTCTAAAAAACACATTTGCAATTTCTATATTTAAGTGCAGAAAAATTATTTGTAAACACAAAAGGCAGCAGTTTTTCACCCTGCTCAAGTCATTGCAATATCCTGTTAGAGCAGAGTACAACCAAGAGATTACATAAAGGAAATGCAGGGAAGGGGGATGTCTTGCTGCAGAGCTGGGCAGATATGCAGAAGAGCTCTGTGGGACGGCAGGCGAGTGGGCGTCAGCTGCTCACCAGCATGGGCGGCAAACCTCTGCCTGCAGCAGCTGTGGGCAAAGACCTGGACTCTGGCTGCCCTTAAACTTTCCCCAGAGCAGTCCTGAGTCAAGCAGAATCCCCGCACAGTCGCGCTGGAAGGGGCTGGAGGGCCCCTGGACAGAGATGCTGAGCAGAGAAGCCGTTGTTCAGGGGAGGCAACCGAGGGGTCCTGAGAAAGAAATGAGGCCAGTAGAAGGGGTTTGGGGCCTCTTGAAGAGGAACCTGAGCAGGCCAGCCCCTCTCAAGGCCCAGGCATCTCCTCCAGGCCTTTGCCAGGCGTCCCCATCACGTCAGTGGCTGCAGCCCCATCCGAGCGTGACTGGCATGAACGGGAAGGGTTGGGATCCAGCAAAGTCTCCCTTCCCCAAGGTGACCCAGTTCCAGGCCACTGAGCCAACAGACTGGGCCCAGTTCTTGCTGCCTGCCATTCACGTGTGGGCATCTTCAGCGGGGACGGCTGGGTGGCACCTTGGCCAACTTCTCTGCAACACGAAGCCTCAGAAATGCCTGCAGCTGCCCCAGTGGCAGCCCCAACATACCTCCATGGGGAGGGCCTGCGATTGCTGCCGCAAAGTGGGCGGCCTTTTGTCACAGCTTTAATTTGGAGGTTTGGAAGCTAAAACCTGCACTTTGTTTAAAATTGAGCCTGGAAATGAACTGGCAACCAGTGTCGCAAGATCTGATTCATACAGTCTGAGCTTTGTTTTGTTTCCCCCTTATTAGATTTTCCACTTTGGTTAGTGCCGGGATCTTCTTGTCTGAATCCTCTTTGCAAATGGATGACTTGAGGCTCTCGGCAAATCCAGCTTCCTCCCACACTGACGATGGCTGGAGACACGAGGCGGGTGATGCTGCGCCGGTTGCAACCTGACCCATATCCACATGCTGGGAGGACCTATCCTTGTGGTGAAGCGCAGGTTTCTCAAAAGGGGCGAGGACGTGTCTTTGAGGTGGACGTGATCAGATCCGCCATGTTCCACTTGGGACCAATTAGCGCTGGTTGGTGACAAGGTTCTGTCATGCGCTCATTGGCGTGCCAAACGCAATTTGCCCACTGAGGCCGAAGGGGAACATTTGCGACCGTAACAACCCTTGGTCCAGCTTTGGTCCTGCCACTTTCACAGCTCTGCCTTCTCCTCCACAGGTGGGGACCCTGAGTAAGACTGCTTGGGCACCTCAGCCCTTGCCCCATGTTTGCAAATATGCATTATTGACGAACAACTGTGAGGGATGGACGAAGGAACAGGAATGCCCTGCTCCGTCTGAGCAATCGGTTGTTGCATCTCACTCAAGAAAAGCTCCTGCTTCATGCTTACTGGAGGCAACGTCTCTCTAGTAGGCATTTGTCTAAGCCGGCTAACTGCCACAGCTGTAAGACTGCTAATGTTCCCTTTAATCACATGTTTGACATGTCCAGAAGAGGAAGTCATAATATGGATGAACTTCATACCAGGGTGCTCTTTAATAGTCACTGAAATGATCTACCTGCTTCCTAGAAATTTACGTATGAGGAGCGTAAATAGCTTTTCCACACATTTTGACAGCTCATAGACTAACAGTAGAAGGATATTAGACTCTCCTATAACGAAATGGATTGTGGACCAAGCAAAGCTTTCAGCATTTGGAGACACGGCATCCGCACCCCTTTGGGTTTGGTATGCGCGTGGTTTTGCTGACGTGTCTGCTCAGCTGATGCAGTCAGATCTCTGTGTGTGTTCATTTTTTCTTCCCTTTATGGTTTTGTTTTGTTGAAAGCTGTAATAAAAATAGTCTGAGCTTTGGCTCCTGATAACGACCTCTTTAAAGACACATTAAGAACATTGTGCCCCCCGCTCCCGGAAGTAATCAAGACACTGATCCTGAGTCTGATCCTGCATCTTCCAAGAAAGGCTGAAGCTGGCAAACCCCCTCCTTGCCACCAGTGCTGCCCAAATATCCAGCGAAAGCATCGGGCCGAGACACCACCAGCCACTGCCCAGTGCAAGCAACACGCATTTCTGGGGCCTGGGTGGGTGACCAGCAAGGACGTAAGGCTCTCCCAGTGATGCCCATGGGGGGATCTGGCTTAGCATCAGGGTAGACCTGGGCCCCTCTCTCTCTCTCTCTCTCCCCGCCCCCCACAACCCATTCCAGGCTCCCTGTCCATCTGACCACTAGTCTGGAGCATTCGGCGTCCTGTCTGAGCCAGCAGAAGCTCTCTTTGAGTGATGTTGTGGTTCCCCAGGCTGGCGGTCATGGGGGATGCCAACACCCACTCTGAGGGCATCTTATCTGAAGCAGCTTGGGATCCATTTGTCCAGTACATAAAAGGGCGAGGTAGGCACTGAGTGAGTTCCCACAAGCCTCTTTGTATCAGCCATCTAACCACAGGGGGTACTGGTGGTTGTCGCAGGGGGAGGGAGGGGATGATAGGCTTCCCAGTAATGCCCATGGAACTCTGAGCGGCTCCTGTGACGGGTGGGAATTCAGAGCATCACCTGGCCCTCCTAGGCCAGGAACAAGGAACACACATGGGCAAAGTGCCCCCCCTGCCCACCTTGGGCATCCCTGTTTAATGACCTGAGCATTTCCTTTCCTCCTCCCAGACAAGACGTGTTCTTAAGGGCTTGCTAGAGGAAGAGTGCTGAGTTACCCACCCAGGCTAGCAGAGACCTATTTATATGGGGGAAGCTGATGCTGAGTGTGATAGTGGCACAGAATTAAGTGCAGCTTTCTCGAACCCCATGGCCCAGGGCCATTCCAGCTATTCAGATAATCAGAAGATCAGTGAGAGCAGAGTTGTTTACAGAACAGATTTGTTTACAAGGACCTGCCTGTGGAGGATACATTTAGATTTTTTAAAGAATTTCTGGGGATTGAGTTGCAGGAGCTCGACTGCAGATAGATGTGAGTGTGTGCCAGTGAGCCATTTGGGAAATTCTTTGATTTGGGGGCCAAGAAGCGGTTGATGTTGGGAAGCTACTCCTCATGGAAGTCTCTGCCTCAGCCACACAGTTGCTGGCCATGACGTGCTCTCGGATGATGCCATGTGGCCAGTGGCCTGGGGGCCCCAGAGGGCCAGCCTGGGGCTCGGGGAGGCTGGGTGGCTTTCTCTGGACAGGTCGCACAGCCTTGGTGGCCCCCCCTGGGGGCCAGGGAGCCAGCCGCCTGTCCTGCTGAGCTTCCCCGGAGCTACCATGGCGTTGCCCTCTGTCCCCAACCAGGTGAGCCACCTTGGGTAGTGTGCAGTGCAGAAGAACAGCTCAGTGAGCAAGGAGCTCTGAAGCAGGGCAGCCGCTTGGCCCCTGGCTCTCACCTCTACCACAGCACAGAGAGCAGAGGGGTGCAGTGGGCACGGCTGTGGGGTGAGGAGGCAGCCACCGGGACCCTCAGCAGAAGCTTCGGGAATGGGGGTCACGTCTGCTGTGCAAGAAGATTGTGGGAAGCCACCGGCCCATGAGGGGCCCATGCACCCACGGCATCCCCGCTTCCCCCTGAGGGATTCCCTTGAGACATCTCGGCCGCACCGCTGGGACCCCGGGGCCCGGTTGGCTCCCTGTGAGCAGCAAGCACCCAGTGCCCACCTGCCCCTCGCTTCACACCAGAGCCCTCCCCAGGGACTTTGGGCGACTTGCATGCTTTCCTCTGCAGGGCTGTCAGGGTCCCGCAGAGCCGGTCTCAGCCAATAATGTTTCTTTTGAAAAGCACTCTGGCAGTCACAACACCCCCCAGCAGGTGGGTGGGGGTCTCTGGGGAGGGAACCAAACTGCAGAGATCTGCTCTGGTCTTTTTTTGTTTTTCCTTCCCTTCCCTTCCCTTTCCTTTTTTTTCTCTTCACTTCATAGTTTCAAGAGTTCTCATGCTTGTCAAGATCCAGTATGTCTAATTCCAGCACATCACCACCCGGTGAAGGCACATGACAACAACTAAATGCTTTTGAAAACAAATCTCCTGGAGGAAGCCGGTTCTGATTCATGCCTCCTGCCATAGTCACACCTTTGAAAGTGGGAAGGAGACAAGACAGCGAGAGAGCAGCCTCTTCGCTTTGCCTTCTCTTGGCGCACTCTGGTTTCTTTCCCCTCCCTCTCCTCTCAGTGCAGATCGGATCTTTGAGGGAATCCGAGAGAAATGCTTGCACCAGGGAGCCATATGAAATATTCGTGTTGGACAACAGTGGGCACGGGGGTGATAATGAGGATCTGTGGGATGCAGGTGTGTCCCAGCCAAGAAAGGAAAGGCGTTTTGAAGAAGGAAATAAGCGGTGGTAGCCATTAGCGAGATCCAGTTCTGCTCTTACGTGGTTTCATGTGAAGAAGGCACTTTGCGAGTGCACACTGGTGGCTTGTGCTCACCTTCCCCCTTCTGGCATGCCTGTCTAGATGCTCTGGAAGGGCTGCAGCCTGTTCTGAGCATCACTGCTAATGAGTGCGCAGAGTTTCTTTGGCTTCTGTCAGGTGGGACGGAATTGGTCTGCTTGTCAGCCGGGGCATTTCTCTCACTGTGAAGTGGGAAGCAGCACGACTCAGCTAGCCGGGTTTATTGGCTCCTGGCAGGGAATGTGTGGAATGCCGTGGATGTCTGGAAGCTGAGAGAGTCAGGAGAGAATGTTGTCAGTCACCCAAATCCAGTTGTCAGCAGATAATGGTGCATGTCGGAAAAGAGGAGCAATAGATTGTCTCTCTGGGGACAATCACAAAATTCCACAGGGATTTCCAGCATTTACATGCGATTGTCAACCTTCAGTCCTCCTCCTCCTCCCAGTTTAATGTTGGGCTGAGGGCTCTCCATGTTAGCTCAAGCTGCAAAATGCAGGGGAAAGCATAGCATAAAAGATCCAAGATTCCATAGCCCTGGGCCTGTGATATGATGAGATCCCTGTCCTGGGCCTAGTCCAGTTTCCTTGAAGCTGGGTGGCTGCCAGGCTGCATCACCAGGACCCAAGTGGGAGCCGATCCCACCCGCACAGGCTGACGGAGTTCGATGGGACCTTGGCAACCATCGAGTCCAGCCCCCTAGCAGGACCAAGAATCCTAGAACAAACTCCCTTTCAGCCAGCTGAAGCTGCAATATTGGATGCTCTTACAGGAGCAAGCCAACTTTGCTTATTTATTTACTGGATTTCTGGCTGGCCCCATGAGCCACACGGCTCCGTTTACGTTGCATTACATTACATTTAGCAGTTATATCTCCCAGAGCTGTAACATTTCACAGGATGGGGCACTACAGTGGAGATTCCGGCTGTGTGATTGTTTCAGTGACAGCACCGAATGCTTGCTAATCCGGACTAACAGATTCTTTCTCCCCAGGACAACTGGAAGTGGGGTCCCCACCCAGGGAGCATCGCTGAGGCATGTTGCCCTTTGAAGAGCCTTTCTTCAAGTTTTCCAAAATGTGCAAACTTGGTTATATGCAAGATGGAAAGCATTTGAGATTTAAATAAATGAATGATGAATGATAAATAAAGGAAATGGAGGAGGAGGAGGAGGAGGAGGCAAACTGAAGGCAGAGTCTGCTGCCTTTATCACATGACATAAACGAATGGGGGCTTGTGCCCCTCCTCCGTCCGGTGCTACAGCCCAGCTCCAGAGGGGCTGCCGAGAAAGAGGCAGCAAACTGCTTCCCTCCAATTGAATGCATTCGTGCTCATAGGAGAGCCAGGAGCTGCCACTCCTTTTAGGAGAAGTTGCACATGTCTTATGGTCACTGAATCAGCTGGCCACCCTTCCTGATCTGTCAGTCCCATCGTCCCTGTTTGGCTGAAACTTTTCTCTGCTCTTTAAGCTACATTCTCTGTTTATTATGCACCTCCAGTCTGTACTTTTCATCTCCCACTTCAGTCCCACTGGAAACATTTCAGCCCTCAAAATTCACAGCAGAAGAGGTGGAATAAGTAATTGCCAGGACTTAAAGGCAAAAAAAAAAGTTGTCATGAGAAACCCACTGGCTGGGGCAGCAGGAAGAGATAAAAAGGGAGCCAGGACTTCCAAGAGCAGATGGAGAAAACAGGGGCTCCTCTGAGCGTCCCAGACAAAAGTGGGCAGGAGCTAATTGTGGGCTTTGTCGATTGCCCACACGCGCAGCACATTGCCTTCGTTTGGTAGAACAAGGGCCTCCCCCAGCATCCCCAGCACAGTGGCACACGGAAGCATGCTTTTATTGCATGTGTTGAGCAGTCATGCATTGCCTTGGGACACAAGTCACCCGCCGAACTTGTGGAGACAAGGAGGGGCACGTGGCATATGGACTGGCCGACTGGGTCCGCCAAGGTCGCCTCCTGCTGGATGGAGGGTGAAACTCCAAAGGCATGAGAAGGACGGGCAGCCGGGAAGGGCAGAGCCGTTTGCTGTTCGCTTGCCATGGGCCCTTTTCGTCCATGCAATGCGGGTTTACTTTCACTTACTGTTTCCAAAGCTGAAAATGAGTTAATTGCAAACACTTGAAAGCTTTGTCCCTTAACGGATATATCAAAGTTGGCCAAGTAAAACATCTTGCTAGACTTACATCTGGCCTATTTTGACTGTTTCAATAGTTCATAAGAGGACTTTATTTTAGATTTCTCCATGTTCCCCCCATCATCATTATATTCCTCCCTGAGTCCCTCCAATTTGTCTAAGTCATTTCATTTAAAGAAAATTGCCCATGCATCACTGGATGCGGTTCAGTGTTTTCACATGTGGTTAATCAGAGCAGAGGAGAGCAATTCCTCTGCTTGTTTTACACATAATGCTGTCATTAATTCCGCCCCAATCCTGCTCCTGCTCCCCCAGAAGCAGGCCTGCTTCCCACTGCCAGCTCTTCATTGCTGCCCAGAGAAAGAGGCGAGACGTTGCCGCTGCCGCAGAGGGATTCTCTATCGCTCCACGGTCGCCCTGCTCTGGGCACGGCCACGTGGCTGCAGCTTGTGTCCAGCTGCTGGCTCAGCCAGGCCCCCGGGGTCCCCCTCCCATGGTCCCTGGACCCACATCTGAAAAGGTAAGGCTGAGCCAGGCACTCTCCCCCAAGGAGCCTCAAAGTATCCCCTGAACCTTCTCCCACAGAGCCCTGCCGTGGAGCCCCATCTGCTCAGTACCACACTCCCCACCTCCAGCGGGCTCCCCGCTTCCTTTCCCATACAGCAGAGGGTGGGAGCTGGTGCCCTCTGCCATGCTCACGGGACCACTGTGGCACCAGGGGGAGGCAGCAGCGACCCCCGGGGTAGGCAGGTCGTCAGCAAGGGCACGGAGCCTGGCACTGGGCCCAGAGGGCCCTCACCCCCGCATATTAATGTAGCATCCCCATTTCCAGCTGAAAAATGCTGCCGGAGACAGAACGATCATAAGGAAATGAGCCAGGAGGTGTGGGGAGATGCCAGCAGTGCTGTGCATATTTGGCAAAAGGAAACCTATACTGAGAAACTATGGATTCTGTAACCAACGTTATAGGAAGTTTAGCATCTTGGCCACGGAGAAGGTGTAGGCAGGGTACCACAGCCTGCGCGCTCATCCATCTTTGTGGTCACGATGACACGTCTCGCAGAGATCCGCTAGATTCACACTGATGCCGCAAGAAGAAGCTTGTGTGGAAATGAAGGCTGCGTGGAAAAGCCTGGGAGGCAAAGGGGTCCTAGGAAGACTGAAGAGCAACAGGGATGGGGCCCTCTCAGTGGAAGCCCCTTCGTTTCTGGAATAGCCTCCCAAGGGAGGGAGATTTCTGGCTTTGCTGGCCTTCCAAGGAGTCTAACAGCCTATTATTATTATGCTTCCAATCTGCCTCTGAGAGATTTTATAACACCGTTTTAGTAATTAGGTAATCTACTGTTATTGTTATGTCGTTTAACATTATTATTTTATTATTTTAATAGTTTGCAACAAAGTAAAAGGTAAGAGAGGTGCTGGAGAGCATCAGATGTAAGAAAGGGGGAAAAAACAGAAAAACCAAATGACTAACTGGAAAAGGAAGCCCATTAGAGATGGGAAGATTCACATATCAACTGGAGCTGCAGAGCCCAGCCAGGCTAATGTTAACAACTTCTTCCAAAAATAAAAAAAAGACAGCTTTATCTATAGCTGGAGGCATCTAGGTTTTTGGTTATTATTGTCTTACTCTGTAGCTATCACTGTTCACTGTTTATAATGAAAACATCTTGCATTATTTGTGGACACCGGGGCTTTGGCAGAATTCTAAAGGACGTGCATTCCTTGTGCAACCCCCAGGCCAGCCATCCGTGTTTGCTGCTCGACAAATACACAGGCTCACACCGGGGCCATGAAAAGGGGCTGCACTGGGGGCTTGGAGACGCTGAAACAAGTTGCGGGGCCATCTGACCATGCAAAAGACTTGCAGGGCGGTGTTCGACGTGGGACGTGCCTGCATGGTCCCAGAAGATGGAACAGGCAAATCGGAGCATCACCATCTGTGTGTTCTGCTCACTTAGGATAAAAGTGAGGAGCGCTGGGAAGGATTAGTGAGCTGGGAACCGTCCAGTGCTGCCACAGCTTGCCAACGGATGTTTAGCTGCGTGCGGATGCCACGCTGCATGCTACTGATAACCTGCCATGTTGGATTGGTATGCTGCTCTTTCAGAAAACGAACTGCAAAGCATTTTACAAGCAGTGGCCTTGACTCTGCAGACCAGCCCCCGCATACACAAACCTGAATGCATTTCATCCTCTGCTATCCACTGGCAAAGCATTCCTGAGGAGGAAGCACATGAGTGCAGGAGGCACACCGACCTCCACCCAAGCAACCACGGCCAGGAACCCTGCTATGCCTGATGGGTTGTGAGCTCTGCTGATAAGAACCCAAAAGAAATGCAGGAGGTGGGTGGGGGAGGACTGTGCCACCTCCCCAGCCGGCGTCCGGAGGAGCTAGGCCAAGAAACATAGAAACACAGAAACAGAGCGAGTCAGAAAGGGCCTCCTGGGCCATCTAGTCTGACCTCTGGCACCAGCCAGCTCTGCTCACGACATGCCCACCATGTGCATGTCCAGCCTGTCCTTGAACACCCTCACCAATGGGGCCTCAACGACCTCCCGTGGAAGCCCATCCCACGCCCTCGGGGTCCTGACTGTCAGGAAGTGCTTCTTGGCATCCAAATGGAACCTTGGCTCCCTGAGCTTGGCTCTGTTGGAGCGCGTCCTGCCTTCCCCTGCAGGGGAAGCATGGAAAAGCATGGAGGCAACGTCTTCTTCCTATTGGTGCTTTCGAAAGCTTTGTCTGGGCAGCCAAGCTTTTCGGCACTTGCCTCTGTCTTACAAGCAAGACACCCATTTGTGCCTTGAGGGGCAGCTCAAGCCCAGCATGGCCACTCAGTGCAGCAGGGCCTTCCCAGACTTGAGCTCCACAGTCTTGTGGCTCCTGCTGCCCGAACAGCAGTTCTTTGCCATGAGGAGGCGTGTTAGAGAAAAGCTCAGCAGATGCAAATAAAAATAAATAAATAAATGCACACTATCTTGGATGACTGCAAAGCTGAGTCTGCCGTGGACCATCTCTCTCCAGATTGTACAGATCACATGGACTAGTGAACCATTTTTAACTGTTAGGAATGGTTTGTGCACATGAATATTTTTGCAAAGGCACATTTGCAGGCATGAATTAAATGTTTCTGTGCCCGCCCGTCCCCGTCCCTGGCTGATCTGAGTCCAGCAATGAAAACACAATGAAGAGAGAGATTATTGACAATCCACAGAAATCTGGAGGGAACAGATTTAGCAACACCCACCCTCCAGCAACTCTCATCGGCCCTGTAAGCCATGCAGGTTTGATGGCTGCGGAAACAGGGCTAGTAAGAGTCTGCGAGGGGAGAGGGACACATTTACGCACCACCTGAAAATGGATGCTTCATCCAGACTGAAAGGCCACAGTGCATAACTGGACTTGTGCAACTGGCAGCACGTAGTTCTGCATCTGAGTCCTGCTCCAGACCAGGTTCCCCAGTGACCCCATCACAACAGCGGGAATGGTGTAGAAGTTTTGTGCAGAAGCAGTTCTGCTGCATAGCCCAAACTCCACCGTGGAGCAGCTTTTCTAACTCACTGCACGGGGATGGCTGGGGTGTGTGTGTGTGTGTGTGTTTTAACTGAGATGCTCATCATTTTGCTGCTCCATGAACAGGTATCAGCAGGGCTATCTCGAGGCATGTTGCCACTTAGTCAAGTATTTTTATTTATTTATTTATTTATTAAAACATTTCTATGCCGCCCCATCACAGCAAAGCCTCGGGGCGGCTCACAGCAATAAAAGTATACAAATTCATTTAAAACCTTTCCAAAAAAGTAAGCCCCCTATGCGCACTCACACTCATTGCTGTCGGTTCCTGAGCAGCATAAGCAGATGGAAAGAGGGCAAAGAGAGAGTGTGTGTGAGAGAGAGTTTCTTGAGATAATTATATCTTCTTTCTTGAACATGACAGCATTTATCAGTGTCACTGTAATGTAAACATTAGACCTTTGTCTGGAGCATGATATATGCATCCTTTGAATCAGGGGTCTTCAAGCTGTCCAGACGCAGCCCCACTTCTCATTCCCAACCTGCAACTGGCTTTGGCTTTTCCACTTTGCATGGCCCCTGCACCTCCACCAAAAGCCCTTTGTGGCAACACATTCACCTGTTCTACAAATAAGGGCAATTGCACAGCAAATTAAGGGTTTTTAAGGGCATGAATACAAATCCGTGTGAGTGGGAATCTGCACAGCCACACAAGATGCTGATGACTGTGGGGGTGGGGGAGATCAGCAGAGAACAACACAAAGGCAGCAGTCCTTGAAACTGAGCAGCAGCCCTTTGCCAAAAGCAGACACTGAGAGATGATGGCGTGTATCAAAATATCCTCAGAGCCAAATAGAAAAGCATCCAAAATCCATGTCTTTCACTGAGCATCTTCACAGCCATCTGTCTCCATAACTCCTTGGAAGTATCAGTGAGAAACAGCACAGTATGAAAATCGATACATTTCTATACCTTCACAAGCAAGGAGGACTGGATTACTCGAGAGAAAGCAAATTCTGATCATTCAACATTCACCTCTTTGCAGCCACGCCAACAAATCTTCAGATGTTAAGGAGTAGCACAGAGCGGCAGTGGAGTTTGTGCATCTCTATTCACGAGCAAGGAAGGGGCCACTGTGATGTGGTTGCCCACCCAACAACAAAGATTTAATCGCCTCTCCCACAATCCTTCCAAAGAGCTGAGAGGAAGAAAACTGATATGTTCAAAACATGGTACCGGAGGAAACTTTGCAAATACCTTGGACGAATAGAAAGGAAAACAAATGAGTCTTGGATCGAATCTGAACAGGCAAAAGCACATATAGGGTTAGGGTTTGAAAAACGAGGTGTCCTGGCATGGTTTTGATGGTTGGAATGTGTTTAGAAGGGGCAGAGATGTTGAACTGTGCAGAAAAAGCTACTCAAGGAAGGCTTTTTCAAAATCACCTTTTTGTTTTTGTTTGCTTGCTTGCTTGTTTATTTTAGGGGGGGTTGTTGTTTGTTTCTTGCATGACTCACCCTTGGACATGAGACAGCAATGACATTGATGCTAGCAAGACCAAGTGAAAAGAATTGATCCAAGCATTGAGAAGATAAACAGGAATCAAACAATGGCTTGGTGAGTTGTCTAATCACATAACACTTTCCAGCAATTCACAAACATCTCATTAAGATACATGGTTTAAAGCCAAAGGACTTGTGTGGGTCCGTCTTTGGCCAGCAGAGTGTGGGCTGCATCTGTCCAGAATCCCATTTGGCACTGCAAGCTGGATCAGGACGGCCGTGAGACGGCGCTCAACCCACCTGGTGGCCAGGCATTCTGAGACGAACATATTTGCACACGAGACCAAGCAATTCCAAACTTTGGTGAAGTCAGCAGTCATCCAATTCTAGTGGTCGGTGGGGGTCTTTCGGAGGACCTTACCTTTCAAAGTAGTAAACATGGCTTGGCTTAGTGTTTGCTTGTACCTCCTTTCAGTCCCAAGCTGTAAGCAAAAGATCACATGGTGTAGAGACTGGCCATTCTCCTTCCCCGAAGCTTAAAGCATTATCAATTTCGGTAGGTCTCTGTTCCAGGAATCTGTCAGCACATTTGTAATCAGCCTCTTCATGAAATATCCTCGGGGGCATTTGCCTAGACTTCATCTCTTCTCAATTGTCATTGTGCTTCCTTTCCTGAAATGCTAGGAGTTTGGAAAATACGATGGGCCCGACAGGTGAGCCATCGCAATGCCTTGGGCTGATGTGACAGGCTCCCGAAGCAAAAGGTGCTGGTAGGCATGAACTGGGAAGCAAACATGACCAGTGGAGCTTGGTGATGCTGTGTCAATTCAGTCCTGTACCCAACAGGCAGAAGGACACCAAAAGTTCGTCGTGCCTGTCTTAAGGCGGACTCCAGGACACTTGGTGGCTGTTACACTGGAAAATCAATTGCCATTGTGCTTAGGTCAGAATACCATAGAAACCTCAAGGAAATGCATCTCTTGTAGTGACTACAGATACTACGCATTTGGACCGTGCTTTTGCCTGTTCGGAAGATGACTTAAACGCCAAGTGCGCAAGGGCACTGGGTGAAGTCAAGCCATGAGCCAAACCTAAGCCAGGTGAACTAAGAGCAGTGCTCAGAGCATCTTTCACCTTCCCCTCCTTGGCAAACTCTCCCCCCCCCCGCCCCCCGCCCACCACCACCACCACCTTGGTCTCTCTCTGAACTCCAGTTTGAGAAATCTGCTGTAGAAATTGTGATGAATCCCGACCTTGAACTGCTCCATTCCCAGGACTTTAAAAAAAAATTAAATGTGCCATGAATTAAGATGTCACTTGCAGCTGCACTCTTTGCAGTGGCACTTCAGTCACGCATGAATGGCAGGTCTGCAGGCAAAGCTGCCCTGGAAATGCGATCTTACCGGCAACGCAAAGCGCCCTGCTTCCCAGCCCAGCTTTGTGAGGGGAAGGAAAGGGACACAGCAGCTCCCCCTCCTCCATGAGGCTCTCACGGCTCGCTTTCCATCACCAGCTTTTGACAGGTGCAGAATGTGAACAAGCGGCTAGGCAGTAAAACCACAGCTGGGGGCAGGGGGATGGGACAGGTGGGCTTACCTGTATCTGCCAGTGAGCCTGGGTTCTGTTGGGAACTGGGAGACTCACATCCAGGGCGGAAATGGGCTGTGCAGCTAACTGACAAGCTCTGGATTAGCTCTGGGAATCCTAAACTCTGTGCCAAATGTAGAGCGAAGTCCTGGGCTGGCCTGAGGCAAAGAGCAAAGGACACCCTCCCACTCAGCCCCAGTTGAGGCACATGATCATATCCGCAGCCAGCCAGGGTGTTTTGGCCTGTGAAGCAGAGAATCCTGCAAACAAGAAGAAGCAGGCTGCGCTAGAGGTCCAGGGGCACTGCTTAGGGAGGGAAGCCGAGCAACTGAAAGGCCACTTTCCGCTCGTGGGGCACATTTGATCAGGGGTTCGTCAAGCGCTGTTCTTGGGGAGAAGGCACAGATGGGGCTGTGAGGTGGCCACCCTCCAGTGCCACCGCGATGGAGCAGCCCTCAGCCCACCCACTTTGCCTCCAGCACTGGCCCGTCAGTCCCCTGGAAGGTGCACGAGCGAGGCGCGACGATCTCGGGGAGTGCCTAGGGCTGGAGGGACCTGCAACTGAGGTTCCCTTTCTTGTAGTGAGCCCTTTGATTGCTCCTTGCAGAGGTTCCAGGTGAAACCGAACTCTATGCATGTGTCTAACCCTGCTACAAATCCATCTCAGTTAAGAACCATCATCACGTTTGTGGTAATAATGCAGACCGTCCATTAGTTAAGTGTTGTGCAAAGTGCTGAACAGATCAGTCCGACAGACGAATGTCAGCAAAGTTCGCTAAACCTGACTCGGCAGTGAACTCCAGGGCCTCATTAAAACTAGTCTCGGAGTGAGGCAGGCTCCAACACGCTTCAGGACAGTCCTGCAGCGCCAGGCCTGGTGCCGCATGCAGGGAAGAGAGGGCTCGCCAGGCCACTTCCAAGGCTGGCCAAGGGCAGGCGAGCCTCTCAGGGCTCCCCATGAAGTCTCTCTGCGTTTTCCCCCATGACGGGCGCAATGGAAGCATCCCCATTTGGCCCATGAGGAATGAGAAGGGAGTTTTGGGCAAGCAGTGCTGAGGGTGCGGCGGATAAGACCCTGTCCCTCTGCCGGGGTCATCCTCAGAAGCAGGGTCCCGGACTCCATTTTCACCGCAGCACCTCTCCTGCTCCCAGGGATCAGTGGAAATGCAGGGGTGGATCTGGGACAGGCATCCTTTGCCCAAGCCTAGTTGGTCCAGGCCTGAATTCTTGTGAATTTCATAAGTGAAGAATTCAAATAATTTTCCAGCCAGACAAAGCATTGTTTTTATACATCCACTGGCCTTAACAACAAGGGAAGGAAAATTCCAGCCAAACAAACCCCAAAGCCAACCCAAAGGGAGCCTTGGGAAGCCCACCACACCCGCCTCAGTGATCAAGAATCCTGGGCTAACTGGCTACACTGGGCACTTGGACCTCTCCCGGCGTGTGTGCAGGAGCGGGACAGCAAGCAAGTGAGTGGGGCCATCCCTCCTTTCTGGGCATGCCAGCGCCTGGCATGGCCTGCTGCCTGTTGCCCGCCAAACCAAGACACCCTGAAAGGACAGGTTTATTGAAGGAAAAGCATGAGAGAGAAAAGCGAAAGCCAGGTCCCTAG
The DNA here is from genome assembly GCA_023646645.1 of Varanus salvator macromaculatus. Taxonomy (NCBI): domain Eukaryota; kingdom Metazoa; phylum Chordata; class Lepidosauria; order Squamata; family Varanidae; genus Varanus; species Varanus salvator. Next base: position 3,985,647 of record JAIXND010000674.1, on the reverse strand, counting down.
CTGAAAATAAAGTAAAAAGGCTCGCCAAATTCTCTGAGGCAAAATAGAATGCGGGTCATGCACAGCAGGGCACCCCCATCTCTGTGGAGCCAAGGAGAGGAAGACTCTGGGGACAATGGCCAAAGAAATAGTGTCCGGCCAGCCGGGCGGGGGGGGAACAGGGATGGTCGCCCAGCCAGTCCCACCAGTCAGAGGAGCAGCTTGCACATGGCTCTTTCAGCAGTGGGAAGCCCTTCACAGAGAGGTCCCCCTGCTGTGACCCCTTTGGTCCTGGGTCTTTTTCAAAGTTTAGCTGGGCATTTACATGGTTAAAGAGATGTTAGTTCATCTGAGGCATTATCTGCTGCTCTTTAAGCTTCTGTTCTCGCTGTCTCTTATGCCTGATGAAGAGTCATACATAAATGTTTCAAAGGAAGAACCAGACAAACAGATTTTAAAAGCAGAGAGGTTTTCTCACATGTAACCTTGGACTGAATTTGAAAATGGTGCGCATGCATTTTTCAGAGTGTTTTTAAAAAATACAGCACTACAAATATCCAAGCTTGAGCTGAAGGGGTCCTTGACCCCATCCCAGGAATCTTGGAAAGCAGCGCTGTGCAGGCCAGTACTCAACACTAGCCTAGGTGGCCACTGGGTGCCCACCGAGCCTTCCACGTGGCCTCATGCAGCCCGTTCTCTCGAACTGTCCGGTGGCTCATTTACCGTCCTTCTTCTGCTCTCCTCTGTTCCCCAAGGCAGGGATCCTGCAGGCTCAAGGCAGAGCCCATGACCGCAAGCTGTGGAAATCTTTAATTGCCTTGAAAATGTTCCTCTCGCGTAATTGAAACACAGGCTAAGCGGTGCAGCATAACTCACGGTGCTCTGTCCCAGACAGTAATTGAGCCACAAAAGACAGTAAAGCAGTCAGTGGCATGAGGAATGCTTTGCAGGAGCGTGCATTACCCACCAGCAGGTTCCAGGCCATTAACGGCCGAGATTTGCCAGAAACAACCCAGGGAATCAGGCTGGAATTTAGGGGGAACATTCTCCTCTGATTGCTATCAGCGGACAGAGCTGAGCGAGCAGTGCGCTGAGCATCGCCACCACCCTGACGGGCTGTGTTCAGCAGGAGAAGTAATCACAGTCCCTCGGAGTGACACAACCAAAAAGGGTAACTTTGAGGGTTGTGCTTAACAACCAACTTTGCATTTCCCCCCCTGCAAGTCTTTTGCCTTTTTAATCTGCTTTTACCCCTCTCCCGAGCCTTTGAGGAGAGCAAAGATTATGTGGAACCAAGTTAAATAATCATCATCATCACATTTAAAGTGCTTTGGAACCCACAGGGATGTTTAAAAGTGGTATTTAATTCAGGAAAGCTCCTGCTAGGGGATGGTTTTCGGTGTCTCGCTTGCTGTCAGGCTCACTTAAAAAAGAGAAAAACAGGCTTGAAATACAGCAACACTGCTGTACTTTTAACCAAGAATCATACAGCTATAAAGTTGAAAGGAACCACAAATTGCTTCATCCAGCACTGCGCCTGTCTCCTCCCCAGCTCAGCGCTTGCACTCCAGACCAAGGGAGCCAGAAGGAAGCTCACCAGCCGGCATTTCGCTCCGATCCAGGGAGGTGAACTGTGTGGTAAAACTGCTTGGGCTGAGCATGTAGCCATCCTCCAAAGAGAGGAGAGGACACACTTCGGCGTAAAGCGTGCACATGCAGGTGAATGCAAATGGCAGCTCTGTAAACGATTGCTGTGCTCAATGTACTTAGCTACACTGGAGTTATAGGTCCAATATGGTGCCATCCTTTGAGGCTGCCCGGCTGGCTCCCGAAGGAGGGCAAAGGCTGGGCCCACCTCTCCCAGAGGCTTGGGCCTGCCAGGAGGGGGTCATTCTCGCAAGCTTCTCCCCACAGTGGCTGCAAGGGCTGGGCAAGGAGTCTCCAAGTCCGCAGCCCCAGCATTGACCTTGGAGCAGGCCTTTGTCTCCATGGGGGTGGTGCAGGTTGCATCTCACCCACAGCTCCCCCCCGCTCCCAGGGCATCCTTGGGACCTGGTTTCCTGTGCTGGACTGGGGAGTAGGAGAGCCAATAGTGCCCACATTAACACAGGCAGATCAATTTCTGATCAGTTTTGCCCGTCGGGCCACCTGTGTCCTCTGCAAGAGCAGGGGACTAATTCCAGTGTCTGGGCAGGGCGGATGGATCTGGATGGTTCTCTGAGGCCTTTTGGGGATGATCCTGCCCAGCAACCCCAACATGGTCCTGCTTTCCACTTGGATGGATGGGATGGTCCAGGTTATTGATATGATCACTGCCAAATGGCTTTGAGGTAGTCAGAAGACAGTGCCAGATTCTTGGTACTCGGAGGAGCTCTGGGCAACGAGGAGACAACTGTGTCGATAATTAGAGCACAGATGGCAGAAGACCCATAACAAACGCAAATGAACTTGGCTAAGAATCCATCTGTGCATGAATTCTGCGGTGGTGGTGGTGGCTGCACGGAAACTGCACTTCTCTGCCACCGTTACGCCTCTTCCGTGATGTCCAGCAGAGCTCTTTGAGCTTCAAGTCCTTCTGGACGTAGGGTCCCGAACAAAACAGCTTGAACCTCCAAGGCCCCCTTGGGCCATTTCCTGGGCACTTTGCAGATAAAGCCACTTGTATTTGTGCTGGCTTGGAAGCCATTCCTTTGAGTGGGCAGGGCCAGTGCACCATTCATCCATGCTGCGGATGTAGTTCAGCATGGGGGAATGATGTCAGCCATTGGTTTCCTAGCTACTTGTCCATCCTGGCTGGTGAAACCTTCTGGAGTTGGGTTGGGTACCCATGCCTCAGTATGGTAAATGACCCCTTGAGGGACAGTGAGGCTCCTATAGCTTTGGAAGAAGCAACTATGAGGCCCTTGTTGAAGAAATGAAATCTAGAACATGTGGCTCCGGATGAAGACTGCAGTGTGTCAAGTGTGCCATTCTTGGGCAAGGAGCCCAAGCTGTGCTGGAGGAGACCAATCACCTAGATCCCTTACAGCCATCTTCAAACTGTGTGATGGGCTGAAGCAGCCCTGGTTGCTTTGGCTGGTGTGTTTCCAAGCCCAAGTGTTGCTTTTAACCCTTCAGGCCTTGGATGGTTTGGGACCCCATTGCTTGAAGGACAATGAGAAGGGGCCCTTCTCACTTGCTCATTGGTGAGAGAAGCTGGGGTGCCTGCACAGAGAGGACCTTCCTGCAGTGGCTCCCCATCTTCAGAATAAGCTGCCAGCGAGCCTCTGCCAAGCCCTGTCACTGCAGGTTCTTCAGAGGGGCTGGAAAGCACTTGTCTTGCCCTGGTTTCCTCCAGATACGACTGCTGTTGCTGCGAGTTTTATTGCTGGTTTTGTTCATGGTTTTTATTACTATTTTATGGTCCTTTCAGGGCTCTTCAAACTGCTTCAGTTTTATCTGTTTTGTTGTTGCACACGTCCCTGGGAGAGCAGCCAAGAAAAGCTCTCCAGGGACGAGTGCACACCTGCATAGCACATGCGCATCCAGGAGTGCCCCAGTGCCCCCAGCACCTGTGACCCACACGAGCTGCAGCTTCTGCCCCAGATGCACGACCCACGGGCCTCCAGGGCCTGCTGTCCTGGTGCTAATGTCGGCCAAGCAGCTCCAAGGGCTCTGGTTTCCCTTTCTTGTGCCTCTGTCTTTAAACTGGACTTGGACTGCAGCTCGCAGCCCAGGCAGTTCCCTGCACATGGGAGGTCGGCCCATGCCCGCTTTGGCAGGTGACAGTGCTAGAGTCTGGAGAGTCGCTCAGGTGCTGGGCCATGTCACTCTCCACCAGGAACCCCTCAGTGTCTGCAAGGACTCCCTCTTTTTCTAGCTCTGCTGATCTTTGGCTTTCCCCATTTTTTTGGAATGAGACACAGACAGTTCTGAGTCAGTGCACTGCAACTGGCAGACAGATGCCAGCGGAGTGAGTAAATGACTCAAACAAGCAAGGCCAAGCTACATGGAAATGGGGAATAAATCCCAGCGATTACCCACAGCAGCTCATGGACGTAACACCTCTCCTCCTCTGAGCAGTCTTGTGTTTTTGGCCAGCAGAGCTTAATGAGGGCTTCCAGGGCCTCTTGCACGCTACCCCCCAGGACATCCAGGACCCGTCCAAGGCCCACGGTAATGTATTTGCTTCGCACTTCCAAGATAAAACGTCTGGCAGCTGCCAGGATCCAGTGCCACAGCCACTGAATGACTGGGACCAGCATTTAAAATATCCCACAGGGAAACTTTGCATGTGCACAGCTCCCTACCCTGTGGCTTTCATCTCCTCCTAAGACAATCTGGAAGACGGGAAATCGTGCTGATCGTTTCCTGTTGCTGCCACCAAGGAGGGTGGTGACCTGGGTTGGGGAAGACATGGAAGGAGGACACTTGGCTGGGGGCCTCCTCGAATCCTAAGCAGGCAGACAGCAAGTGCCCAATGAGCCCGTGCCCAGTCCTTTTCACTAGCTACTTTTCTCATGCTCATTTAAAAGAAGTGGGACCGTTTGAGGCAATCCATTATGGCTACTTTTGAAAATAAATGTAAGCCAACATTTCTGCTTTAACATTTTTTGTCTGTCATTAAAAGGCTTGGGAGCTTTTAAGCCGAAGTGTGAGCATTGCTATGAATAATGCAGGATCCCTCCAGATCTTGAAGACTTCACTGTATCCATAATACATGCAAGTCAGTAGAGAAGAAGTCACTAATGCACGGATATGGAGCTAAAGTGGACAGCTAGTCCTCCCCCACTTCCTCCTGGAAAGGAAATTGAAAGAAGTTGCTTGAGGAACTGAATGTGCAGCTGTGAGCAAGTCAACCATTTCTACGGATGCCTGGTAGACCTGAAGCCCACTGTGCTGTCAGTGTGATCAGATGGGCCTGGATCACAGGAAGTTCAATAGACGTCCTGCCCCCCGTGACAAGCTGCCATTCAAAGGGCTGACGCAGAGATGCTCCATTGCATGAATGTCATTCATGGTGGGATGCAGCAGCATCTTCTCCTGCTGGTGTGATCCTTCAGTAGCTGGCCCAAGAGACCAGCTATCAAAGAGAGGGACCCACGTTGAAATCATTTTGCATTGCCTGCCCTTCAGACAGTTAAGCCTTACAAGGACCCTGAGAGCAAGTCGCGGATCTTGTCTCCATGCAGTAGATGGAGGAGCACCAAGTGGGGTGAGGCCAAGAGAGAGAGAGAGAGAGAGAGAGAGAGAGAGAGAGAGAGAGAGAGA
>JAIXND010000674.1:3941398-3980408 GCA_023646645.1 Varanus salvator macromaculatus | reverse complement strand
AGAGAGAGAGAGAGAGAGAGAGAGAGAGAGAGAGAGAGAGAGAGAGAGAGAGAGAGCAGCTTGGTAGGGCCCTCTGGGGCCCACGCAGCTGGGCAGGCATTCAGCATCTTGGCCACACCAGATACCTGCTCAGAGGTTGCCCTGGAACCAGCGCATCACCCCAAGCAGGCTCAGCCAGCTAGGCAACCATGAGCTTAGGACCTGCACCTCGAGCGTCACTTGCCATGCTTCAGAAGTTGCCTCTGAATGGCTCAGGCAGAGCCACGAGCACCGTGAGGTGATGGAGTGTACATGGTGGTGCAATTCCGTGCATCCGGTGTTGAGACCACCTCCATGGGTGTGCGCCGGGCATCATGGAGCAGACCTAAGAGACATGCTCAGTGGAAGTGGCCGCACTGACTCCAGGAAGCCTCCTGTGAGAACTCTTCATTACACATTTTGGAGGAGCAGCAAATGTATAAAACATGAAATGGGGGGTGGGGGGATCCAATTCTTGGCAGCTCAGGAAATGGATTCTTCAGTAATGTTTATTCACGTAATATTTGGTGACTTTTCCCTCCACCATCTGAAGTTATCTTGCCTCTCTGCAATTTAGCTTTGCGGAGAGTATGTTCACCAGCATCTTATCGTTTTAATAGCTCTTCCCTTTCAGATAGGTGTATCAGAGGGATCCACCAAAGCTCAGCTTACTTTAAATGTAAGCTGCTGTGTGCAAGGCTCCTGCCCTTGCAGAAAGCCACTTAGGCCCATAAAACCAACCTGGAAAGCCACATGCCTCCACGGCAGCTTTTCTTCTGAGGCCGCTGAATAGGGAAAATTGAAAACACTGTTATGATCCCACTTCTTCTGCTCCTGCTTCAGAAATGGAGTATCATTAGAACAGCTGCCTGAAGTCTGCCAGAGACAAGACAATCTCGCCTGCCTTCCTGGAAACTGGACACGCTGTAGGGAGCCCAGAGTGGTCGTGCCACAGGCGAGGGGCTCTCCTGGCACCATTAAGCTCTCTGCCCCCCTTGTGGTGAGGAAGCCGGGGGCATGCAGTGTGAGGCTGGGTTTTGTGGCCCGGCGAAACTCTGAGTCCCATTCCCGAGCAAAAGAACGAGTTCCTATATGCACGCACCTTTATAGGGAGCTGGCCAATGAGGGCAGTTTCCCCAGATTCACAGCGGGGTTATAGGACCATGAGCGGATCTCTGGACTAAGAAGCCCAGCTCAGATGGGGGGCTCATAGTGCTGCATGCCGTGCGCCAGTGCCCAGAGTCCCGCAGGACATGGGGTGCTGCGAAACGCCACTTCAGGGCCACCCAGGGCCTCCTGCCAGGTGCCTCCCCTTCTCTGCCACTCCCAGGAAGGCAGAGCCTCACAGGGCCAGCTGGGAGGCTGCCCCCGGAGCACACTCAGCTGTGGGAGGCCTGCTTGTTCAGTGCACATCTGGGGCTCCAGCCGTTTCACCAAGTTGCCACCCCACCCCAAATAAATAGAAAGGGGCTCCAAGGAGTGCATTCAGGAAATGTCAAGGCTCCGTTGCAGCCATTCCCAGAAACTCTGAAAATAGCTCGTGTGTCCAGTGGGCCAAGCATGCCTGAATGCAAAGCTCAAGCCAAAGAAGGGAACCTGCTTCCACGACCCCCAGGCCCCAGGAAGACCTGGAGATCCTTGCGGAGCCGCACCGGCAGCTGATGCTGGTGGGAGCGCAGCCGTGCAGGACGCTCCGAAGCAGAAGGCTGGGCCAAGCTTCATGGGAGCGTAACCCAGCGGGAGCGGGCTTGGATGAGCCCTATCCTCACTTGATGGGCCTTCGTGCAGGAGAGTCCCCCACCAGGCTTCTCTCGCTGAAATCTCCCTGCCCTTTCCCCCTCCCGTCAGCCATGGCTGCTGTGATCTTGTCATAATCACATCAAGATGCTGCATGATACATACGGTGCAACTTCCACACAAACACTGCATTTTCTGGTGAAGGCCTGGAAACGGCCGTGATGCTACATTGCCCGGGAGGCACAGCCAGCCCCGTATGGCGTATGCTCCCGGGACATCCCTCTTCTATGGAGGCAGAAAATGGTTCCTGAACCGTGTCTCTTCTGGGAGACTCTCCTCCTCCTTGCCTCCTTTCCTGTGCACCCTCACTCATGCCAAGTTCGCAGGCTCCTTTGCCCCCTCCACACACTTTATAAAGCTTCAATGTTTGGGATGCTTTTCTGCTAGGAAAAGATGAAAGCAGCCCTGTGGGTCAGGACATGGGGAGGGACTGGGGGGGCTGTGGGTCAGGCAGGGAGGTGGAGGTGGTGTGGGATCAGCTGCAGGGAAAACCACTCCTGCCAGCGTCGGACGGCACTGTGGAGCCAGAGGGAAGCCGAGCCCCGGCTCCCCCTCACCCCGCCTGCTGCGGGTGGGCTGTGCGCTCACAATGGCTCTCCACAGCATTTGGGGCTTCAGAAGAGGATGCTGCTGGAGTGAGCCCAGGGCCTGACCCAAGAGCCCGGCCAGAGTGGACTGGCCCCTGCGGGGCTCACTGGCCAGCCAGTGCCGTGGCCCTGGGGGTGCGAAGCTGAGTGCTTTGGGGCACCGGTGCTTGGAGGGGCCCGTGCAGCATCGGCCTGGACTATTGAGCCGTTCTACCCTGGCAGGCCGCCCAATCATTCAAGCAAGAAGGACATGAGCTGCGAAGCCCATTTGCTCACTAGAAGATTGGCCTGTGTGGGGAGACTCTGCCCCATTCCAGGGCTGGCAGGGAGGCTGGCGCTGCTTCCCGGAAGCCTCGCGTACCCGCTCAGCAAAGCATTTAGTTGCTGTCACATGTGACCAACACTTGTGGGCACTTCGGGAAGTGGTGCTAAAGACATTCTGTGGACACGACGCAGCCACCCGGTGCTTAGTTTGGCTTCTTAAGGCACGTCTGCATCCAGGGGCTTAGGAGTCCATTTGTGCTGGACAGTCCCTTCTCCTGTGGACCATCTCACTGCCTCTTTTCCCCAGAGGTGGGGGGGGGGGCTTCTCGATCTTTGCATTGCCCCAAGGTGAAGTTGTTGGCAGGGTGAAAGGTTGGCCTTAAACCTCCCAGGGAGCCTTGAGGCCAATGCGCAGGCTAAACATCACATCACATGTGCACACAGTTCCCATTGGATGTTTGCTGGCACCCCCTCCAATGGGAGTGCATGCAAGAAGCAGGGAAGATGTCGGAAATTCTGCAGCGGTGGGACTAGCTCGTACCGCCTGGATTTGACGCCAGCGGCAGAGTCATGGTTTGGGGGGCAGTTCTTGTGGAGAGGTGGCGGACGAGTTAAGTCTGATCCCGCGCTCAGTCCCATCCAAGGTGTGGGTTTTTGTAAATCAACAACCACAAAGTGCATTCATTGTAATGGGCATTTTTCACATTGCTGCAGCTGCATCGATGGAAGCGTCCCACATTGACTAAAGTGTTTACGCATTTCAGAAATTTATGTAGGGGTTTTATTTTATTATTTTAGCATTTTTTCCAGTGCAGTTGATTTTTTCTTTTTTGTTCTTGTTTCCTTTTTCTTTTGCAGACTGCATGACAAGCCTGGAAATATACAGATTTCCAACCACAAATTGCATGCATTCCCATGTTCATTTCTGGAAGTATGGATCTGAGAAAACTATAAAACCTCCCCAGTGGAGCTAATTTCTTTCCCATCCCTACTCTTGTTTCAATCTCAGTTGTCATATAAATGTACAAGCTACACTGAGCACAACGCACACTGGCTGATACCTTTCAGTGCAGCTTCTTTCTGTATCTTGGAGATGGACTGTAAGAAAACACTGTAAATGCTTGTGAAATTTCCAGTGGAATTCCCATCTAGCAGCAGACTGCGAGAGCTCAGTTCCTCTGCGACAGGAGTCCTTGATCCTGCCTTCCTCGAGCAGAACGCCACGGAGCCCCTGCTCCTCGGCTGACTGCAGAACAAGTGCCTTGCTTGGTTCTTCTGCGGGACAGCAGCCTCTCAAGAAGCGGGCCGTTCCTTTGCAAGGGACGAGGAACGGCGGTCTGCTCGCAGGCCCCACCTGCTCGGCCTTCCCTGTTTCGTTGCATTACTCGATCCACAGTTAGTTCTCATGTCACTCCAGCTGCCCAAACTGCTGGCACCTTGAACCTGAAAGCAGAAGGAAATCACTGGGAGACACTTTGCAACACACACGGCATGAGTTCTTCTGCCAACTGACGCTTCGCACTCATGCTTTCCCCTCGCCATCACCTTGCTATCCTTCTACGAGACGTTTCCCTGCAGGGACTGGCTGCCCTCGAAGCAGGGTCTCCCTGCACGTTCCTGCAGGGCTGTGATCCTCCCTTCCTGCCGCTGGTGCCCCGGGGCCAGGTGGTCTCCTGGAAGGAAGTGCCGATCCCACACAGCCTCCCGCTGTTGAGAGGCAAAGACCTGGCAAGCACGTGGAGCCCAGAGGGTGATCTGCAAGGAAAGAGACAGAGCCTGGTGGAAGCAGAAGGACGTGGCCTGCTGCTTCAGGGGTGATTGGAGGTGCACAGCTAAGGTCGCTGTGTAGGGTGTGGGATTCTGGGAAGAACCCCGGGACTCCGGTCAGCATTCCTAGCACTGTGCAGCAGGCTTCTTCAGAGAAAAGGGTGCAGATCAGACCTTCTCCTCTTCTCTGGGAGTGGTGCTGTGCCACTTCAGACTCAGAACTGTGCTAACTGCAAACAGATGTGTGTCTGAAGTCCTCTAATGCGTTGAGTGGAGACGGACCAATGCAAAACAGCAGTCAAGCTGGGGGTTTTCTCCTCTATTCGAAGAAATCAGACTGTCCTTGCAAAGATGGGAATCCCCAGAGAAGAATTAAAGGAACAACTGGAAAATCTTCTAGGATTGGATGAAACTCATGCCACTGTTCAGCTAGAAGAGCATGTGAACTCCTGGATACTTTGACAAGGACACACGATACAGTTTGTTTGTTTGTTTGTTTGCTTGTTTTGAAAGGCAATTATTTCTGGAGACTGGAAGTTAAAGATGATACCAGCCTCCAAGCAATCCAATCTCATGTACTTGGAGCGTGTGCCTGTGTGTGTGCTGTGGGGAGGCAAACTGATTGCCTTTTGGCACCAGGAAAGGAAATCTCTACAGCACAGTTTATTTTGCTAGTTCACCGTGGCAGGATTTCCATCAGCATCTGGTTACGGACCCTGCTGCGCATGGCAGGAAAGCTGCAAGTACAGTTCCGTGAGGACCAGCCGGTCTGGAGAGGGGCTGACCCAGAGCAGGGCGACGTTTGAACACACACGTTTGCTCTGCTAGATGCAGTCGCTGACCGGCAGTCCTTCCATCGATGACGTATGGAAGGCCGATGTCTCACCTTCCCCACCTTTCCCCAGCTGTCGCAGCACCCAGAAGCAAGCCAGTGAATGGTCTCCCCATCCCTTCCCTCTTTCCAACAAAGCCCAGCACTTTTTCAAATATATATTCCAAGGAATTGCTTGCTGGTTTTCTCCCCAGCCACTTTCTGGGAGAGGCAGTGGCTGAAGGCACCACGTATTGGTGTGGGGTCAGCGTCTTTCTCCCTCGTGCATCTTCCTGTTGCAGGAACCCAGGTCGCATGGTTCCCACCACTGCACAGGCTTGCTGGCAGAGAAAGTTGGCCTCTCTTTGCACTGGGCCTTTACTGCGCTCAGGCCACCTTGCACGTGGAAATGCACGAATGCCCTCCCATTTGCTCCAAAGAGCCTTTTCTTGCATTCCATTCAAGCACTGATAAAACCTGGTGGTTTTGCATCTGTGTAAAGTTTTTAATTATCCAGTGTTACTTTCCCCTGCCACCTCTGCACTGTGTAGGGAGCCAAAGTCCCAGTTCAGCAGATCATCTCTTTGCCACAGAGGCTGGGAAGAGATGCTCCAGGAACTCTGGCAGGAAACTGACATGCCACAGAGACTGAGGACACCTGCCCCCCACTTCCTCTCCTCCCGCAAAGCATCTTTTGGCCCTTGGCAGGAGCACCGAGTGGAGCATGCAGGCTCAGTGAGAATGGAGGTGTGTGCAGACTCCGTGTACCCAGCAGTGCCTGGCAGCATTCTGGTCGCGAGGCTTCGAACAAGGAGCACCCTCGTCCCATTCCTGGCAAACCTGCTCATACAGTGTATGCTCCTTCAGATATTTTACAACCAGCCTAAAATGGAAGCTAATATTATTTCCCACATCCTACTATTGATGTCACCAAAGCTCATAATTAGTTAGACTATAAGTCGAACTTAATATGTTCATACTGTTCAAATGTATAATGAGCCCAGACTCTGATCATTCATATTTCCATAATTCAATGCAAAATTGATTACAGGTTAATTGCTGTTTTCTCTGCTTGCCTCATTTGAGGGGTGAGCATGACCAAGCCATCAAGCACCACACCTGTGTCCCTGTTCAGAGGCTGGCCACTGTGATAGTCTGTTAATGGGATGGCAGGAAGATCTCCCATCACATGCATGGAGTCCCATTAACTCTTTAGGATGCAGGCCTAGACAGGAAAACCCCGGCCCTGTCGTTCCCCAGCTGGCAGAGCTGTTTGGGGAAGGTTGGAAGTTACAAGACCTTTTTCTGTCTAAACATGGCACTATCTCTTACGAAGGTTTAGAAGTTTAGTTCCAAATCCATTCAATAACCAACTGTATTTGAAGAAACAAACATATTGACCTGTATCCACACATCGATCCATTTTTCTTTCTCTCTTGTAGCTGAGCATTCAGTTTCCCAGCAGCGAGTCATTTCATGGCTGATGCTGCTCCTGAATACCAGAGATAAGAAGTCCTCCCTTTTCTCTCCTTCTTCCTAAAAGTTCTGGCTGGAGTGAAGGGTGGCACTGGGGAGAAGGTGGGAAGTGCAGTCTGTTCCGCTCTTTCCTGAACTTACATAAAGCTCAAGAGTGAATCGTGGGACAGTGCATCGGCTGAGCGGGAACTGCCAGGACTTTTCCGTGCTGTCTTGGCATGAGCTGATATAGTCCTGGATCCGTGAGAAGAGACTGTAGTCCTTCCAATGTAAATGAAATGCATGTGAGAATAGGCAACCAGAGCAGGATTCATAACCTGGGCATAAAATGTTCTAATCTGCATGCCATTTCCCCAAAAGCACTCCTGTGAGCTGCATGCTAAACGTGTGTGGGAATTGTGGGTGTACAAGTCCACCGAGGTCCCTTGAATGGAGTCCATCTTGCCTTGCTGGTTGTTGCTGGTGACCTGTTGGTTCTTTTTGCCTGAATGGAAATATGCACAATTTGAACTATGATAGTGCATATTTCAGGTGCATTTTTCAAAAGTGAGCATTTCTCCCTATTGACTAAATGGGTGCTTTTAATGCGTATTTAGAGTGCGCTTTAAAAAAAAAATATTTCTGAATGTGATTACAAGTTTGGGAAAAAGCGACCTTTCCCTGAAAAATGTGTTTCCATTCAGGCTCATATTTGGGGGTGCAAATAGGACAAGTTCTGATAAGCTGAGACAAAATTATTTTGCATCCACAGCTCATAATACCGGGCAAATATTTCTGCATTTGTAACAATGAATTCATAACTTTGGTAACAAATTGCAAACTATGGTAGGGCCAGTTCCCCCACCGCTGCATAAGACAGATGGGACCGGGGAGGCCCTTGTTTTGCTAAGTCCATCCAGCAAGTAATTGATGGCTGAGCTGGGATTCGCAAGTTCAGCATTCACACTCAAAGATTCTGTGCTAGATCATCTCTCCAGATAGCTTAGGGTTAGATAAATCACACAAGAAGACAGAGCCATATGCCACAAGTAAGCTGATACTCCTGAAATCACTGGCCCCAGAACTGGGCAAAATTTCTTCCTGAAGGTGCTCAGCCTGGCAGTCCTTCGCCTCCTGCATGTTGCAAAGGAAGCTGGTTCCATGGGCAAAGGCACTCACCCGTGCCCCTGGGCCGCTGCTGGGCATGTGGTGGCCTTGGGAACTCTGCTCTGCATCTGCTCGTGATGCTTTGGAGGCTGCTGCTTCCAACAGGCTTCCATGAGGGAACTGCAGCATGCGGCGTGTGGGGCATCCGAATTTCATTAGGGAGATCTGGGTTTAGATCTTGGCACCGGTCTAAACATGAAGTATAATACATCTAAGATGCTGGTGTCCACCAAAGAGATATAAATGGGCCTTAAGTGGCAACAACCTGGAGCAAATCCCCCATTTAAGTTATCTGTATGTGCAGATGCGGAGTGTGCACTGCTGGCCTGAGCAATGGAAACAGGCCATTAATCCAGCTAAGATGAGCCAGCAGGACATCCCAGGCATTCTCTTTTCGCCATGTGGTCCGTTTGGACCTTTGGCTAGCCAGGCAACAGTCGTTGCCCCACTTACAAATGTCTCTGGGTTTAACATTTAGATCTCTGGGTTTAACATTTAGGTGGGAAGAATTCAGTCTCATTTCCCTGGCAAGACTCTGGGGTGACCTCCCTGAGTGAAGAAAGCAGGTATCTCTCTGCAAGTGAGGGTTCGCTCTGTGGAATGCCAGGCTTGGATACATGCCCTGAAACGGTGGTTCCATCAGCATTTTTCTTCAGCCCCTGTTAGCTATATCTGTTTACTGCTCTCAGATCCTTTTCTCAGTCGGTGGACGGGATTCTTAAACTGGGTGTTTAAGAGGTTCTGGGCAACTGTGATTTAAAGAAGGCACACCTCCTTTATTCGAGAACCACAGCAGATGTCTCCATGGCTGTCCTATGCATAAGGAATATGAATTGTTGAAACTTCCTATATAAATAGGCCAGTGGTTCCCAAACATAGGAAAGCATGCTTGCTTGCTTGCTTGCTTGTCTGCCTGCCTGCCTGCCTGCTTGCTTGCTTGCAGCCCTTCACACTGTTAAGTGGACAATTTAACAAGCTGCCTGTTAATGAATGCCTGTGCTTGCATGGAACTGGACTAATAAAGCCAGTTGATTGTATCCCTCAGTACTGCAACTTGTTCAGGGACTGCGGAACAAAGCTGATTCTCCCTCTACTAAGAAGTCTCCAGGGATGATCTTCGGAAGATATTGTTCCTTTCTGCTTAAAGGAAGATTTATCCTATTTATCTTATATCCCCAAGAGGGTAGCAAATTTCCTTTTTATTGCATTGCAAATTATGCTGGACCTCTTTTAAAACCCTTCTTAATTGCTGATTTCCCCCCTTCAGGATCAAAGCTCTAACTGGCCCGGGATCATAATAAACATTCATTCACGCGCTCAGATTTCTGCACAGCCACGGAGCTCGTTGGGTGATCCTGGTACTTCTGGGCATAATCTGCTCCACAGGTGTCATGCTCCTGCTTGAGGAATCCTAGAGAGGGAGCCCCCAGGGTCAGCTTATGCCCAGAAACCTCCTGTGCCAGGAGACCTGGATGGCCCATCCTTCCAGCGAGAGGGGAACATTCTTCTGAAGCAGCAGCGAGGGGCTCTTCCTGCCCCTGAGGCTAGTCATCCCCCAAAAGCTTGAGGATTTGCCTGCTTGACTGTCGGACTTGCCCCTGCCTTTGCTGAGCGCAGAGCCTGAGCCAGCAGGAGCAGGACTGTGGAGGGCCACCCTCCTCCTACCGCGAGTCCTCCATGTGGAGAAATCTGCCAGGAGATGCCACTGGAGCAGAGAAGGTTGCAGAAGAGCCGTGCCCGGTGCCCCGTGTGGCTTGGCTATGCTGGCATTGCCTTTGCGGCAGCTTCCAAAATAAGTCCACCTCCAACTTTAAGGAAGGGGCGAATGGGCCTCTAGAACCAGCCACTCAAAACCTGCAAATGCCACCCTGCAAAATGGCGCAGGACTCTCGCCGCGGTGCTCTGGCTGCTAGAAGGGCAAGCATCCCGAGATGTTCGCCACCCGTCATCTCCTTTACTATGGACAGGAAAGTTGTTTTGGCAGTTATAGAGCAAACCACTAAAACCCTCGTCAGCTTTTGACAGAAATACAACAGGGTGAAATAGGTGTGCCCGTATCCCTGCCTAATAGAGCACTGAGCAGCCAGCGCCATGCAATTACCTTGTGCTAAGCAGAGGACGTGTTCTCCAAAGTGCAGGGGTCATTCTGCTCACTCTCCTCTGGCTTTCATGGCGATGGGCAAGAGCCCTGGGAGCAACTCCATCCTGCGATGCCGGGCAGATATGAGCCCCTGCGTTCCCTCATCCACTGCTTTGACTCCACAGGAATCAGGATGCCCCGGGAAGGCCAAACGCCTCCTTTCAAGGCCCTAATGGGCACTGACAGCTCCAACACCAGCCGGAGCAGAGGGGGAATCGTGTGGAGGTGCATACCAAACAGCTTTCCGACGGCTGTCACCGTGACAACAGGCTGTGGCGAAGGCACCCAGCAGCCCAGGAAATGTTTGTGCTCTCCCCTTCCTTTGCCACGGCTGCACCGAGATAGAGTCTCATCTCATGGAGGGAAGTCTCGGCAAACGCCCCCATAAACCTGAGTCACACACTCCATCAATGCTCATGGCACTTTGGAGCAGCGCAAGCAAAATGGCAGCTCTCCGAACCAAGGCATTTCCCATCCATGGCTTGTACAGAGGGCAAGAAGTGAAAACCCGAAAAGCCTCGGCAACGTTCCCTCTGAGCATGAGACCTGATGTCTGTTAGAGGAGAGGCGAGGCAAAGTGAAGTAAAGAGTCCCTGGAAGTGGCTTTACAGTACCATTTGTTCTGGTCCCGCATTATGGGATACGGGTCTCCTTAGAGTAATAAAATCATAGAAGAGTAGAGTTGGAAGGGGCCATGAAGGCCATCAAGTCCAACTCCCTGCTGCTGCAGGACACCAGTTTACACCATCCCATTCAGATGGCTGTCCAGCCTCTTTCTCTCTTTCTGGGAGAGCCCAGCACCTCTCCAGGCAGCTGGTTCCACTGTTGTATTGCTCTGACAGTGAGGAAGCTCTTCCTGATGTCCAGCCTGAATCTGGGTTGTCACAGTTTGAATGGATTCTTCTGTGTCCTACACTTCCATGGCATCAGCAAGAAGAGAGCTTGACCTCCTCTTTGTGGCAGCCTTTGAGGTGCTTCTAGAGGGATACCATGCCCCCCCTCTGTCTTCTCTTCTCAAGGCTGAACATGCCCAGTTCCCTCTCACCAAGGTCTAAGGTCCTCCTGCTGGCCCTGGTAACGCGGAGCATGAAGAACAGTGTGCTGCGCCATGCTCCAGGCTGTGCTTCCCCCTCAGCCCCCTGGAAAGGCTGCCTCTTTCGGGGTGTGCCAAGTCCGGCTAAGACAGTACTGTGGGGCCCACCCTGACACTGCTTGTGAGCACGGGCAGCAGCACAGTTGCGTTGCCGGCAGCTCCAATTGTCCCAGAATGGCCCCTCCTGGACTGTGCCTCACTCTTGCTGGGGTGAAACCCAGGAAGGCTGAAGCAAGTCCCTCAACACAGGTGCCCCCCGCCCCGCTCCCTTTCATGCCTGCAATTGTGGTTTTTCATTCACTTTCTAGGAAGCCCATTTCGGCTTCCCTTTCTCCTTTTTCAGATGTCAGAATAATCCCCCTCCCCGGGGAAAGTCTTCCCTCCAACATCTCCCATCTTTGGCCTGTTATTTATGGCAGCCTCTCTGCAGCGCTCAGTTCCGGGAGGTGAGTGAATTATTGTTGCGGGTGACATCATGAAGCGGGCTTCACGAGGGGCGGGGGAGGCAGCAGAATTCTCTGAAGATGCCTACAAGAGAAATGGAGGGCATGATGGAGTGGGTGAGACATAAATTTCTTCGGACAGCTAGGGGTGGGAGCACTTTACAGTCCTTTTTTCCTGAGTCTGGTTTCAATCTGCATCCTAGCGCGCCTTCCCGCTAAGCACTTGCTCCGGCACGCATCCTGCACACTCCTCGATGCTGATTGTATTTCTCTCTGTTTAGATGTTATGCTCGTGTACACAATGCTGTGCGGTTGTGTGCAGCACTGCGGGCAAGGGTTCGGCTGCCAGCCCCTTTACCAGCCTGCAGATCTGGGGAGTCATAAATACAGTCTGCCTCTGGGCCCAGATGAGCTTTTAAGAATAACACCGCTCACGGGCTTCCGTGAAAGAGCATTGCCGCCTCGGTCGCTGAGAAACATAATATGGGCATGCACATGCATGGAGGCAAAGCTATGCCCCGCCTTAGAAAGCTAGCATTCTTCCATCATTTCAAGAAGAAGGCTCATGGGAATGAGGGCTTTCTGCCTGCACCTGGAGTGTGTGTGAGTGTGTGTGTGTTTCCGCCCAGGCAAAGGGAGACTTGATGGTCCTTTCCCATCTCTGATGGAGCTTCCAGCTGCCTGCTGGAGCCGCCTCCCAGCTTCCTTCTCACCTCTGCTCCTCTCCCTCCTCCTGCCTCACGCTCCCCAGAAGACTTAACTGATCACATATGGAGGGATTTTGAAAGGATGGCCAGCTTGCATGCTGCCTGAAGCAGGGTCTTTCTTTTCCCCCTTGGGGAGCTGCTGCTCAGCGAGGGCCAGAGGAGCATGGTGCATTTCCTCAAGGACCCCCAAGCACGTGGACAAAGCGCATGTGGATGCCCCCGATTTTTGGAGCGAGCACCTTGGTCCTCACTCGCCCTCCTCTCTGCGCTGCTTCCCCTGCCCCCAAGTCCTCCCCCAAGTCTGGGGAAGAAGCACGGACTGGCCAGGAGACACAAGATGCATCGCAAGCCCAAGGCTCAGCTCAGGGTTGGGCTTGGGAGGGTGGAGGGGCACTCCTCTTGCAGGGACCAGAGGTCTGAGTCTTCCCTTTGCATATTTGTCACGTGCCTCTTTTGTTTGTGGGTTTCCTTGGGTTATATTAGGATTAATTGAATAAAATGTAAGCTGTGGATTCATGCAAAGCAGCAGAAACATGTGTCGCTGTTTTAATGTAAACCATGATTTTAGGGTAGCATATGAATATTTTAAATAAATAATATTCAGAATATGACAATATTAGTAACTGGTTGCAGGGGTGAACCAAGATTTTAACCCAGGGCCACAGAGATGAATTCACAGGTATCTCAGGGCAAGCAACTAACTGAATTCATGCATCAAAGGAGAGTTTACGTGATGTCCAGGATTTCTGACCTCTTCTTTTTGAAAGGGTTCCTATAATTCCAGGGCATGGGAAAGGGTGTGGAGAACAGCGCACTCCCCGTCTCCAACTTGCCGCCTGCTCCCTGGAGTGGCCAAAAGCTGCTTCTCCTGGGCAGGCGAAGGCCAGACAGGGAAAGGGGGACCCAGCAAAAATTCGCGCTTGTCGGCCTTCTCCAATTTCCACCTCAAGGATGCTGCCCACCGGAGCCCATGTGGGACTCTAAGTATCTGTGATTTTGCCACACAAACGTTCGTGCATATTTTCTGTAACTTTTTTCCAAACGTGCAACAGTTGTGTGCATTATTGAAATGGGCCTGTTATTTCCCCCGACTGAAGCAAGTTTCTCAAAGGTTTGCCTTTTTCTGCACAATGTTCAAAGACACACACGCTGCATGGAGAGCATCTTTTGCTTTTGGTCCATATTTAATTCCAATAGCTGCAATTGGATAAATTTTGAGTTAAAAAAAAACAAAACCTCAGATGAATTTCTCACCAATCCATATACTGGATTCCAGTTTAGAAGCTTTATTAGGATTAAGGATAAAAGGTGAGAAAGAAATCAAGTAGTGTTTAGAAGAAATGAAACAAGTTTGTTCTCCAGGTGACTTACAGAGTCTCCAAGAGAGGATTATAGAAACATAGAAACAGAGCGAGTCAGAAGGGGCCTCCCGGGCCATCTACTCTGACCTCCAGCACCAGCCGGCTCTGCTCACAATTATGTCCCAGACACATGGACCTCAATGGGGTGGGCAACTTGTGGCCTTCCCAAACTGTCATGGTTCATGCTGGGGGATGATGGGAGCTGTGCAGCTGGCCAGATGTTTCAGCAGACATTTCCTACTCCAGGCAGTAGGACTGCAGGGGAGGCTGGCATAGAGGAAGAAACCAGGCACACGACATGTGAGGTATGAAGCACGTGTACAGGAGCCTGCAAAGCAAAGTGAATGAGAGAGAACCTCAGGGGATGGGAAAGGAGAAACCTCATCCACTTACTTATTTCTAATTCATTTATTTGAAAATACACCCAGGACACCTTCAAGGGAGGAGCCCTCTCAAGGTGACATGCAAGGACCAAAATGCATACAATAAAAAACTGTAAGCACACATTAAATAAAAGTCAGGAGAATACCAATACAGTTCCATAAACATGGAAAGCACTAATCAAATCAGCAGCCCAGGATGCTCCTCAGGAGGACAGTCAACAGGGAGATGATAAATCTGCAAAAGGATAAGGGTGGCTACCAAAGTGGTGCCAGGATGAGCTCAGTCTTCCACGCACCTGTGCAGGGCACTTAGCAGAGCCAGGACTCACAGATGGGAACGATGGACCAGCTTCCCCTGCAAGACATCTTTGGATCGGACAGCCTGGGACCTGGCTTCTTTTCCAAAGGCTTCATGAGGGCATCTGGGGGCCTGGAAGTCAGGCTGCTCTGCTGTGGACCTTCTGCTCCTGCGGTGGGTGGATCCCACAATGTTCCAGAGAAGATGTGTGGGCTCAAGGTGAGGAAAGGGTGGCAAAGCCCCATTCCATAACTTCTATCTTTCTGCTGGTGGATGTTCAGCTCTGGGCCCACCCTTTCTATGTCAGTTAAGAGGCTCCATTTGCAGGACCCCACTTAAACCTTTCCCAGGCACAGCCAAACTACGCGTGCGATGCCAGAGAGCTTCCCACTCTGTCCGCTGCCATCCCCCTCCCACACTCTTTGACTCCTCTCTGACCTAGCCTAGTCCTGGCCTAGCGCCGAAGTGCAAGACAAGGCTTCCAATGCAAAGCAGCTCAAAATGAATGGGGGCACTGAATGGCGCACTAACGAACACAGTGCCATTTGTTTCCGTGTCGTTTGCTCAGACTCACACGGGCCGATCCCAGTCCATGAACCCCTGAGCAGGGCTCCTTCCTTCATTCTTCACATGAGTGCATCCCACGCGCAGGCCCCACGCACTCGGCACGGCAGTTGTGGGGGCCGCATCCTTCGGCCTGACAACCAGCCAGTGCCTGGTGCCCCAGAATTTGCCGGGCAAGCAGGATGCCCACAGCCATCAGTGCCCTGGCGAGTGAGCGGTCGCCGTGCCCTGCAGCTCAGCGAAAGGCTTTGGTTGTCTTGGGTGCCCCCAGCCGCAGCCCGTGGCTGGAAGGAAGGGCTGGGCAGCAGCGCTGGAGCAAGGAGAGGCTCTTTCCTGCCCGGCCGCTGGGTCATGATAGACCTCCAGGGCTGCACCCCCTGCTTCCGTTGCTGCCTTCCATCCCCTGCACAGTTCACGCTAGCGTGCGTTTCCCCAACTGGGCTGGTGGAAGCACACACTGATGCCAGCCAGCCAGCCAGCCAGCCAGCCATTTACATTTCAAATTCCATATATGGGCTCAGGAAAATTACATGTCCTTCTAGATTACAATTATCTTTAAAGCTGCAGGGGGATAATTATCATCATGTCAAGAGGCTGATGATGATCTCACGATACCATGCGTTGCTCCTGGAGGTTTTTTCTCTTAAAACACACACACACACGAAAAAAGAAAAAAGAAAAGGAATCACGCACGCTAGATAATTACCCATAGAATAATTACATGGCACTGGGATTACTACAGCATTTATAGAAGGACAAGAAGAGAATGGAGCTGAATTACTTAACAAAATGTCGGCAAAAGGGGAATTTAGATTTGCTATCTGAAGTGCAGAGAAGGCTCTGCCTTGACGCACATTTCAAGGGTAAGCAGAGGAACTGGCAACAGATAAATTGATGCAGAAATTATTACTGTCATGTGGAGGCATGACCGCTGCTGCCCCGAGGTACCGCTATGAGCCCGATTCAAGGGTTCTTTCCCTCGCGAGATTAGAGCAACGTGGCAGCAGAGCACAGCGGCCAACTCGGGGTTGCATTCCAGCTGCTGCCCCCGTGTGCAAGAGGGGAACACCTGCCATGCAGAACCTGCTGCCCACTGGAGGATCTCTGAAGCCTGAGGGGGATGGAAGTTCTGTCCCGCCAGTGGCACTTGGGGCTGAGATGCTGCACACCAGCCTGAGGCTCAGCATCATGCCAGGGCATGGGGAGGACCTGGGCTCCTCTGCCTGGGGCCCTCAGTCCACAAGAGCTCTGGCGCTCAGGCCCTGGGAGCCCTCCCCAAAGAGCCTGTCCCATTCCCACCTGAGATCCACCTCCACTCTGCAGCAGTGTTCCCTCTGGACCGTGGGATGCTCTTCTCGGTGAGGCCCACCTGGCACCAACACTGCCAATAGTTTCAGAGCCAGATTAAGACTCTCTTTAGTCCCAGGGAAGGCACTTTTGTTTTCATTGTAGTTCATTTTTAGATCACATCCTGGTTGTTTGGACCTGATCAGGGAACTGGGTCTTTTCAGCCTGGAGAAGAAGAGACTCAGAGAAGACCTGTTGGCGACATGCAGGTATGTGAGGGGGTGTCACACGGAGGTGGGTAGAGACCTGTTCTCCCCTGCAAAGGAGGGAGGATGTGCTCCAACAGAGCCAAGCTCAGGGAGCCAAGGTTCAATTTAGATGCCTGGAAGTACTTTCTGGCAGTTAGGACCCTGAGGGTATGGAATTTCACAGGAGGTTGTTGAGGCCCCATCGGGGAGGGTGTTCAAGGATAGGCCAGTCAGGCACGTGGTGGGCATGTTGTGAGCGGAGCCGGCTGGAGCTGGGGGTCAGACTAGATGGCCCGGGAGACCCCTTCTGACTCGCTCTGCTTCTATGTTTTATTTTAAATGTGAATGCAAAATGCCTGTGTCACCAGGAGAGCTTTGGCTACCAGGCAGCATAGAAACAGAATAAATGGAATGCAGTCAGGTGCATGTTGGCCCGCCGGCTGGCCGAAAGAAGCACTCCAGGAAAGAACTGGCACGCTCACCTTCAGGCCAGAGGCCCTCCCCTTTAAGACTCTGGTTCCAGAAGGCAGAGGCAGAGCCCAGCCGCAGTGACCTCATCTTGGGAGCAGGTACACACTGGGGAAGATTTCACAACCATCTTTAGAAGTGATGCCCCAAATTGCCTCTGAACTGTCTGCCACCAGTTTCAAATTGACAGAACTTGTCTGAAAGACAGGAGAGGCCAGGATGAGAGGGAAGGAAGTGGCCAGAGGTTAGAAGCAGAACCAGCAGTAAGTGGCTAGTGGGCATGTGGGCACATTAGCCGTGATTCACCTCCCAATATTTTGTGCTCTTGAAATGGTATCATTAGAGAAGCAGCTTTACCAGACTGTGTGGTTTACTGGATTAATTGCTGCTAAGCAAACCCATTCAGCTCCTTGTGCCCTATCGCTTATAGAACCAGGAGCACAAGCAGATCAAAAGTGCCGAGTGAATAAATTGAGGAAATTTGCAGCCTCTTCTTGTAGGCTGAATTTGTGAGGTAGATTTGTCAAGCGGAAGTGATAATAGTGCATTTAGCCCGAAATGACATGGCACTTACTATGTAATAACCTCGATATTGCATGGAAATTGCTATGTAATCCAATGCTCAGGAGTTGCCATATTGTCAGTGTGGTTGCTTGGTGATTTGCTGCCTATTCAGTCAAAATTGCTGCTGCTATTAAGACAGAGGCAGCAGATTTTCGAACTTGCCAAAGGAAGAAATCTCCAGAGGCAGATCGAGAGTAATTAGGGAGCTCTGGGACTTGTGGGGAGCATCTTTGCCTTGACTCCATTAGCTGCAACTTAACAACTGCCTCCCCTCGCCTCCAACTGGCTTCCTCATTGTGCGGACATTCTGCACACTGGCACTGATGAGCCCAAGTGTCCTGAAGTGCCTCTCCTCCGTGGAGATGTGCTGGGCTGCCAGATTTCGAGTCCCCCGAGAAGGAAGGCTGGAGAAAGAACTGCTGCTTCACTCGGAGCAGCATGTGCAAAGGCCTCCTCATGAGCTGCTCCCCATTGCCCAGCAGTGGTGGCGGTTCCAGGCTAGGTTCCTTCTCACAAGATGGCAGTGCAGCCTCAAGTCTGCTCATGTGCAAAGGGATGGGGCGATCAGGCATTGGAGCGGACAGGCAGACCCTGCTAGTTTTCAAAGCATCCTCCATCCCCTCTATATCAGACCGTGTCCATTCAGAGCCCCCAGAATGCTGCCACTCGCCAGGAGCAGACCCTGGAGAGTGGCATGAGCAGAAGCCCTTGGACCAACAATGCCTGCCATAATACGCCACAGAGGCGTTAGGATTCCGGTCCTATTAGTTAAGCAAATGCATGAAGAAAAGGCCATTGCCTCATGTGGTATGTGCATGCATGCAGCACTGAACCCTTATTTACACTGGGGCTGGGTTCACACATCCTGACAAGCAACTCTGCATGGCTTCTGTGCTGAATGGTTTTTTGCCTGGATGTGCCTGGCAGATGATCGAGTGGTTTCCATACTGGCATGGTTTCCACCTTCCTCACACAGTCCTCCCACTGTTGGCAGCTTCCATCAGCCATTCTACCAGAAGATCAATCCCACAATGGGTGACTGGCGAAGCTCCTGCAGCTGCTGCTCCTCCTTCCAAGAAACTCTGTGGTAGCTGCATTGCAAGATTGTGGAAACCACTGTGTTGAGTTTGGATGACCAGAGATACCATGCTGAATCATGGAAACTATAGAACAGACTGTTGTTTCTTATAATGGTTTCTCAACAACAAATGTAGCCCTGAAACACCATGACAGAGATCAGATGGTACAACAGACCATCTATGCAAGAAACCACCATGGCTTGCATGTTGCATGAACCTGCCCTGTATGTAGGCTTGTCCAGATGGTTGTGAGAATCTGTCTACATGTATCCATACCTGATTTGTAGCAAGGTACTAGAATCCTAGGCAGAAATTGAGGTGGTTGGATGGAGTCACTGAAGCAGTTGGTGTGAGCCTAAGTGGACTCCGGGGGATGGTGGAGGACAAGAAGGCCTGCAGGAATGTTGTCCATGGGGTCACTATGGGTCGGACACGACTTCACGACTAGCAACAACAACACTAGAATCCTACCTAATCGTATATACAAAACATGCAGTTGTATGAACTGACATCATGAATGTTAACGTCAAGAAACCATGTTAATACAAGAAACCATGCAAACTGTAGGTCCCTTTGACCAGCACAGCTAAAGAGCAGTGTCAAGGAAGTAATTAAAGTAGATACATTTCCTCCAGGCAATTAAAGTCTTGCTCAGATGGGGACAACAAAAAGAAACAGAAACTAGCACAAAAGAAGGATGTAAAAAAGGAAAAGAAAAAAGACCTTTACAGAAGGATATTACTAATCAAAGCCAACTATCAAGAATTACTTAAGTACATCAGGCTGTTGGATCACTGGATGACAGTGGAATTAAAGGAATATTAAAGGAGAGTAAGATTGCAGAGAAACTGAATGAGTTCCTTACATCTGTCCTCACTGTAAGAGATGGAAAGCAGATACCTTATGCCTGAAACGATATCTCCAGGAAGGCAGTCTGAGGAACTGATGCAAGGAGAAGTGACATATGAAGTTCTAGGTCTTACTGAAAAAATTGAAAGCTAACAAATCACCAGGCCCAGATGGTATCCATCTGAGAGCTTCTACAATTTCAAATATGAAATTGCAGATCTTCTCCAAAAAATATGGAACATCTTTCTAAGGTCAGTGCCTGCACGAGGGGACTTCAGGGCTGTTGGTTTAACAACTATTTTTTAAAAGGGATCTGGGAGAATCCAGGCAATTACGGACAAGTTAGCTTACCATCTTTTACAGGTAAATGTATGGAAAGCATGATCAATAGAGTAAATGTACAGGAGAGCAGGCTGTTGGAAGAGAACTCCGTCTATCAGGTTGCATCCTGTCTCGTGGCTCGTTCGGAGTCCTCTGCAAGGGTGAGGAAGCGTGTGAGCAGGGGTGACTTGGGGGGCGCAGGTTACTCAGGGCAGTGCCCAAGAGCCCCCACAAGTCCCACTGCGTGGCTGGGCCTGCTGCCTGGCTCGCACAGCAAGGAAGGCGGAGTCCTAAACGAAGCCTCGGGACCCAGTGCAAACAGCCATGCAAAGAGCAAATGTAGGAAGAGGTGCCTCACCCACGTGTTCTCCTCATCCCACCCCATCCCCTCTTTCTCTCCTCTCTGTGGCTTTCCAGATCCAAGCAGAGACCTTTGTAAGCTGCTGTGCAAGTTGCTCTTTCTTAGCACAGGGCACACATATTAAAATGAGGGGAAAATTAGTAGCTTCTGGACGAATACGCATCAATGCCAGTTGTACATGTTCGGCTAGAGAATTGGCTGTGGACTCGCCGGCTCCTAACTCGCCCTGGCTCAAATGAGCACGCATTGCGAAGTCCTTTGCCCAGGTGCCGTCGCCGGAGTGGCTCTGCCCAGGTGCAGAGCAAAGGCTTGGGCATCCGCAAAGGAGAGCCGCCCTCTCATGCACAGGCTTTGCTGCCCGGCCGGCCTCCACAACCTGGCAATGGAGATACCTTCTAGCATGAATATTTGCAGCCGCGTTTCTCCTCCACTTCTTGCCCCCCTCAGGCAGCCCTCAGGCACTGAATGGCCAGAGCGGACAGCATGCAAGGACACGCTTCTCTCAGCACAGTGGGGCCTGCACCTGCCAGCCTCTGGGTGGGAGAACCTGTTTCATCCGACAGCTGCGTTATTCAACAGCCGTCGTGAAGGCATCCTGGCCCTTTCATCCGCGTGGCCCATGTCCTTCCCCGGCTCCTGCAGCCTTGAGCCTCAGGCCAAGAGTGCTGAGGGTGGCTGGCCTGCCAGCTGCACCTGCAGAGGAATTTAAGGTCCCCTCCCTAGTGGGGACTGGGGGCTGGATTAGCTGGGGCATCACGGTGCTCAGTGATGCCACGGTGCTCTGGGAAACGGGGTTTGCTTGGAAGCAACAGGACTCGTCAACGCCAGCTGCCAGGCCAGCTGCCCCTCCTAAGCATCCTCCCTGGCGCATGAGTGCAAAGCAGGGCTGTGGGTGTCCCACAAGGGAGAGGGTGAGCCCAGAATGGGGAGAGGGGCAGCAGGGCAGCAGGGCGGGAGGCAGCCTTCTCCTCTTCTCCCTGCCTGCAGAATGGCTGGTCCGCAGCAGGCTCTGGAAGAGGAGGGGAAACCTGCAGCCCAGCATTTTAAGCATTCTTTTTTAACATGTCACAAAGCAGGTTTCTCATCTCACCCTCCAGCCTCAAACACCCAAAGGCTTGGGTCACATCTGGACTGGAAGAACATCTGGAAGCCTGCACAGTCATTCCTCCGCCTGATGGCAGCTGGGGATCACAGCAGGGGCTCCTCTGCCAAAACCCTTCTACCACTGCTCCGTTTGCAGCAGAAATGCTCTGCGTGAGGGAAAGCGTGCACACATGTGCATGACCTGTGCAAGCACATGTTCTCAGACATCAGAGGGCATGGTCCCCCCAGGAGGGACCCGGGCCTGTTGCCGGTGCTCCCTGGCCTCCTCCTCCCTGCAGCTTCCGCTCTCTCCCACTCAGCAATGACCAGAGAGAACAAAAGTCTCCCCTTTCCTCCTGTCCCTCCCTGGGCAGACTGGATGCAAAGTGGGAGAGGTCACTGAGGGGGCTCAGGGGGCTTTGGGAAAGGGGGAGGCCACCCTGCTGAAGTATCCCCAGACCCTGGAACTCACCATCTGCCCAGAGCCTCTTGCATCAGACATGGAAGGTGCTCAGCATGGACAAAAAGGATCGGCCATGTAGGAAGATCTGAAGAAAGTGGGCATTTTGGAAATCCCTATCATGATGGATTAATTTCAGCCCCTTTCCTGGGTTCCAGCTGAGTCCCAGCTTAGGTTAGGTTGGAAAAGCCAGGCTTCCCTTGAAGCTACCTGTGCTTGGAGGCTGTTCACAAAAGGTAGAACAAATGAGCTGTGCAGAAAAATCTCTGGGAAGCTTACATATCCAGTTCCCGATGGCAGCAGGTGCATTCTTGACCCTATTAGGGTTGGGCTATGGCCCTGCTTAGGGTTAGGGTTTGAAAAACTACACTTCCTGTGAAAGTGGGGAGGCCTGCAAGCTGCTCAGGAAGGCCAGAAAGACTGAGCTGTGCAGAAAAATCTTGGGAAGTGGACATTTTGCAAATCCCGATGGCGGCAGGTACTCCCAGTCCTGGTCGTGCATCTGAGCTCACTGGTTCCTGGCTGCTTTTGGACCAGGCTCGATGGTTTCCGACTGTTGCATGTTAGAATCAGTCTCCCTGCATCCTACCCAGGTCTCCATCCACCTCCGTCACCCCTGGTCCTGGTACTTCTTCTGCACATGCTCTGGAGCTGCCAGGAGAGAGTCGAAAACCGGGCACCATTCGGCTGCTCAGTGCATGGACCACCCAGGCCACTCCGTGAAGCTGCAATGTCATGAGCCCAGGAAGGGTTGTGGCCGATGGCTCCCCAGCCAGCCTGCGGGTGGCTGGTCCCCCACTGCAGTTGGCAACTGTGAGTGCAGCCTAAATGCTGGCACACTTTCACTCTTCATCACATCTCGAAACACTGGGATTCTATCTAAAAGAGCATTTTAATTTTAGATGAAGTTAAAATAAAATGCACTAAATTTTCTTGCAAGTCATGCGTGAGATACTGCCTGCCGACTGATACTTTGTCAGGTACTGTAAATATTGACTGCTGCAATATCTCTGGATGTCAGGTTTTAAAGCGCAACAAAAATATCGGATGGAGCCACAGTGGGGAGGCAGCACTGGCGGATTCCCGCCGCCAATGCAGGAGTGGCGTCTTCGCTCCTCTTTCCAGGCTCCGCGGTGCTGGAATTACGGGATGAAATGTTCGAGGCCCTTAATGGACCACGGCAGCCTCAGCCCTGGCCTCCCCTTCCCAGTCTCAGCCCAGCAGCGCCAGCGCCTGTGGTGCAAAGGGGGCTCTTGCGGAGGTGCAGGGGAGCAGGCCTGCTCTGCCGCCACCCCGTAACACCGCAGCCGAGCTTTTCATTTGTGTGAGCTCAGTTCACATTTCGAGAGTCCCAGATCCTGACATTGTCAAATGGCAACCTTGCTGCATCCTGCACAAAACCTCACATGCAGATGCAGAGAAAGGAGAAAGGGTCCAGAGGAGGGCAACAAAAACGGTCCAGGGTTTGGAAATATGGCCCTGTGAGGAGAGAGGGAGAGAACCGGGCATGTTTGGAGGAGCACCTAGCTTATCGTTAGCGGTCGGAGAACTGTGTGCAGCTGGATAACCGATGGGAACAGAGCACAGCAAGCCTGGCCTGAGCGTGCAGAGACAACCTCTCCCCATGAGCGAGCACAGCCAGACCAGTATTAACCAAGGTGCAGGCAGGCATCGCCCCCCACGGCATCTCTCGTTTTAGAAATTGAACATGCCCCCCTCCCACGTGACCCTCTAGAAAAACGCTTCTGCATTTCAGAAGCTCTTGTGTCCTTCCAGATGTGGGGGAGAGTTGATCTGACTAGCGGATCACTGTTGCAACTCCACAAGGTGCCTTGACCCAGGCACTGGCCTGGGGCCACGGGAGCACAGGCTGCATCCTGGGCAGCTGGACCGCTTCCCCCGGTGGCTCTCGAGGATGGGGCTGCCGCGGAGGCACGCAGCAGAACAGGCCCTTCCGCGGGGCAGGCTTGCATTGCCGGTCGCCGCATGGGAAGTGCCTGCCCTGGGCAAGGGCAAAAGGTGCGTTTTGATTCCAGTACACGAACAGGAGTCAGACGCATTCGCTTGGTTTCCCCTGTGTCCTATCCAGTTTCCTGAACTGCTTGCCCCAATTTTCAAGTTAGCAAAACAGCTACTTTTGAATTATTGATTTTTTGTCACAGAGCCAAGGGTTTATATCCAGCTTCTAATGGGATTGTGTCAAGAATACTCAGGACCAGAAAAATAGCTGTACAACCAGCCGTTTGTTGCTGCCAGGATCTGCTCTCTCCAGTTCTTCTTTCTCCCAGTTGTGGTGCTGGGGCTGTGACAGCCACACACTCCCTTCCCTTCCCTTCCCTTCCCTTCCCTTCTGCAGGGCTGTTGAAGGGCGGCCTGGCCTCTCGCCCCCCTCTCGCGTCAGGAGCAGCAGAGTCAGGACCTGCCCCCTGGGCAATGGTGGCTGGGCACTGGCATGGGACGGAGCAAGTGCAAACCCCGGCTGGCCGTCGGATCGCGGGCAGCCTCAGTGCAGCAGCAGATATGGAAAGCACGGTCCAAACTGGGAATGCAGCAATATGTTCATAAACTCATGGGCCAGGGAGGACAATAAGCCACGTGGAATGGGGAGATGTTATGGAGACAGTGGGGTTTTCTCTTTGCCGGCCTGCAGTGCCATTTTTCTGACCATAACTGAACTTTAATGTTAAAATAAAAGGCAGTGCAAAGCCCTTATTTCACAGGGCTGCCAAGTGAGCGTGCGAGCAGTGAGGCGGTGCGGACTGGAAGCATTTCTTAAAGTTTACAAGGAACTTTCTAAAGGGGAACAGGAAAAGTTCTCATAGGAAGTACGATTTCATTTTCCAGAAATATGTAAAAGCTGGTCAGTCCCTGAATGTTCACAGCCAGGCTTTTGTGCCTGCAACTGGTGTTCACAGATCTCAGTCTTCCTAATTTGAAAGGGGTGCTTGGCTGGTTGGAAGAGAACCAGGTCCATGATCACTTGGACAAAGAGCCGCCTCCTGGCCTGTAGCTGAGCTAAGGTGTGCATGGGGACTGAACGGTGACCGTGCATCGCTCTGCAAAGCCGCCGGGCAGGGAATTCACCGCCCGTCCTGCAGGAAAGGACAGACTTTTCCAGCTCCTGCGCCTGTGCCCTGGAGCGTGCCCCAAACTGCACAGAAATGCCCCCCCCCCCCACGTGGAGAGACAGCCCTCACCAGCCCCCCCGCTTCCTGGTCGTCATCTGTGCAGGTGAGGGCTTCTCTACCTTTGTGCAAACCCCGTGCTTCTGAAGCGCGCCCTGCCTGGACTGTGGGAGCCCCAGCCGGGGGGGGGGTGCTCATTTCGGCGCCTGCAGCTGCTCCAAGGAGACTCTCACAGCGAAAGGAGGCTGACTCCACTGTACAGCCCCTGCCATGGGGGGCAGGCTTGAACGGGCCCTGCAAGGGCCCCCAAATGCCCAGCCACCCCATTTGGCATAATGTATGTTGTAGATGAGGGGAACTATTTCACTGTAGATTGGAAATGGGAAATGTGGCTAGGAGAAAAGCACGAGGGATCCATGGCCCAGGACCATTCCCTCTCTCAGTCTCTCTCTCCCTCTCCCTCTCTCTGTATTTCTGTCTCCTCCTGCACACGCACACCGGGAAACAAAGGGAAAGAGCAGCAGACACTTTAAAGGGACTGCTCATGGCCTCTTACAAGCACTGGGAGATTTTTTCTGTGCTTCTTTCCTGCATCCCATTTGTCTGAGGACTTTCCCTCCCATTCTCTTGCCCACAGCACGGAGGCTCCGTTCCACACCCCAGACTATTTGTGGGATCAACAATGTCACGAAGCAGCTTATGAGCTGGGAAAGATGGAATGAAGGAGGAGGAGGGTGGGAGGAAATGGAAGAGCGAAACAAAGGCGACATTGTTATCTCTTCTAAAAAAACTGCGTTCACTTCTTCCAAGTGGAATGACTAGCTGGGATTGTGGTTTGGTTTTAAAATATGTGTTTAACCTTGTGAAAAAATCAACAGCTTGGAAAGAAAACACCAGCGTCGAAGGCGGAGGCTCTCGGTGGTTCCCCAGGAACAGGCTGGCTCTGCAGGCTCCTGATGTTTGGCTGCAGCTCAGCCCAATCCTAGATGGTGCCGTGGCAGCTGGGTCCAAAGCAAGGAGTGGATCTCAGAATCCACCGACGAGAGACATGTGTTTCCACTGACCAACAGGAGCAGCCCTGCAGCTTCTTGGGCCTCTGTCTTATCAGTTCCCAGCAGATACATTCGTCATCCAAGGCCCTGCAATGCTTTGCTTTGCCAGACAAATGGAGGAGGAGAAATCCTTACCACCCGTACCAAAAAAGGAGGTTGGGCTGGAAGGAGCAGAACGAGCAGCTAAGCCCATCCAGCGGATAGCACTCCCTTTTAATCCAGAGCAAGGAAGGAAGTGAAGAGGCGGAGCCAGTGGGTTCTTCTCCTATCCAGCATTCCACGGGAAGAGAGACACGGAGCCTGCCTCCCGCGGGCAGACGTGGGTGCCCTGGATCCTCTTTTTCCCAGCACTGTTTGCTCAAGGATCAGGAGGGGCTTGCCAGCTGGCTCCCGGGATACCAGTCGCATTGCCCTCATGTCATCCGACAAGCTTTTAAAGAGCCAAAGGAAGCATCCTACCACTCAGGACAGTCTGGTCCCTTTACCTCTGCCCGAAGATCATGGCTTGCCTTCTCCTACCCCCGGTCAGAACACAGATCTGGGGCATGAATACACGGGGTCCCCCCTCCGCCCACCCGGCAGCACACCGGGTGATGCCTCAGACCGTGAGGTTCCCAGGCCAGGGCATGTGGTCCCTGATTTGCTCCCCCCGACCACCCACCACTCGGCACTCCTCTCTGACCCGGTGCTTGTTTACGCCACTCCGCAGCTGCCAATTCCCGGGGATCACATCTGCTCCCTTGGCAGGAGTGCTCGCTTCTTGCTGCAGAAGCACTGTCGTGCTTAGGGTCGCAGTAGGAAAGGCCATGTGCTTAGCACACGGAAAACCATTCCTTCTCTAATTTCCCCACAGTTGTCACGAGCAGGTGGCTGGCCAAGAAGTACCCTGGGGCAGATGTTGCCTCAGCCCAGCTCCTGGTCTTGGAGAGAGCCAGGGTGTTCCTGCTGTCCCAGCAGGCTGGAGCTCCCACATTCTTGCACAGCCAGTCTCTGCAGACAACCCTGGGCAGGAAAAGGGTTGGTGTGGACGCTGGTGGTATCCTGCCAGCCACATCCCTGGTATCTTGCTGGAGGGATAGCTTGGGAATTTACTCCACAGCTTTGTAGCCTGGCTAGGTGGTCAGAGAGAATTCTGCTCCGCCAGAGGTGCCACGTCATCAGCGCTGGACATGCACCCACCTAAGTGTCTCCTGGGCTGGAGTGGCAGCCTGGTTTTCCGAGTGCATGCCCAGCATGGGGCTTGCCTGGGGTGGTGCTGAGCCACCGGGCAGCAGCTGGGAGGAGCCGCAACAGCTGCCCAGAGCAAGAAAGGGAGACCGAGAATGCCTGCCTGGAGGCATTTCCAGTTGCCTGGCAAAAACTGGTGCCATCCAAGGCTGCCTCCAGTACACTGAGAAATAGAAGGTTTGAGCCATGGGATACTTTCCGTGGAAAAATAAGGAGTGTGTTCTTAGTGGTCCTCACACGTGTACACAAGAGGAAAAGCCAAGATATTGTGCCTAGATAGCTGGGACAGCAAATTCTCTGATCTCAGCAGCACATTTTCCCACCCATGAAAATATGCCATTCTTTGGGGAAATGCTCTGATTGTCAGGCGTGCATAATGCACACCCCATTAGAGCAGGTCTCCAGAATTCCTCATGTGTAGGAAAGAAATTCAGTGCACGAACGAGCCAAAGTTTTCACATTCTGCACCATCAGCATCTTCTTTGTTTGTTTGTCATCCTCAATTTTTTTCATCATTGTCCTCCTCAAATTTCTTATCAACTTCTTTGTAATGTCCCTTCTCATCTCCCTCTTGGCATTCTCCTCTTCTGTTCAGATAGTACTGTGCCCAGGTTTACAGAAGAATAATATACAGCTCAGTGAAATACAATGCAGCAGCTCAATAGCAACAGGCAAATTAAAGAGCAATTGCCATCTAAAATCAAAGTATAATTTTAACTAAAAGTGCTGCAAAGCTATACATTAAAAGTCTGGGGAAATGAAGCATTTTCAGCCTGACTCTGAAATAATGGAGGAAGGAGCCTGATGGACCTCTCAGAGAATGTTTTCCAAAGATACACCACCACCACCACCGATGAGAGCGCATTTTTCATGTCTGCCTTCCTTCACACCCAGGGTGATGGCACATGAACCAGACCCTCCAGACTTCTATGGATGCAGATGGGCCATCAGGCAACAAGGCTGTGAGCCATTTGGGGCTCTGAAGACCAAGGCCAATGAAGAAAGTCAAGAAGGTAAGAAGTGGGCTTCTAACGTCATCTTAAAAGAAAAAAATCACGCCTCTGCATGCCTGATCGCTCTCATTCTCTCAGAGGTGCCATCTGCCATTTTTAGCCCCAGGAGCAGCTGCTCAGGGTGGGTACCCTGCCGGAAGCCCTGGCAGAAGCCGATCTTTCCCAGAGAAAGAAGAACGAGAGAGAGCACGTTTCCCTCCACCCCAGGACTCCAGATTTTGTGGTCAGAAGGCAGCCATAGAAAAACTGTGGGCTTCATGTGTTGGTCTTTGACAAGAAGACAATCCCTGAAACAATGACAGATTCTCCTGCTCCTCCCACCAGAAACTTACCCCACTTTAGGCACTGATTGTGGACTAGGACTGTCTAGCACGCCACATTGTGCCCAGCAAGACCCCTCTGCTCCCCCGCTTTCGACACAGACCCGTAGCCAACCATTCGCACTTGTGTTGTTGCAACCGGGGCCCGGATGTGTATCCGCTCAGTTGGTGCACTGCAAGGAAGGAGCCCTGGGCTGGCCCTTGCCATGTCCTGCGCTTGGCCTCCATGAAGCTGCCGCAGCCCGGCTGCCCAGGAACAAGGGTGCCAGTGTCCGGCGTCCTTGCAGACGTGCTCGGAAGAGAGCGGAGGGAACAAAGCGCCTCAGTGGCCCAAGGCATGACTCAGGCAGAGGGGCCTCCCCAGGCCCTCCTCACTCAGCACGGTGTTCTGTCCCTCAAAAGGAAAACGGCCGGTCCTAAAGAAATAAATACAAGTCCATACATCATGTGATGGGGAGATGGTGAATGATTTGGGAATAGAAAAATCTGTCCAAATAGTGCGGCATTTCCCAAGCAGAAAATTCAGCGTCATGCTCCTGAGCCGGAGGGGGACAGCGAGGGAAGAGGAAACGAAATAAATACATGCTTCCGTCTGCATGAGGCAGGCTTCCAGGAGGGGTCGGTTGGCGGCCCCAGGTGAGTCATCTGGCCCACTGCATGGGAGAGGTAGGCCAGCAGAAGTGCCGCGTTTCAGCGGGATCTGGCAATGTTGGGGTCTACAAGAGCATGTGCATAAGCCCGTTGACCTTAGGGGCTCTGGCGAGGAAGAGAGGAATTAATGCAGATTTTGTGGTCAGAAGAGAGCCATGGAAAACCTCAGACCTCCCACACAGCTTGGGCTGAAACAAAGAGTCTTAAACACAA
The DNA here is from genome assembly GCA_023646645.1 of Varanus salvator macromaculatus. Classification (NCBI taxonomy): domain Eukaryota; kingdom Metazoa; phylum Chordata; class Lepidosauria; order Squamata; family Varanidae; genus Varanus; species Varanus salvator. The sequence continues at coordinate 3,951,232 of JAIXND010000674.1, read as the reverse complement.
TCTCCCTGGAGTCGGTGATGTTTGCAAAAAATGTGCATGCAGAATGGCTCCGGTCTGTTTCTGAGGACTGGATCTTGGGGCTGGCCACCTCTATTCTCACGTGTAATTGTGAGGTTGCAAAGAGATGATTTCGTGATGGCTCCAAGCTCTTTCGGTCATAAGCAACAGCTGAGGCACCCTGCTTTTGCCTGATGACAGGCAACTAAGACCTTCCCCTCAAACCTGACTGGAGCCTCCCAGACTTCTCTTAGGACTGAAAGAAAGCCAGCTTAGCGAAGGGCCTCAGAAGGAAACACCTGGAAGCCCAAAGCTCCCTTGCTGAAAGCAGTAGGAAAAGTCCTCAGAAGTCATCTCTTTCAATGTGTCTTCCTTTTTGGGGTTGCTTTCGCCAGCTTCCACATTCTAGATTCTGATGGCATTTGGTTTCATTTGACAGCTCGCCTTCTGACGGGTGCAGTCAAAAGGGGAAATAAAGTTATTTGTAAGTGACGGTTCAGGTGGGTACTTTCTGGGGTCCACCAGCAGGCATCACCAGCACGGTGCCCACAGACTCCCACACCACACAAATGCCGATGGCCTCAGGCGAATCAGAAGGGGTAAAAAAGGGGGCATTTTAAAATTTTGAACTAATTGCAAATACTGGCAAAAATTATGGGAGGCAAAAAAGATGCCACTAAAACAATAGTAGCAATAACAAATATATAACAAATTGCTTCTCACAAATATTTGGAAAAAGAAGAGGATTTTAAAATTATTATTGTGTGCCAAGGTGCTGCTGGGGGACAGTGAGGGGACTGTGTGTCTGGATGCAGAGGAAAGGGCTGGGAATTTTCTCATAGTCGCTAAATCAAGAAGGCACCATCCTTTCCGAGGTTCTGGACCCCGGCAGGAGGGGAAAAGCCCCGTCGGACAATTAGAGCCGGAGAGTCTGAACTTCCAGGCCATGGGCCAATCCAGCACACTGTTTCAAGGACATCAATGCCTCCCCACTGGCTGTGGAAACAAAGGGTTTGAGGCAGCTCATGTGAGCGTTGCTCAGAAAGGAAAGAGAATTTGGAAACAGCCTCTTGATAGTATTTCTGATCTCTGAGTTTCTTGTTTAGATGCCAAGAGAAACACATAAATCATATTCAAAGGCATCTGCCCACAATAAGGCTGAAGTTTTTTTTAAAAAGAGGGTCACTGAGGTCAGAGGTCAGGATTCCTGTTAGACACAATGGCTTTTTGCTGCTGCTTTCCTTTTTCTGTTCTGCTGCATTTCGGCTCCGCACAATTACTCATCTTGCAAGCCTTCGACTGACCAGCCTTGCATGAGACTTTGGTGCAGCCATGGCTGAGTCATTAGAACTTTACTGTAATGCTTCCAAGAATAGTTGCGGCAGGACCCTTCCTTCCTTCCTTCCTTCCTTCCTTCCTTCCTTCCTTCCTTCCTTCCTTCCTTCCTTCCCTACCAGTGGCTTGCCCTTCAGCAGGAAGGACCAACAGCAACAACCTTCGTGCCTTTGGTGCCTTTTGTGCTGTCTTTATCGCTCGTCCCCACGCAGATTAGCTGGAATCCTTCTTGCGAAGGGTCCGGGCAGCTGTTCTGTCACATCTGGAATCTGTGCCTCAGGAAGGCCAAGGGTGTGGAAAAATCCACTCTGGAAATCCTCAGGTTGTCCACCTGATTGGCTCCCCAGGTCTTCCGTTTCCTGCAGAACCTCTGAATTTAATAACAATGCAGGTGCACTTAAATAGGAATCTTGGCACCACAAGCAACATTTGCACTGTTCTTCAGAGATAATATCATATATAACTCCTGAGAAAATTGTAAGCAAGCTTGATGTGGCTCCAAATTAAAGTTTTTCTGTGTAATGCACTTGGGGGTGAGGGTTTGCCTTGGTCATTTTGCTTTCTCGTGCAAAGAAGCCAGCAAACTTTAATTGCTCAGCAACTTCAGCCATTTGTTTTCCAGTTTTCTAAGCAACGCAAGTAAAGCCACAGTGCAAAGTGCAAACCTATGTACACTTATCTTGGAGTAAGCACCCGTGAACTTGCTTCTGGGTAGACACACCTCAGTGACACTCTAGCCACCTTCGAAAGCTTTGCCCTGGAACTGGCGACAGCATTGCGGCATCGCTGCTGTCTTTGGCAACCAAGCAGGTGCTCCATCAGGTTGCAGCAGAGGGAGAGTTGGAGCCTCAGGTTCCTTCTCTCCTGGAATGATTCCTGTTCAAGCTGTTTGCTTCAAGCGCTTTGCAACTGGAAGTTAATGCCTTGGGTAGCATTTTGGATGGAAAGCCAGGCTGCGGAAATACAGAGAATAGACGTCTGAGCTCGCTTTCATCTTCTCCCCTCCCCACTCCCTTTGTTCTGTGCCTTTTTTGTTCACAACCTCAAGTAAGGAGACCTTCTGATTCGAGTACTTCTACATGGTGATTCACTGCCCTGGCTCCTCGTGAGGACGGTGGGGGCCAGGATATAAATAAATGCCAATTAAATCAAAATGAATTCAGTAATGGGCAGGCAAGCGATCTCTGGAGATGAACACAGAGATAAGTTCATGTTGACGTCTGCACAAAGCCCCAGTTGGCTTTCAGTTTAACAATTGTGAAGCTCCTCGGTGGCTCAAGCATCCTGGAATGAAATCGGCTCAGCCCTAGTTCCTACCACGCCTTCTTGCAGCAATGTTGCGACCATAACCACGATTTCAAGAGGGAGATTTCAGGCCCATATTTAAGGGCATCAGTTTTCGCACAGAATTTCTGCAGCCTGCAACCCATTGCACAGGAACAGTAGGCACAAAGTTACTTGGGTTCAACGGCAAACTTTAGAGTTCTTCGTGCCTGGATCGAGGAATGCGTCCTGCAGCGGTGTGTGGGTGTGTGCATAGATGTGCAGGAAGAGCCCGGCCCGGTTTGAAGAGTTCCTGCTGCCATGGAGGTGGGCCAGAAGTGTCCTGCCTGCTCTGAGGATGTCTCCTCGACCACACGGTCTCACTCCTCAGAAGGTGGCTGTCGCTGCAGAAGAACATGATGGACCAGCGCAGTGGTGCAGCGTGCAGGACTTCTTGTCGGGCTCTGGACTCTGAGGAATCTCACAAAGCAGAAGCAGAAGCCTCCACCCCCCGGGCAAAATGCATGCCTGGGGAGACCGCAGGCATGCTACCATGATGCCAAAGGTCTCTCTGGCAGCCCGGCCTTCTGCCAAGGCAGGCCAGCCCAAGAGACAGGCATTCCGTTTGTGACGTGTGATCAACAAATCCAGACATCTCCAGTGGCTCTGCCCAGGCCACCGCACTCGGTTTCATCTCCTCCCTTTGCTTGTGTGAAATGAGTTGTGACAACTTAGTGGAGAACATCTTGCTGTGCACCCCTTTCCTCCTCCTGAAACTAAATGCCTTCCTTTCCCCTCTCCATGTATCCCCTTAGACAAATAGGGGCGTCTGCAGGAGATGAGATGTTTTACAGATACAGGAGAGGGGTGGGGAGAGTCTTTAGAGCACATGTAAGCAAATGCAATGCTGTGCTATTTGTTTTTTATTTTGGTCTGGTGGCCCCAAGCCTTGGATCAGCACTTCTTTAATTCCGCCATGGGCCAGAGGGCCCCATTTGCATTATAGAGCAGGCTGCGTGTGAATTACAGGACGTTCCTCCTGCGTACCTGGCCAGAAGAAAGGTGCAGAACATTGGAAGGCCTGGAAACCCACGGACTCCAGCCCCACCTGGGCGATGCAGAGCCCCCTAGATCTGATGGCCGTTCCATCACCGCCTGCCTTGTGCTGGCCGGCCGGCAGTTATTCCATAACAATGGGCTGGAGGCTCCTGTGAAGGGAGCCGTGGGAGCTTTTCAGAGCAATCCCCCCCCCCTACTCTCGCTGTCTCCCTCTCCTCCATATCCAGGGTATGTTATTACTATTAAAAATATCAGACTTTTCAGTTCAAATTAAAGTCAAGTTAAGAATCTCAGAGGCAAAAATTCCACATGCCTCCAGATGGAAAGTGCTTCATCGAATTCAAACTGGGAGAGGGAAGGGACATGCATCGAAATGCATGCGTGCGCACACACGAAAGAGGACACCCTTCCTGATGTGAGAACCCTGAACCTGGCATTGGGTGGGCAGTGCAACATGTTGCCCGGTGCCTTTGTGGATGCAGACCCTGTCTGGAAGTGGCACGGGGAAGCCTGCCACACAGACGTGCGCTCTGCACCCACCACTGAGAATTGACAGGCAGCAGTAGAGAAGAGCCTGATGCTGGGAGCAATAGATGGCAAAAGAAGGAGGGGACAGCAGAGGATGAGGTGGCTGGATGGAGACACTGAAGCAGTTGGTGTGCACTTAAGTAGACTCCATGGGATGGTGGAGGACAGGAAGGCCTGGAGGAACGTTGTCCATGGGGTCACGATGGGTCGGACGCACCTTCATGTTTAACAACAACAACGAAGTGGGTTATGGGGCAGAACATCACCAAGGGGCGTGAGCTTCCCAGGTGCTTTCGGACCTGCCTTGCTCCTGGCTCCCTCGGAGAGGCACTGCTCGCAGGCTCCCCTGTGGCCCAAGGGTCCATGGCGTGGCCAGCTGCAGGGGACCAGGTCAGGGCCTTTGGCCATCTCATCTCTCTTTGACCAGCCAGTGGCTCGGCGCCCCGGGGGCCGGGGCTAGGCCTTCTGCATGCAAGTCACCTGTGCAGATGCTTGGGCAACGCAGTGCTCCAGAAATGCAAGGCTTCCCCATCACGCCCACTGCCGGGCGACGGTCCCTGGCTTAGCCCCCAGAGTGGTGTCCGAGATCTCATGGAGAAGATTGCCTACGTTCTCCATCTTTCTCTCCCTTCTGCTTCTTGTGCATGAGGCCTGGGCTGATGTTCAGGCTTGAAACGGGGACCTGAGTGTGTGCACTGAATGTCATTCTGCTGTCAAGGAAGTCATTGCGCCAGCAGAGGCAGACTACGAAAGGCTGGCTGGTCATGCTCGAGCGAAGGCCTGCTGTCCGCCAGCCCCTGCCAGGACGCAAACCTGGGCACCCGCAGCCTGGTGCTGGAGCTCCCCTCCCTGCCCTTTCCGAGCCCTCAGAGTGTGGTGCCTCTGGATGACGCCTGCCAGCACAGGAGGGCCAATCTCTGGGCCTTTTGCAGCAGAGTGTTTGGTGTAAAGATGAGCAGCAATCAGCAGCCTCTCAGAATAATGAAAACCAGGAGCTCTGAGCCCCCTCAGGAGAGGAACTCAGATTTGGGAAATCTGCTGCCCCACGGGGAAAAGTAGATCAGATCTTTCTTCCATCTTGAGGTCATGAAGCTGTTGCGGGTCTGATGAGATGAGCGAACCGACCCATTGATCTGCTTCACAGTGGCTCCAAATGAGCCTGCATGCCTCGAGAAGGGAAACCTCCTGGTTTTGAGCGGCTTATGCATTTTGCTCCTCTGCTGCGTTCAAATAAGTTTTAGTAGTTTCTTTCAGGCAACCCAGCTAGAAAGTCTGGTATATTTTTCTATCTGGCCACCAGCAAGAGATTGCTCTCTCCCTCTCCCTCTCCCTCTCCCTCTCCCTCTCCCTCCCTCTCTCTCTCTCTCTCTCTCTCTCTCTGTCTCACACACACTTCCCGACAGTGCTTTGTGGAATGTCTGGCCCAGGGACACAGCCTCTCAAGTCCTCCCAATTTGAAAGCACTCAAACTAAAAACCAGTTTTCCTAAATGACAGCATGCAATTGATCCAGAACTCTGCTGAACACCCCCCTACCCCACCTCCCTGGGCAAGGAAGGCAAAACTGCCCGCACGGGCTGAAGAGGGGAGGAGAGCATGGTGCTGACAGAGGTAGTGTCTGAACCTGTCAGATGCGTGGCTTTGGGAGGAGCCCAAGCGGTGCCAAGAACCATGAAATTGGAGAGGGCCTTGCGCTCCCAGCCATTGAAGGTCATTCAAGGACGCTGCTCCAAGCTAGACAAGTGTGCATTGGCATCTTGGAGTTGAGGTTGGATTTGCTGGGCGAACCCCTTTCTCCCTCTGGAATCACAGGGAGCCCCACACCAAAGAGTCGTGTGTGCTTGCGTGTATATGTCTACACACACACACACACACACACTGCTTTTGTTGTTTCAACCCAGAACACAGAATTAATGAGAGCAAGGGTGACACTGGAGCAAAGCCTCACAGCTCTCTCATACAGGCAGAACGCGCAATGTGTCTGCCCGTAAGGCCAGGCGCTCAGGTGCTCCACCGCTGAGCTCAGGGAGGCGCGTCACGACTGAGGAGCTGAAACCAATGGACCCCATTTGGTCCCAATTTCATGCGTGACAAGCAGAGCAATGCTTCCTGCACCCTCATGTTCCCATAACCGTCTTCTGAGGACTGAGGGACTTCTGAAGCTCCAGTCCTGACTCGGACTTCAGTCTCCCAAGGAGGAGGACACTTGAGGCTCGTGGCATTTTGTCCATGAAAGCCTGATTTCTCCCGAGCTCAGGACGCAGGGCCACCATATTCCCAACCGAGAGACCTCGCCCCCCCACCAGCCACCAAGGGGCTTTTCCAGGCATCAGAGACAGGGGCACTTCACCCTCTTCTATCCAGCGCTCCAGCCTGATTTCCCATTACCCCGCAGAGCAGAAACTTCCCGTTCAAGGGCTAGAGTGGTGGTGGGGGCGGGGGAGGATAATCCTGAATCCAGCGTAGTCGGAGGCACAGAGTCATGAGGGAATCTAGACTGACCTCCAGCACATACCAGCACCCGCAAATGTGTGCCTTTTCCCCCTTGGACCCGTCTGGACCCATTCCACACATCCGCTGGGAGGGGAAGCAGCAGAGCTAAGCTCAGCGGCCACCTCCTGCTTTGAAGGCTCATTTCATGGTCCCAGATGCTGCACTGACCCGGGCGGGGGGGGGGGGGTTGCTGCTTCCTCCCAGGGTGTCATGGGAAGACTGACTCTCCAATGGCAGCTGTTATCACACAGTCACCAAAGAAGCAAAGCAAGAGGGAGAGAGACAAAGAGAGGAAACTCTCCACCACTGCAAAGCATGATGGTGATGATGATGATGATGATGAGTGCTTTTTTTTATTTTAAAAAAAAAAGGTGCCTGAACTCACGTCGCCACCAGCAGTAAGCACTCAGCAGGCGACCACACACACCAATCCCAAGCCGAGCAGCGTCCCAAGCCGGGTGGTGTGGACACAAAAGCAGCCAGCAGGCACTATGTTAATGTTTGCTGCTGACCTGCTATGCCAACAGGCAATTCAAAATCACTTTGTAAAATCCATTGGAAAAAAAGGTGCCGGACCATCATTCTGGTGTGTTCTATGACAAAAACAGCCCTGATGGTGGTGATGATGATGATGATGATGCTGGTGATGACATGCACCCTTCCCAAGCCAAGGGCCTTCTGGCCTCGGCTGCGCTGCCAGGGATGCTCAGCAGGGAAGGCCTGCCACCCTGGAGAGGGCCTCTTCCCCCCAGCTCCCCACAGCTATTCACCCACAAGCCCTACCCCAGACATTTCCCACAGCCGCCATCCACGTATGCAGACAGCTGGGAGCACGGCCCCCTCTCCTTCCTTCACAAAGAGACTCCAAGCAGCTCCGGCTGAGCGAGCCGAGGACCGTGCCAAGCCCACCTGATGAGACAAATGAACCGGAGGCTGCAAGTTGCAAGGCTCCCCCCTCCCCATCCTGGAAGTAAGGCCCATGAATGCAGAGAAGGCGCCTGATGGGGCCGTGCTATAAATTCCCCATGTTGGCACCCATCACATCCCGCCAGCTCAGCTTCCTCCATAATCTGCCTCCGGGGGAATTGAAATCCCTGATCTCTGGGCTCGTGCATGTGAAGGTGGACTGCCCTGTTCTCAACTGACCAGGGGATATATTATTAATTTTTTAAAAGCAGCCAGACGCGGGCCCTTCCTCTCAGCTCCAACAGTGCCGCTCTCCCTCACTGCTCAGAGAAGTTGTCTTAATAATAGAGATTAACCACTCTGTTAAAAGGGCAGCTTAATTGGTTCCAAACTCCCCGATTGCCTGTCTCAGCAAAGCTCTCCAGGATGAGGAGCGTCAGATAGGGGGTGGGAGAGGAATCGCGCACTACGCAGGGCATATCTGAAGACCCTCCTGCCGTGGCCGAGAGCCCGGCCTCCCGCTGGCCCCAGCACCGATCCTTCCACTGATATCGGTGCTTGTGGGGCGGAGGGGCATCCGCCCATGGAACGCTCCCTGCGATCACACTGGGGGCGACCTCTGGCTGCTCTCCCGACAAGCAGCCCTCGCAGCCAAGTGGCTCATGGAGGGGCCCTGATTAATAGTGCTGTTAAGGGCAGAATGATTCGCCTTCCTTGCCCCGAGAGAGGCCCTGGGATGCCACTGACGCCAGAGCACAGGCTCCCCCTCCTCACAGTGGACGTGTCAGGGAATCCCAAGGAGCCACCCAGCCCCACGAAACTTTTGGAGGAAATAAATAGTGTGTCGGGTTCATTAAAAGGCAATGAGGACACTGCTAGAAGGTGGCGGGGAGGGGGGGAGGCTTCTTGGCTGTCCTTTGTTTGCCGGGGCAGAGGCAGGAGAGGTGTAGAGACCTCTTCCATCTGGTGACTGTCAGATGTTTTGGACTATGGACCCCAGCATTCCTTGCCAAGCTGATGGGACTGACGGGAGCTGCAGCCAAAACATTTCCAGGAGACCAGGTTGGGGAAGGCTGCTGCAGGCTTGGGCAGCCATATCTGTGCACCCACCTGATGCTTGCGGACTGGCCCAGGGGCAAATGATGCATATTCTGCATGACCATCACCGAACCACGTGGCAGGCCAAAAGTGGAGCCATTTCAAGACTGGAGATCCTGGAAACACTGGGATGCCCGCGGCTTTCTGGCTCCCGCAGAGTGGCCAAGGTATAGGTCTGTGGATTCTGGTAGGGCAGAAAGGACTGAAAGCCCAGGAAACCATCACCCAGACCTTCATGTACCTAAGGAGAGGCACCCCTCCTCAGCTAGCCTGAATAAGCCACATGCATGGTTCCTCCCAAAGCTGGAGCAGAAGATAGGCCAGGCCATGCTCCAGCGCAAGCGCAAATGGCAAAAGGGTCCATTCTCAGTGCTTTTAACTTACTGCACCCATCCCACTTTATTTATGTAGTTATTTCTTTAAAATTTTGTATCTTGCCCTTTACAGTGTCTCGGTGTCTTTATATCAGATTGGCTTGAAATGTTGCAAAATTGTGCATCACAAACAGCACAGGTGCCCTGTTTCTACAAGCAGCCAAATTCTGAGGCACACACTGGCAGAAGAGGGGCAGCTTGGGTTCAGTGGACTCTCACTCCTGTTCCCCCTTATTAGGATTTTCATGCTTTCCTTGGAAGAACGAGAAGCCAGCAAACAAGCCGAATGCGTGTCGCGGAGCACCTGCCCCACTCTTCACTTGCTGAGAAACCACTGCTGGGGAGCAGAGGAGCTGGCAGCCCTGCCCTTTTCAATCTGCGGCGAAGGTGCAGATCAATCCCTCCCGCAAAGGGGAGTGACTGGCGCTCCAGGTGAAACGCGCACCAGCAGTGACAGAGCGACCTGCCAGCCCCTGCACTCGGCTGCACCCTCCCCGGCCCCCTCCCTCTCCAGGCCCAGCATTTGTGGGGAGGCGAGGCGAGGTGAGGCAAGGGTCCGTATCTCCTGTGACTCCAAAACACACCTTGCTTGCCAAAACCTGATTCTTCTACGGATTTGGTTCTCTTGCCTAGAGAGGGAAGCCTGCCACGGTTTGGCTTAAAGTTCAGGCTTTGTCTGCAAATAATGCACAGCCCCTGTCTGCAGAATTCTCCTTTTTCCAGTTGCATTTTATCTATCTATCTATCTATCTATCTATCTATCTATCTATCTATCTATCTAT
>JAIXND010000674.1:3905411-3941388 GCA_023646645.1 Varanus salvator macromaculatus | reverse complement strand
TATCTATCTATCTATCTATCTATCTATCTATCTATCTATCTATCTATTCCATTTGTATACTGCCCCATGGACCACAGGCTCTCTGGGAGGTTTGCAATTACAGAGGAAAAGCCGAGCTTAAGTGACAGTTACATGATGACGGCCTCCTTGAGGCTTCGTTGAACTTCAGCTGAACTAGGTTTGCTCTAACCAGTGCTTCTGATCTAATCCACACTAGTTTATATGCGGTGTTGGAGCTGGCAGAAGGGATGGGCAGAGCACTCCTGAATCAAGCTGGACTGTTCTGTGAAGAACCTTGTCTGCCCAAGGTTCATTCCAACAACCCCCCTAATTTTTTTAATTTAAAGAAGGCCTTTTAGATGGTGGTGGTGCTGAGGATGATGGTAATGATGCCTGAACATTTGCAAAGCATCCAAAACTGCCTGAGCTCTGTTCTTTCCTGTAGGCTTCCGATCCGGTCAAGTCACAGAAAGGAAGAAGAAAACATGCAACCCAAACGCCAGTTCTCAATGTCGCAAACTCTTATAGTGTCTGTCCTAGATGGAAGCAGTGCAGGAGGGAAGGCGCCCAGTGCCAGCCGGCCTTCAGGCCCTTCTTCTCCCTCTGCTGCAGGCTGCCTGCATGGCAGATGCCAGGGGAGAAGCAGGAGGGCCCAGGTGGCCTCAGCCCTCTCAGCTGAGCTGCTGCAGGCAGCCTTGCTGCCCTCTCGCGCCCTCTGCCCAGCAAAGTTAGCTCTCGCCTGGGCCACTCTTTTTCCAAGATGGAAAGCCACAGGCAGGGCAGGGAAACACCCCCCTGCTCCCACTGCCCCCTTTTCTTCCCCTCTCCCCTAGCAACTAGCATTCTGTGGTGAGCTGCCTCTGGTTTGATGGTTCCTGTGCTGCGAACATGACGAAGCAGCCATTAATAGGACCACTTCTTCTCTTCCTCCTCCTCCTCCTCCTCCTCTTCCTCTAGTCCTCCTTTCAAACCCTCTAAACTGGTAGCTACAACATGTGGCAGGTATTCTGCAACTTAGTTGTGCATGCATTGCAAGAAGTCAGAGGAAGCGTTTCCGTGTGGATCAGACTGTTTTTTCCATATGCATTGCCTACTTTCTCTGCCCTTTCATGCGCTCCAGGGCCCCCGTCCTCGATGCAGTCTCCCTTGTAGATCATCTCACTCCCCCTTCCCTTCCTTTTCCCAGAGATGTTCCAGTGCCCTGTTCGCCTGTTCGTGGGGCCCTCGCCAGGAAGAGGCACATCTCTCCCAGGAGCTTCCTGCTCCCTGTCCTTCGGCAGTCCGAGGGCTCGTTCATTCTCTGCGTCGTGCCCTCCTGCCTTGCACCCTGCTGCCTCTGCAAGTCACCCTCAGGGATATCCAATATCTTGGACCTGTGGGAAGCCACTGGAGCAATCCATCCTCCCTTCCGAAGAGAGGAGAGGGAGGGCCTGAGAATCCCCACCGTGCTGCTTCCAGAGGGCCACCTTTTCATCTAGTCAGCCGCTCAGCACTCTGAGATAAAACATGTCAACTGTCCGGAAGATCAGTAGTAAAATAATAATCCACGCATGACAGATGAAGAAAAGATGGAGCCAAGGCAGAGAAGTTTGACCAGAGTAAATTCCCAGGAAATCACTATATTAACAGCCCCCTGGTCCCATCAATTGAAAAACCATGTATCTAAAACTGGGATCCTGATGTTATTCATGGGCAGGAGGAGAACGAAGCTCTGGGCCACTTTTGACCTGGGTGAGCCTGGTGCTCTTTAGCACAAACATGCTCATTAGGCAAATGAGCATGCAGGAAATCCTATGCAAATCCACTCAGAAGCAAGCCTGATTGGGTGAGTCTCTCCATTGCTCTGCAGCCTCCCCGGCTGCCTGCACTGCCCAGCCTAAGGAAGCCCCGCAGGAGGAATTCACTTGAGGCTCCTTCCCCTTGGGGGGTTGCCGAGGAGGCCACCGAATGTGCCGTGAAAGAGGGGATGCTCACACGCACACCTCAGCCCTCGAAAGGAGGCAAGCAGGGAGCCCTGCACCAAACCCCTGAGAATTTCTCCCGGGGACGGTCTCCTTTGTTTAGCTTCATTCAAAAATGAATGCATACCAATAAGAAGGCTCTTCTCTCAGTTGAGTAGAGCTGACAAAGACATGAGCAAAGTCTTCAGCACAATGCCGGGATGACTGTACCAGGCACACCTGCAAACAGATGCTTTCCATTCCCCTATTTTCAGAATCGTGGCTACGCAGCCATATGTCGCACCACGCGGAGGGGCCTGGGAGCCGAGTGCCCCGCGCTCCACTTTCATGGCTTGCGGCATCTGCTCCTCCCGGGCTCCATCACTGGCAGCCCCTTTCATCTTCTTCTCTCCCTCGCGCTGCAGACCCTTCTGCCCTTCCTCCTTGGCTGGGTGGCTTTTTGTGCTTTTTCCTGTTCATTAATGATACCTTTTAGAAATGGCAGCACAGGGCTTTTGCCCTGACTCTGCTCCTTTTATCACATCACACACTCCCTTCCTTGTGTCCTTTCCCCCTGCCTTTTGATTATGCCATTGTTTCATTTTAAACAAGTTGTTGTGAGCAGCCTTGAGTCTAATCTTCAGAGAACGGCAGGATATAAATATCTATAATATACAGGCAAGCAACAAACAAACCAGAGACCCCCTTTATGTCTTTAAAGGTGACCCATCCCTTTCTTGGATTCTTTAGCTCCCTTCTCAAAATTTGTCTTTTTTGGTTTTTAATTTAATCCTCTTGAGCAGGTTCCACTCTTCCTCCAAGTGCTGCAGGTCAGTGCATAAAGCAATGCTGTTTTTGTCCTCACACCGCCCATATGAGGAAGGTTTAGAAACACAGAAACAGAACAAGTCAGAAGGGGTCTCCTGGGCCATCTAGTCTGACCCCTGGCTCCAGCCAGCTCCACTCATGTAATCCCCGATATCTGGCTGTCCAATCTTTCCTTGAACACCCTCCCTGGTGGGGCATTTTCCATCACACTTTCTCCCTGCATCCACTGGGAAGAGAGATCTGCAGCATAATATCCTGGAAACGAAGGTGTTGCCTTCATCTCAAGCTTTGCACCAAGTGACCGTTCCTGCACACGCTCCGTGTATGCTGCTCGAACAGGATACCTGGAGAGACGCTCCAGGTGATGTCCGGGAGGCAGGATGGCCAGGTGGCCACGCACTGCCTCGTCTCCAGGCAGCAGCCAGAGGGTGCCTGAGCCCTGCTGAGCCCCTCCTGCAGGGGGTGGGTCCCACGGATTCCACTGTCAAGCAAGAGCTGCTGTTTGCAAGACTGAGATTTACTGCTTCCTGGAAGATGCCCCAGAGTGAGTGAGGCCTCTCCTTTCTGGATCAGGACAGCCGATAGGTCTCCCTTGTGTGGGGGCCCCTGACCTGCCCCCTCCCAGAAATGGGTGTGATTTGGGGCAGCCCCCAGAAGCACTAAATCGCCGCTTCACAAGCGGTGGGGGCCACTTGCGCAACGGAGCTGGTGGGGCACAGACGGCTCGGGGGCGACATGGGTCTTCCGGGGACTCTTGCCCTGGGTCCCCCGCCTCCCTCTTCTGCCTTTTCCCATCTCACTCCCAGCAACATAAATCAGACCTTGGAACAGGCTGCAATTCGCCTCGAAAACAGGAAGCCACAAAGAAGGCGGTTTCGCTTTTTGGAAACCCTTCTGCAAGGAAAGCAGCTTGGCGCAAGCAAGACGGCGCAAAATGCCAGTGCCGCCTGCATTGTGCGACTCAGGGAGTGGTCGGATGGGGCCCGGGTGGACCTCAGGCCTGGGACATGGGCTGCCACACCCCAGCAAGCCTGTCTCCAGGCTCAGGAGAAACAGTGGGGGGGAAAGCAGGAAGGGATATTGGAACGTTCAGTCGGAGGCCACGGATACCCTGTCGGGCCCGCAGGCAGAGTGTGGAACGAAACCCTGCCTTCCAAAGCAGTGCACACGACTGTGGAAAGACGATCCATGGATTTGTTAACATAAACCAACATAAGCCCCCACGTGCCCATCAAGTAACAAGCAGACAAACAAAACTCCTCTAAATGTGTCAGCTGATGACAGCTCTACAGGGGAGCTAAAGCAGGGAACAAAATTAACCAGAGCACGAAAAGTCCATTTTGCCAAGGAAGAACAAGGATCAGGCAGGGGATGGCTCAGGAAGAGCTCTTTCGGCATCAGGGCACCGTCTTGCGCAAAGCACAGCAATGCCCAAGAGGGCAGGAGCTGCCCCCTGCCGTTCAGTCAGGCAAGCCCGGAGGGCTCACACAACAGCTCCATGATAGGGATGTGTCATTTCCTTCAGTCCCAACTTAGTCGGGTACAGAGAAGGCCTATGGAAATCAATTGTTCTTTGATTTCCCCACTGGTACATATCAGTGGGATATGTCTCACTGATTTTGGTGGGTCTACCTAAGGTGGAACGGTATGCAGTCACATGCCAGGTTAAGGCATGTCTCTTTGATCTGCTGCTTTGCCCATTTTGCTTCCTGGGCTCAGGTGCAGATTGGAAACATGATTGTTCTTCAAAACTGTGCACTCCTCTGAGTTGTGCAATGAGGTTTTCAGTTCAAAAGTGGCATACAAAATGTGCAAGCCTGAGCAAGTGGCTTCCAAAGATGGTTTACTGGGGCAATGGTGCATAAAACATGTGTGCTTATGAAAACAACTGAGTTTTTGTATATGTTAAAAAAGCACTAACTGATACGGGAAGCGAACACACTGGGTTATGAGTGAATGCCTGTGAAGTCGATGGGCACTGGGGAGAGAGCCACTGGCCCACCGGTTCTTACACAGAAGACTCGCCCCTTTCCCAGGCCTCTTTCCCATCAACAGCACCCATCTCTTTCCCTCTTCTGTTGTGTAATGGCCACTGAGTTTGCACGGGCCTGCATGTCCTTCTGAGCCTGGTGCTGAGGAAGTGTCCCCAAGGCTGAAATCGGAGCTTTGCTCCTGGATGCGCACCCTGCCTTCCTGTCCTTTGGTGGTGTGGCACAAGAACCCAACAAAACCCCAACTACCTAAATTGGCTGTGCACGCAGAGGGGAAGCCCCCATGGAGGCCATGGGGATCTGGAAATGCGGGCGCCACCGCGACTCTCATTACACACTTGGGTGAGGTAGCGTTCCATTCGCTCTCGCACCTCCTGTGCGCTCTGCTAATTAATTGCCTTCTCTCCCCTTCCTTTTCTTTGGCCTTAATTGGGACACAGACATCTGGCAGAGATTTGTTCATGCTGGCCTCTGTCTTTAACTCCTAGGCACATCCCACTTGTTAGGGAAGTTGAAAGAGAATTCCCCCAGGGCAGATTCCATGGGACCTCTCCAACGTGGTTCCACCTTCGCGGGATTCCTGGCCTCTTCCCAGCCAGAGCCCAGCAGAAAAGCCGTCTGACTTCATTGGCTGTGGGCTTTGTGATCCCGGCAAGACTCCCATTAATCTGGGAGGATTAAAGGAATGGCCTTGGGTGCCAAGAGCAGAGCCAGAGGAGGGAGGGAGGGAGAGGGGAGGAGGGAGGGAGGGAGAGGGAGGGAGACTGGACACACGTCCGTGTGGCACTTGAAGTATGGACCCAGCAGCTCCTCCTCCTCCTCCTCCTCCTCCTCCTCCCACCCGGCTGGCTGGCTCATGCAGTGGCAGCCCAGGTAGCTCCGGGATTTCTGGAGCGGCAAAGACGGATGCCTGGCTTGGAGTTGTGCCCATCTTCCAACCCCACGCAAGCCCCTCTGATCAGGTGGGCCGCAGCAACAGAAGAGCTGGGCTAGCTGGAGCTGTATCAGCAGGCCAGCTTGAGAAGAAGCCAGCGCTCAGTGTGGGGCACCCCCGTGATGCAAACTCTCAGCCCCGGTGACAAAGCCTCAGCACGCCAGTGAGTTGAGCACTTGTGTGAGCTTAGCAACAGAATGAGGCGGCCGGGGCAGTTGACTCTCCCCTCCTTTCTCATCACCCGTGACTGTAAACCAAGAAGTATAAACAAAAATAAAGGACTACACATCAATTCCCACCTCATCCCACTGCACAAATTAGTTTTCCAGGTAGACAAGCCTATTAAGAGCTATACCATCAACATCAAAGCTTTGCAGGCGCAAGGGGGTTTGCCAGCATAACGCACGGAGTGCTGGCCTGTATGCGACCGTTTGCCAGCTAGGCAGGTGTGCGTGCTGGTTGTCCTGAGCTCCTTGCTTGCAGGGAACACAGTTGCTGACCCAGAGAAAGAGGAGCTAAGAGCTCGGTGGACAAGACCAGCAACCTAGCAGCGCTGTCCCAATTTCAACCTCCTGAAGTCACCGCCACCTGCCTTGAATCAGCGGTGGAATCCAGATTGGCTTGGCTGTGATCGATCTGATTTGCAAAGCCGAGGCTGCTGCATGGCCACCTCCTCTTCTTGCAGGCTGGAGTGAAATAGGCCTCTTTTTCTGTGTGAAGAATGAACGCGAGTCTTCCAAAGAGTTAAAAAAGTGTGCACTCAACACATCTGCAAATCTTATTCCAGAGGCTGGGCTGGCTGCAGCCTTAAATTGCACTAAAGGTCATCTGTCAGTCAACTGACAAAATTTGGCTGCTCAGATAGAGCTGGGCTTGACATTTATGCTGTGTATTTCTTTGATTCAAACAAACACGAGCAAAACCCCACACACCAGTGTGCGCATATTTATCTTCACCAGTGGCAACCACTCACTCCGAGAGCAGTTCAGGAAATGGAGATCGTAACGAGGCTAAACTTCTCCCTTGCCAGATTATGTCTAAAGTGCCAGGCCGGCAACTTCATCGGCAGAGCTTCTTTGAAGAAAAGCTGCATGAAATGTTGCATATAAATGCATTTTAAATACATATTTTCTTTCAAAGTGTGCATATGAACGTTATCTGGATTTAAAATAGCCACACTCTTGTCCGCACAGGAGGTCCAGCTGGTCTCAGAGTTCGCCACGAGAGTCCTTCAGCATGGACCTTTGCCCTAGCTTGCCTCAGCCCAAAGGACTGCAACATCTCGTTGCAACGCAGTCTCTGTGTCAGAAATTATGAGCCAGCTCCTTCTCTGTCCTGATGCTCAGTATGTCAGCTGTAAGCGTGGGGAAGCCTTTGCTGTTGATCTACGGGGAACCACTGAGTCATGAGATCCCCGGGCCTTCAGTCTGCAACATGCAGGCGCTTCAGAAGACCTTTGCAGCCGCTCGGCTTTCTTTTCGGTGCTGTGGGTACAACATAGCCGGCCTTCGAAGTCTACATAGCATGGGTGGTCACCGCATTCCTGGGGGCTGCTGAGGCTTCTGGGTATTTTTCAACCCCTTCTGGAGAGCTCAGGAAAGAGGGAGGAAAAAGTTGTAGGCTCATGCTGACTATTTGTTTAGTAAAATGTCCCTCCACAGCAACTGAAACAGACTTTCAGGCCCTGCACATGGAGAGAAGAGCCAGGATGAAAGCACAGCTCTTTATTATCTGAACGCATAATACTTTATCTTGCAAGAAATGGGGAGTTAACAACTCATGAAAACATGAAAGATGCCAGTAAATGCAACAGTATGCTGCTTAACGTGTTGTGGATTTCCCTTATTGGAATATTTTGTGCGCGGCTAATTTATTGCTGAGCTTTGACTCCCCGCTCAGAGCAACAGCCCAGCACACACCCCAGACACTGGGGTGGGAATGGGGGTGGGGGGGCGGCACTGGGCAAACCTGAATCTGCCCCCTGTGCTGGTCAGGGGTACCCGATGGCCAAGGGGTGCATCCCGACACACTGGGGAGCTTCTATCGCAATCCTGCCGCACTGAAATCAGATTTCATGCGCCTGCTCCAGGCAGACATTCTTACCCTGCCCATGAATTCAGAGAAGGGAATTGTTAAAAGGAAAACTGTACTGATGCTTTTCCCTTCTGTGGGCCACCTTTTCCACCCGGCCGAGCTCTCCGGCCCACGAGATCAGAAGAGTGCCCAATGCCCTGATGCTGTCCCTGTTGGGCTTCCGGTGCATGCACTGTTCCTCAGTGTGCCTGCATGCGCGGCTGCGTGTGGCGCCCAAAGGCCTTGGGTCCAGTTACGGAAGCCCATGCAGGAGAGCACGCGGTCTGAGGACACACCGTTAATGAAGACGAGGAGGGAGCTTCCGCAGGAATCAGCATCTCTGACCTTGTCTGCTCCTGAAGTAATCTATCACGGACTCCTGGATCAGGTTTCCTGGCTCTGCCATGGCTATATAAAATTTACGGTTTGAGAAAGTGCTTATTGCTTGCATTCCCTTGACCTTGCGCAGTTCAGCCTTGTGCTTATCAAGGTGCGGGTTCCTCTCCTTTGTCCACTGCTCCCCAATTTCCACAATCCCAGCATTCCCTTTAGCAGCTGGGGAGGCCAGACAGAGGCTTCCCAGATGGTGAGATACACGCCTTCCAGCTGTTGACCCCCACAGAAATGGTGAGGGCCTGCCATCTCCGCTTCACTGTCGTGTCTTGTGATGGTGGCGGTGTGCGTGGCTTGTTCTTCCTCGCTTGAGCATTCTGCGCGAATGCTCCCAGAGGCCTCCAAGGTCCTTGTGAATGTGAAGAGCCCATGCTCACCAACAGAGCCAACCGCTGCTGAGCTGACATCAAGGCTGGTGCATCCCACACTATAAGAAAGGAACACATCAGGCTTGCATAACCGGCTACATTTGATATGAGCTGCTTTGCTGTGCATGTTGTCAGAAAACAGCACAGACAAGCATTAAATCCAATGCAGATCTTAAAAGAGGCCATTGTATTTATTAATTTGATTCCTGTTGCAACTTTGCACTCAACAGCAGTGCTCACAATGGCTCTCCTCTTGAACAGACACCCGACTTCCTGAGACTGCAAAAAGAATGGCATCCTCACGCAGCTGGAAAGAGGCGACATCGCCTTGCTGCTCCCATCCATCATCCCGGACCATTCAGCTCATGCCAGCTTTTGGCAGGCGCCTCTCACAAATAGCTGCAGCAAAACCCTGACTGCCCTATTTCCTACAGCACTGGGCCAAGGCTACTTAAGCCACGGGTACTGAGGTCCATATTTCATACCGTCCATATTTTGAATCAAGCGAGCCCGATTTGCCCTTCCCAGGCGGCAAGGGATCCCTTCCACACTTCTCCACATGCTGCCATGTAGCTCCAGGCTTTTGGAAATACACCAAAATGTTTCTTTTGTGAGCAAAGATGTTTGCAGGCAGATGCAGAAATGGGACCAAGTGGGCTTATGGGCGAAGACCGGAGAAACTGGCCTGACCGGAAACGCGCCAGACCTGCCATGCCCGACTTGCTGCTGAACACAGGATGCTGGTTTTCGTTGCTGGCTGGACAGGGCAGGGGCCAGCGGGACCGAGCAGCCCCCTTGCCGTTCTCCAGGCCCCGTTGGCGACCTGCTCTTCTTTCCACTGGAAGGGGCACCCGGCGAGCCAGACTAGCGCTTTCTGGGCGAGACTGAGCAAGTCCAAGGTTGTGCACTTCCCTGCAATGACTGCAGTGGGTCAATACATGTGCAAGGATGCATCCTAAGGGGTGCTTCCCAAGCATGATCCAAGCTCGAGATTGCGCACACTTTTTCTCAGGAATGCCCTCCCGTTCGCATTCCAGGTTGCCACCAAGGAAAGCTCTGGTGATTCGCAGCCTGAAATCAATTTCTTGAACATCCTTGTAAAAGAGCCATGGTGAGGGACTCAGTGGTGACCTGAAAAGCAGGCGAGCTCAAGAGCTGGGGGATATGTAGTTCCCTGCCTCTGAAGAGCTTGAAAAGTGAGAGTCTGTTCCAGCACTCAGAGTCAGATCCCTTCAAGACCAGAAGTTAGTTGCCCTGCTATCTGGGAGCGCTCTGCGAAGGTAACTCTGGTTTCCATGCATACTTCACCGACTTACGGAGTGAACGCATGAGCCCCTCTTCAGCACAGGCTCTCAGAGCAGCTAACAAATCATAAAATGAAACTACAACACTGTAAATAAGGTTACGGATGGTCATAAATAAATGAATGCAGCAGTGAATAAAAACGCATTAAAAGCCAACAAAAACAATAAAAGCAGCCGTTAAACCAGCAAGTGGAGATGCTGGAAGGGTGTTGGGCTCATACCAGAAAGGGATCTGATTGGACTCAGGGAGACGTCCATGGGAAGGGCAGCCTCCTTGGAAGCGCTGCCTGGTCCTCAGCACAGCCCCGCGTGTGGAAGCTGGAGGGGCTCGGGGAAAGGGCGGCCACAGTTCTCCCAAGAGTGACCAGGGCGATGGCACAGACACCGGTGCAATGCCTGGGCTCTTTGCAAGGGGGCACCGCTCCGTACCCCATGTGGCTGCGAGCAGGCCGTCCTGGCCACAGCCTCCCGCTGCTGATCCAGGCTGGGCAGCGGATCTGGGAGGCTGCCCAGGCTGTGTCCCCACCCAAAGGAGAAGCGCCCCCAGCACCGCCAAGGTACAGGGCTCTCACTTTCCACCTGCCTCTCATCTCCACCGATATCTTCCCTCAGAGGCGACTCCAACCTGGTCCAAATCCAGATTTCAGGATAAGAAGAGGAATAGCCTGTCGGCCTGGATCAATAGTGATCAGCTGTGAAGGAAGGAAAGTGCCCCACGGCTTGCTCCGCATGAGCAACTTCTTTCACCACCTTGCAAAGGTTAAGGAGATAAGGGGAGTGGTGCTGGGCTAGACCGAGGATCTGCTGCATTCAGCATTCCAGGCACGCAGTGGCCGACCAGCTGCCCAGGGGAAACCGCAGCGCGCTCCCGCCACGCGCCCAGCCCTGGATGCCCGGGGCACACGGGAATCCTCGCAGCAGCCTTGCAGCATTAGGCCAACCAAGGGCAAGGAGCAGGCAGCTGTGTGCATGAAACACCGCCACTGCTGCATGCACCCCACACACGCCCACTCTGGCTGCTGCCTGTGGCCGAAGGAGCCCCGATCCACCTGCCTGCCCCACGCACTCCAAGGAAGGGCTCTGGAGCAGCCACGCTGCAGCTCAGGCCTCACCGTGCTTCCAGGAGCTTGCTCTGGATCCCGCAGGACCAGCTCCACCTGAGCTGAGGGAATGCGAGCCTCCTGGGATTTCAGATTCCCGGGAGAAGGTGCCTTTCTCGCAGGAATTGCCAGTGCCTGCAAAGCCAGCTCTGCCTCTCGCCATTCCTGCCTGGAGGCTGCTGAGCCACAGAAGGACTGCCCGTCGTTTAGCAGCAGTTTGGCAAGAAAGTGCCACTCCTGGGGCTTGGCCCAATCCTGCCCACCACACAAAGCACTCCACCTTCCCTTTGGGTTACAGTGAAGGGCTCTCCCCACACGCTCCTACACCATAGCCTTCTGCCTAGTGCAAATGCCACCGTGCAACTATGTTCCAGATTCTAGGAAATACACATCTTGTCCATTTGTGTTAGAATAGGAGCCAAGCGAATCCTCCCCGGATTCCTGGGAAAGCAGTTGCAAGGCTGCACCGACTCAGCCCGGCTGTGAGAGGCTGCATCTCTGCAGCAGCAAGCTCCTGCATTGCTCCATTTCCCATGAGGTCTGGAGCCTTGATTCCAAGTTGCGCAGCGCCTGCACTCGAAGTCGATGCCTTATGCTGCACGAATTTACCCTGCAGCTGGCGGAAGGAGGTGGCAGTGGCGGGGGCCCAGCCAACATCGCCCCCACTCTGCCTCATGTAAGTGTTCATGCATTTATTTATTTTCCCACTTGTATGCTGCCAACTATTCCAACAGGGACCTCTGTGATAAAGTCACCTGGGGGGTTAGAACACCTGGACGGAGCTAGGAAACCCTCCGCCATCCACGTGCCTGCACCAGCCGCGTAGGAACAAACGGATTTTGGTGGCACCTCCTTCCGGACAACCCATGCGGGATTTCGGCACTAGGAAAGGCTCATCCATTGACTCTCACCAGACCTGCTTTGAGCTCGGAAGCCATGCCGCCTGCCACTTGCCAAGGGGAGGCTAATGACCAGCTGCCAGAAAGCTCCGGCATCCACGTTACTCCCTTTCCCCAGTGAGGGACGGTCTGTCTGCAGGTAGAAGGGCCCAATGAGAGCATTTGGTCTGCATGACAACTTTACCACTTGGCCAGGGACAAGCCGTGGAATTGTTGGAGGGTGGCTGGAAAATGCGCTCAGCCTGTGATAGAGGCAGGAATGGATTTTGGCTGTGTGCCAAGGCAAAAGTAAAAATTAATACTCTTTTTTAGCAGTAGCGGCATAACTCAAGGCTCGTGTGCTTTCTGGAGACAGTTTAAATAAGGCATGGGATACAGCGGCTGAATGGGGTGCCCTCTTGCCCTACATGCCCCCGGAGATCACGCTTCTCACCCACACTAATAGGGGTCTCGCTTTTTCTTCCCCCTTCCCTTAGAGGGGCCCTGTGTCCAAATCCGCCTCCTGACAGGCAGAACTCAAGCGGGCAGAGCTCCCCATGTCTGCACCTAATGGACCTGCTTGCCAGCCCCCCCCCCCCCAGGCTACCCAGCGGGAGGGAGGCAAGAGGAGCGGGGGAACCACACGCCCCTTGCTCAGCCAGCCGCCTTCTGCATGGAGGGCCAGGGCTTGTTTCTGAATGAGGCTGTCAATCAGCTGTATCTGCTCTTGGTTTCTTTGCAGAATTGATTTCTAGGTGAGGGGATTCCTTTCCCGCTTTTCCATGACATAGTCTCTAGGTGGCACTGTGGCACCCTGGATTAGCGCAAATTCAGAAGGGGAAATTGGTTGACTTTCACTTTCACAATCAAATGCCACACTTCCTAGCTTGGAAAAGAAGAAGTGGCGGGCACTCACGAAAAGTGCTGGCCAGGCTTAGCAGCAAACCTGGGGGGTTGCGATGTCATGTGACCCACACCCAGCGTGCACATGGGATGCTGAGGGCACAAGCCATGCGCTGTCCAAAGAGACCTTCCCAGTCTTCCCACAAGTCTGGGAACCCGAGGATGAGGCACTTGGTCCTTCGGCATCTCAGCCCAGAGGGAGGATGGCAGGCTGCTCTCCCTCTGCCTCCGGGCGGGCCCAGCCTCCCTGGCCCAGGAGGGATGCAGAGCAGCGGAGGCAGGAGCATCCCGGAAGGGCGGCCGTGCTCCCACTGCGGAAGAGCTGGGCAGGGGCAGGATGGCGAGCCCCTCCGCTGGGGCTCCCCCGTGCCTGATGCACGAAAGCTCAAGAGGAGTGGTGGGCAGAGAAAGCATTTGTTCCTTCTTGGCTGCCTTCTTCCTTCCTTTAATCTTTGATCGGGAAACAAGATGATTTTAATTAAAAAGCACTTCAATTAATGCCTCTGTGGAGCCTTCATTTCCGGGGCTGCTGCCGTTTCCAAAGCCCAGGTTGGGAGAGGTGGGGGCAAAGCTGGCGAGGGAACCTTTGTCTTGTCTCCTCCTTGAATAAACTCTGAGAAGTAAACATGGAGCCGCGCGAGCAGGGGGCTCTCACACAGAGGCTGTTTTCTGGAAGAGACAAGAAAACAATGTGCAGCCAGGGAGGGGGGCCTGCCTGTGTGAGCGAGGCTGGAACTGGGGGGGGGGGGGGGCGAAACGAGGGGGGGGGAGGAAACATGAAGGACCAGCGCATCGTCAAGGGACTCCATGCTCACACAGAGCCTCCTCTTCAAAGTCTGGAGCAAGTATCAAAGGTCCCCCTGAAAGCAGCGGCCATTTTGCCATTAACTACAAAGGGAATCAAGATCAAGCTTTTCATTAATTAATTTCACCTCTCCCCCCCTGTGGAGGGGGGCATAGCCCAGCTGGCCGGGTCCTACCTGGGCGCACGTCTCCAATCTTGGGGGAGGCTCTTCGCACCCTCTTGCAGGGCATATCCTTTTGGCCCTTTTGGTCCTTTTGATGTGGGGGCGGGGTGAAGCAAATTGTCACCCCAGTCTCCTGTCCCCTTCAAAGGAGAGCATTGGGGGTGGGTGTTCCCATGATGCTCAGTGGCTGATTTTAAGGGGCTTCGAAGGAGCGAGAGGCATTCACTGCAGCAGCGGAGAAGCCCCTCTGTCTCCCCACTCCCCGTGTAAGAAAGAAACAGCTGTGTTGCCGCTGCCGACACAGGGACAAGAGCTCCACCTGCCCCCTTTGCCTGTGTGCAGTGTGAAGCACCAAGGGGACAGCAGAAGTCCATCTCCCGCAACCTCCCCCCCCCCACACCAGGAGAACGCCTGCACGGTGCTGCTGGGGCCATTCCAGGAATGTCTCAGAGGGAAACGTGCCAGCCAGGCCTCTAGCTGCCAATCGCGCCGGTGACAGCACAACAAGAGGCAGGATTTTCGGAGACAAATGGAAGAAAAAGCAGTGGGGAGGGGAGGCCCTGGTTTGCCACCCCAGAGGGGGCTTCCCGGTGGCCACCTTGCATGCCACGACTGCTCCCCCTTGGTGGTCTCGGCTCCCCGACCTTCCCATGCCAGCGACCTGCCCGTCCACACTGTCCCGGGAGCATGCTTGCTGCAGGAACGCTTGGCCCGAGGAGTGCCCCCAGCCGGGCCGAGGCCAGGAGGGCTCGTGGAGAGCCATGGGAGCTGCACTGCGCGTCCCCTGAGCCCCCCGGGGAGTTCCACTGCTGCACCATCCCAAAGCCGTTCAGGGCGGCTTGCGAGCCTTGGCAGGACTGGGCAGGAAGCCATCCTGGCTGGCCTCCCCACTCTGGAGACAGGCAGGCCAGGCCCTCGTGTCAACAGGGGGTTCCAGTGCACACGGGCCCTGGGTGTGCTCGCACTAAGCGTGTGCTCACACATCCATGGAGAAATCAAAGGCTGCCCAGAGGCCTCTGAGCCCTGGCCCTGTCAATGGGGGAAACAAGGGGGGCTGTTGGGAGATTTTAGCAGGGATAAATATTTATAAGTGATGTTCGCAGGTTGTTAGCTTCCGAGTCATCACTGTCCAGTTTTTCTAACACTTTGTTTTTAGGTCATTTGCTATCTCTTTGATCTAAGCCCTTGTTCTGACAGAGAGATCAAAGAACTAGGTTTGTTCTCAGCTTTCCCTAATTCTGCCCGTCTCCCCACTTATCTCCCATTTTATGTTCCTGATTGCACTTTTCTGGGCCTCATCTGGGAGCGAGATGTGGGAGGCAGGCGCATCTTACAACCACGAGTGCCAAGAAGAGGCAGCAGCAACGGGGCCTAAGATTCTATGCAAGGGTGGAAATGAGAGGGGGAAACGGAGGACTCCAAGGGGAGCATATTGGTCTGTGCAGCAGCAGCAACTCGGAAACCAAGCGCACACAGTGGGGTGTCCTGGAATGACAGGCCACATCTGGATAACACCCAAACGAATATTTTCCTGACAATAGCTACACATTTTCAGTCCTGAGCCTGCATGTCACCAATTGTGCCTGCCTGCACCACAAGGCAACACATCCCAGAATTAAAATGCATAATTGTAAAAATGCACTCCTTAAACAGTCATATTGTCTTCTGCTTTCCTTTTTCAGACATGCACATTTTCATGCTTTAGCCCATGAGGGGAAGGGGAGCAAATTTTAAAATAGTGGCAAAAGGTCCACTTGAAAAGCCTAATGCAATTTCCCTCACACATTTTTCAAGTAAAGAGCTTTGCCAAGAATTTGGAGAATTGCAAAGAACAAACAAACGAGAAAGGATAGTTGGGTCCTGGCTCATGTTAATTCAGGAAATGCAAATTAATGTTATATTGAAATGCAAACCAAACTAATTACACACACACACACACACACAGAGTCCTTCTTTTGAGTACAGGGAGAGTGCCTTCCCTTGCCACTGTGGAACCACAACAAACCTGCTAAATATCTGCATTTAGGGAGAGGAGACTCAGGGGTATTCAGAGTTTGCTCACAGAGAGACAATCAGAGGCTGCTGCTGTGAGTGGAGCCGTCCATCCCATCTGGAAACAATAGGAAGCTCACCACTTTCGTCCAGCACACTCTCCTTTCCACTGACAGAAGAATGAGACTCTTTGGAGATGCTTTGACTAGAAAATGTGGCAGAAAATGCAGACCACACTTTTGTCCACGTGGACAAAACTATCTGCTGGATCAGCTGCCCATGACTGGGCCCAAGGTGAGGTGTGGGTGCCTGATTCATGAGCTGAAGTGTAGCTGCAGAGCAGGATTTCAGAGGGAAGATCCCTGGCTAGCTAGAACCCAGACATCTCTCAGGCCTTAAGCCACCCTTCCTCCTTCAGAACTCTCTGAGAGGTAGTTGGAGCACAATTCCCGACATCTCCTATGGAGCGGCTCTCTACTGTGCCAAACCCCAGTGGCAGAACACATCCAGTCCCCACTGAAAGCTGGTGGGTCAGCGACTTGAGGGTCCTGTGGCCCTGCTCTTGGAGAACCATGAACGACAGCACATGGGGGTGGGAGGTTGCAGCCCCCGAGCTTCAGCACGGAGCACGCCGGACAGGTTGTTCCAGCCACAGCTCCCCCGTGCAGCCATCACGGAGCTGGGGCAGTCACGGTCTCCCAGCATCACCAGGAAACGTGATCCTGGTGCCCCAAGACAGGGCCAGAGGCTGCCCAGCCACCTTCCAGCTCCCTACATGCATTCGTTGCTGTGAGTTGGCCTCAGATGGCATCCCAGTTTTATGCGTGTGTCCCAGGGAGTGCAAATACATTTCGGCCCTCGCAGGGAGGCGTTGAGCACAGCAGGGCTGTGATGAAAAGCCAGCCCTGTGCCAGCTTTTGCTGGGCTAAAACTGGAAGTTTGCTCCAAGAAGAGAGGGAGCCGTTGGGAAATCCTCGTCTGGCTCGTGTCTGCAAATGAACTGCTACAGTCCAACCAGGAGTCTTCTCCTCCGAAGGAACCATAGGTGGCATGCAAGGCCAGTGTGCAGGCCTGGGCTTCTCTCCAGCTCTGCTCCTGCGCTGCAGCTTGGTCACTTGCTGTCTGCATTTCAATGACGCTTGGGCTCCAATCTCTCACCGTGGCTCATTGACGCACCGATCTCCACCATGCTGCATTTCCGTCCCCTTCTCTTATTGCCTTCTTTGCTCTCCCTGGGATGCAGAGGAAGCCCCTGCCTCAGCCCCACAGGACGCTGCAGCTGATGAGAAATGCTTTGCCCTAGCAGAAACCCAAGCCACATGGGTCTTGAGGGCCCGGCGGTGGGGGGGGCGGGGGAGTGGTTAACTCCTTGCTTGGCTCCTCTCTCTCCACACGCCTTTCCCTTTCTTGCAAGATTCTCAAGCATGTGGCAACAGAGGAGCAAATAAATGGAAGGAAAGAGAGAGGCTCAACTCTTCAGCTGGGATTGTCATCAAGAGATACATGTGGCCTTGTTGCTGCTGCTGTTGTGAATGTTATTGTTTTCCAAGAAATAAAATTGCAGCCCATGTTTACCTAAGGCTGGCTCTATTTTGAAGGGAGGAATGGCTTGGCCTGTTTTCTGATACATTGACAAAGGCATTGTTTTCCTGCCTGTTTCCTGCGTGCTTTAATCTGAGGCCACATTTCCCTCCTTGCAACTCTCAATGCCCTAAAATTTGCTCAAGCTGGTTTCAATCCAAGCATCGGACATGCATGCACAGATGGCTGTTCCCCCATCAGAAAAGGCAGGCACTCCAATATGCAGCGGTGGATTTATATCTGCAACATTTTAAGATGGGGACTCGCCTTTCTACATATGCAACATGAGCCAGTGTGCATATGTAGAGGAAAGAGTTCAGACAGCGTATGTTTCCATGCATGTCTCTCGAATCCCACTCAGAAAGTTTGTTTCCCCCCTTGAAAGCTGTAAAAGAGAGACGGGCCTCTCCTTTCACACCCTTCCTGGGGAGAATTGCGTGTACCCAGAGCTGCGTGCCTCACCCACAGCACCCAGCTGCTCCAAGCATCTCCACGCAGCATCCGCAACTGGCCTCCTCTGATCACTTCTCCAGAGACGCAGAGCCGGATTGTGGTGTCTGCAGGCACTAACGAAGAGTGAGCAAACATGTTTGGCTTGTTTAAGACTCCACTGAAAATTGGAATCCATTTTCCATCAGAACAGAAAGCCACTTCTGCAAATTAAATGCATTTATTGTTGGTAGGTCGGTTGGTTTCATTTATTTCCATGCTTTTCAGAATACCATAAGAGGCGTTCTATTTCTCACAGACATCATAACTTCAACTGGAAATAAAGCAATGCCGAGAGGGTGGTGTGAAGCTTTCTCTTCATTGGATTTTCACCCGCAACATGTGCTGCGATCTTCAGCCACGCTCCTGCATCGCTGCTCCTCCAGCTCCTGGAACAGGGCCGTGCTTGCTCCACAAGCGGTCTCTGGCACTGGTGTCTTCCCCCACAGTGCCTTGGGCCACAGCAAACAGTGGACAGGCCCAGTGGCACGTCTGGTCCTTCAACCAAAGCAGAAAAACAGTTGCCTGTTGATCATTTTGCAGCTCATTTTGCAGCAAAAGACCAGCCCAGCTTCAAGTTGGCTGATGAATCCTTCCCAAGAGCTCCAGAGAGAGCCCGTGTCAAGTGCTTGGTGAAATCACTGCTTTTGGCCATGCCTCCCTCACATGCTGAGCTGCTGGGGTCCCACTGAAGACTGATCTGAGTTCCTTTTACCTTTAGCCAGAGCATGACTGCTTTGCTTGCCGAAGGCCGCAGGCTGTCTGGAGAGATGCTTAGGCAGCCTGTGGCGCTTCCAAAGCCAGGTGCGACCGTGCAGGGAAGGAGGGGCTTCAGCAGTCCTGACTGCTTGGGTAGGACTGCAATGGTACAGGCATGCCCGGGCGTTCATTTGTGAAGCATTGGAGGCATTGTTTTCTTTTAGGCAAGCCTTCGTTGTTTTTGAATGATTGTGTTTTGTCTTTGGCTCTTACAAGCCACCAGGAGAACGATGAGAGGGAGGATGTGAATCCCTGAGACTGGCACTCTGAGGCACATGCCCTTTCTCCCGACGGGACTTTGCTGCCCTCCTCTCATCTTGGTACATGAAGAGAGATTCCATGGCAAGCCTAAACCCTGCAGCAAAATCTCTCCCCATCCCATCACTGCCCCCCTCTTAGCTCCCTGTAGGAAAACAGACACAAATCCCAGTCTTTCTGTGTGTGCACGTTTTAAACAAGTTTGAATGCCGAACTTTGAAGCAGATTCTTGGCTCTACTTCAGTGAGACCTTTTAAAACTTGAACAGCAGCTGCAGGTTTGCAGGGCATCTCCAAAGCCAGTGCATCAATCAAGGAGCCAAGTATTTATTTAAAAATCCAGGCGTAGCATCCTTCTAACACCTAAACTGCAGAGCTGTCCATCAAGCTGTGACAGTCAAAGTGAAGGAGACTGCAAAAGAAAAACGTATCAAGTGAGCATTTAAGTGTCACATTGAAGCACAAATCTTTCTCACAAGGGGCTGTCAGGGCTGTTTGGAAAGGCAGCCGTGGGGGAATGGGGGGGCATCTTCCAATGGGGGTGGTGCTTCCCAGGCCCTGGAGAAGCTCCGGTCCCACACCAGCCCTTTCCTGATCAGGTTCCTTAAGAACGGTTCACACTTTGAGGGGAAATCCACAAATGGGCTCTCTTGAAGAGCCACCTTTCAGACAGAGCCGTTGCATCACAAGTGCCTTCCCTCATCGCTTCGACAGCTGCTTTCCACGGAGTCCACTTCTTTCTGCAGAGGAACATCTGCCTGTATAAGGAAGAGGGAGCAAAAATGTGACTGTAGGTATTCTTTCCCTTCGCTCTTTCTGCATGTCTGTGATTATAAAACCTTCCCATGTTCCAGAAAATCATGGAGCTGTAGAAAATAATGCATAAACTTTAATTACACAGCACACTTACTGGAGATCCAGAACAGGAGGGATTTAAGCTTTTCCCCTTGATGTAGGAAGTCCAAGCGGAGAGATAAAAATAATTCTAAGAAAAGTAGGGCAGATAATTTAATATTTGCCTTCGTAGAAATAATATATCTTACATGCAGGCTGGAAGCAAAGATGCTTTCCTGTTGCTGGTGCTTCCGAGCTGACGAACCTCCCACTCCATTGTGCTAGTTCGGAGCTGGGCGGCTGATGTAAGGGCTGTTTGCAAGACCTTCGATCTCTGCTGTCTAACAGGCCAGATTCTGCATGTCCATTTTGATCGGCCAAGGAGGAGCTCAAGTTTCACAACTCACAGCTACCTTGTGGGTCTCACAGTTTGTACTTCCCAGTTGTTATCTGGGAAGGCTGCAGCCCAGACAAGGCAGGGTGAGTGGGGATAATCGTCTGGGTGGTGTAATGTTAAAAGGCCCATTCCTGGATCCAGCCTAAGCCGTCAGGGTAATACACAGGTGGAAGTTGCAAACTAGTCTACCTCCTCCACCAGGACTTATATTAGACTGACAAGGTGAGGATTCTGGAGGGCTCTGCAAGGTATCGCAAGAGGAAACATAGCACTCTTGGGCGTGGGTGGAATCCAGTCTTATTGCTCAAGTCCAGCTCCTGGAACCCAAGAAACACTTCCAACTAAGGCCACACTTTTCACAGAAATGCTCCTCCAGTTGCTTTTTTGCCCACAGGGGAAAGTTGCATGGGCCTGGCATGTCTTACTTCTGGGTTTCTTACAGGCAGCTGGTTGGTTGTGGGGTGAACACAACCCTGGGTGAGACAGATCCTTGACCTGCCCCAGTGTGGCTGTCACAGTCCGATGACCTTGTAACTTTCCTTTCACTGGAGAAAAAGCAATTAGGAAGGATGGCTTTGAGCTAAAAAGCAATTAGGAGTGACAATTTCAGCAGCCTGGGCTTGGCTATCTTTCTTCCACTAAAATAACCTTTCCAAAGCTGCTTTGAGTTAAAGAGGGAAAGAGGAAGGTAGAGAGAAAGACTGAGAGAGTGGTCTGTGCAGTTACAGCCTTCTCCCAAATGCGCATCCGCTTACTCGGACTCTGCCAGAAATCAGTATTGCCATTGCTTGCGTTTGAGTTAAAAAGGATTTTTTAAAAACTCCACTATTGATAACATGTTTAAAGAAACTTGTAGTCCGATGCTGGGGGAATGGCAGGGCACTGGTGGAGAAGCCAAAGAAACTTTCAGGAAGGAGGAAGACAGTCCGAGGGCCCAGCACCAACTCTGGTGAGAAAAAGCTCCATAGGGATCAGGGCCTTTTGAAGAGGGAAACAGTCAGTGAGTGCCCTGCCCTGACCCTGCTTCTTCTTTCTGTGTAGAGGGAAGGTACATGCGGGGACTGGGTCTCCAAGGCCGGCTGTTCACACGTGCTGCTGCATACCAATTTCCGGAAGAGAGGAATGAGCAAGGAGGAAGCAGCAGAGCCACCGAGCGGCAGGGGAAGGCCTCCCCGCCACCCAGCAATCCACGCCAAGGCTGTCCTTATGGTATCTTCCACCCAGTCCGTTGTGTCAGCAACAGGTCAAAGATATTTCCACTCCCTCTTCACCATGTTAAAGATTAGAAACTTGCTACTTCACAGAGAAGGAGCAAACAAGGGAGCGTCTGAGGATATTAAATGCCTCCTTGTGAGCAATGCCTGCCCACCTGCAAAGAAAATACACATCATACCCACACGCGCCGGGCAAATCCTCCCACTTCCGAAAATTGGCTTTGGCCGTGGGGCCGATTTGCAGGAAGGAAGTGTCCAGGTGAAGACTTCTGGGCCAGTCCTCATGATTTATTCTGCTGACAGAGCCGGAGGCTTCCCTGGCTGCTCTTCTTTATTATCCAGCTCATAGACCAGCAAACAGCCGCCTGAGCTTACTCCCAGCAAGTTTCCTGCTGCTGCTCCCAGGGAGCGAGTCGCCGTTCCACTGCAGCGGCTGAATCAGCCTCTTGAAACCCCACTCGGCCTTAGCCAGGGACTCTGGCCTGGTGGCCCAGGCGGTCCCGGGGCTGGAAGGCCACGGAGGCCAGTGGTGACCCTGAGCCCAGGGCCTTGCGGGAGCTCCCTCCGCTCCTGCCGTTGTTATCTGGGTGTGCTGTGGGCTCCTCTGCGGAAAGCTCAGCTCCCCATGACACAACGTCCCTTCCCAGTGCAGAGAGACGGCGAGGGCGCCTTCGCACGCTGCAGTGTGTCCATCAGCCTCTCAGTCTGCGCTTTGGGGATGACATTCCCCAGGCTCTGGAACGCAAACTCCTCCAGCCCCTCCTCTTGCGGCACTTATAAATCACCTGGCGCGCTCAGAAGCACTCCACCTGCCCAGCGGTGCCGTAAGACAGGCAAGCAAGGGTGGCAGCAAAGGTGGGGAGTGGAAGCTGGCGGAAGCAGCAGCCTGCGACCCGCCTCTCTCCCAAGAGACGTGCAGCTGGCCAGTTTGGGGGCTCAGGATCGGTCCAGGAGCACAGGCCCTTCCCTCAGCTGAGGGGAGTCAGTCGCTGAGTGGGGCAGAATGGACTCTCCCATTTGTGCGCCTGCAGCAGAGACACAGCTTTCCCTTGAGGAGCAGGCACGGTGTGCCGTCCTTCAGCAGAGCGATCCCACTTTCACGTGTGAGCCATCGCCCCTCCCCCTCCCTCCACCCCATCTTCCCCCTCATTCTGCTCTCATGGTTTTTCTAATTACTGTTAGCTTTGCAACTGTGAGCATGTAATGTTCCAGAAACGTAGATGTGATTCGCCCAAGACAAGAAGCTCAATTGCAGCCAGAAGGGACTCTGAGCTCTTTTGGCATCGGCGTGCAATGGACGGAAGCCAAAGAGCTGCCTCAAGGTCGGGTTCCTTCTCTCTTCTCTCTTCTCCTCCTCTCCTCCGACAGCACTGGCATTCTTCTGTGTGTTAGTCACTAGCAACTGCTCTGCCGATGCTTTTAAGGTTCTCCCTCAGTCATGACAGCAGCTGCCTAGTTTGCCGACAGTAAAGTAGGGCAGTTTGGACCCCGTCACCCCAAAGCTCCCTCACTTATCTCCTGCTCCATCTCCACCCTTCAGAAACGTTCCTAAGGCTCTGTTGTGGCAACCTCAAAAGGCAGAGCCTGCCCATTGGCCCCAATGGCTGGAGGGCCTTCTCTCAGCCCTGGAGCCACCGGACAGTCCTCTGTGGTCCTCTCCTTGGCTGCAGTGGCATCAGGGCACATGCGGGCAAAGGACAGGCACCTTGGCTGCTGCCCAAAGGCCCTTCCTTGCAGGAAGTTGCGGCACAGCAGAATCCTGCGGGAGAACCAGGACAAGTTCCACTTCCCCTCAAGTTCATGAAGTGTTTTGCTGGGCCAGGAGCTCCCCTTGCACCCCCACATTTCACCTCTGCTTCAGAAGTGCACTGCAGCTCTAAACCAAGCTGGGCTGCTCTCCCCCTCCCTCCCCACTCCCAGTAGAAGCCAAGCCTTCTGAGCCCCGGCTGCGGCCACCACAAGGCAGCGGGGATGCTAAAATAAGAGTTGAGGCATGAGGCGTGCACGGTCCTGATCCCCGGAGCGGCCTCCCTCAGCATGCCTGGCACGCCCATGCAATTGTGCCCATTCCAGCCCAGGGCACCGGCGCCCGTGGGGCTGGGGCAGAGTCCCAAGGCCCAGCATATGTCCGCGTGGCCGGATCCCCACAGGGAGCTGGTTCCGTGGAAGGCTGCCCCACAGAAACACGTCCTACCCCAGGGACCGAGCACATGGGTCATGGTTGCCTGAATCAGAGGCAGCGCTGGGGCAGATCTTGGGGCAGGATGGAAGGCCTGCCCCTTCCTTAGAGTTTGCAATAGCCCTTTCAGCTGCTGCTTTGGAAGGCGCTGAGGCACGCGGCTGGCCCAGACTGGTGGGAGTCAGGGAGCAGGCACACGAGCTTCATCCTGCTCGGCAAAGACTGGTCACAAAAGACCCCCAAAGTGGGTGGAGCAAAGCCAGGCAGGACCCAGCCCAGGCTTGTCTCAAGAGGAGCTCCTGGGGGGACCCCCAGTCGGCTGCCCCAGGTTTGCATTATGAGACACAACAGAGTCTGCCGGCTGCGTGGGAGTGGGGGGTGCATCCTTTGCCGATGGCTTGTTCTAATTTTAACTGAATGCTTTTCAGCATGCTCTGGCAGGAATGCGAGCCCGGGGATCCAGGAACAGGCTCTGTCTGTCCACAGGCATCCCTTCCTTTGGACCTGTTGCAAGGAGAAAGTCCAAGCGCTGTTTGTTCCAAGGATCCCTAAATATTTAGGAAGTCATGTGGCCTGATGCACACAACCCTCAGCAGAAACCCAGCATGGCTCCTTTCCGCCACACGACGCTCAGAAGCTGCAACGCGTTGAGTGCTTTCTTGTTCCCACGGTAAGAACAAGCACCCGGCATTTGGGATGGAGAAAAACCTGCTTGACTGACGGTGTGTGTTTTTATTAAGCAGAGTTACCACATTCAGACCTTTCTGTGAGCCAAGACAAAGCTGCATTCCAAAATCTGAATTTTTGTGAGTTTCCCAAGGAGTCTCATCTTGAAAAAATGGGCACCAAACTGTGCAAAATCTGCAGATCAGATTCATAGAAATCCAAACTGTTCAACCCCGTTGTGGATTTCTCTGACATTGTTCAAGATCTGCATTTCTGTGGATGAGCAGCACACATGTCTGGATGTCTTGGGATCTCGACTGAGAAATCTGCTGTTATGCCACTCACCGAAATACACTTTCCAGGATTCTTTAAGGGAAGCCAGCACTTGAGTTGAAAAAGCAAAAACAAACGAGAACTGGCGCACGTTTGTAGACTCCTGGAGGCAAACCATGATGTTTCACACAAGGGAATAGCAGGGAAAGGTTCCCTAAAATGGAGAGATGGAGAGCTAGGCCAAGCTAGAATGAACTCTGGGCCGAGCTTTTCCTGGAGAGAGCTCTCCTGCTTCCCATGCCCGCTCTCCACCACGAGGCCGTGTGTCTCCAGGCGACAGGGAGGTGAGGCAGCTCGGGATCCCGTGGGCGGTCAGACAGACACTCCAGCGCTCCGTCACTGTCCACTTCGGTGGCTGGTCCAGGCCAGGCAGGCCGCGGAAGCACCGGGGCCGAACGCGGGCGGAAGGGGCTGCAGGCGTGTGTGGCGCAAGCATGACTGGCGATGGTCCCGGGAGCCGGAAGCCCAAGGAAGAGCTCCTGCCGTGCGCTGAAGCAGCTGGACTCCGGGCAGGATGCAGCTATTTATGCAATGTGTCACTGCTTAGTTAATATTAAACATGCACACACTCTCTGATTATTATTTGAGTGCTTTGCAGTGAGTTCCTTTGATCAATAGCTTATTGATGTGCTTAATTCTCAGTGGTTTTCTTGTCACAATCAGCTAGTCTATTTTAGTTTTAGTTATGATGTTAGCAGGTTGAATATGTTATAACTTTCATTGGTCTAGGTGAGTTTTGCTTTTGATGATCAATTTAAATAAGAACTGTGGATTAAATAGCCCAAATGTTTGAGTTCATGTAGTAATCTTGATATTTTTCATAGGTCTGACAAGAAAACAAAAATCTGAAGGACCTGGACGTCTTCAAGTGTAGCACCTCCCTAGGTTTCATGCCATTGTCCCAATACAATGGCAACAGCTCTTTCCAGTGCTTGGCAACCCATAAAAGACCCCCCGATCTGTGCAACAGAAAGAACGTGCCTCTCTCATTGCAGCATAAATTGGACTGAGGCGTTGGCTTCAGTAGTCTTTGCCTGAGGTGCTGGCCATGAGAAGCATGCGACAGCTAAAGATCCAGGACGGACAACTGGCTGCCTTCAGCTAGCCTTGGCTTCCTTTCTAGCTCTTGTTATGCAGCTTTATCTGAAAACAATGCTTGCTGATGATTACGAGAAATGTCACACAAGCACATAATTATTTCCCTTGATATAGACATTTGTCCAGACGGCAGTGCTTGCTCGTATTACAAATCACACATTGTTTCCTCAGACATGTTCTTCCCCTAAGCACGCAGGAGTTTCCTGAAGGCTTCTCTGGAAAGCTTCTGTCCGTCCTTCCCTTCCTGCCTCCTCATGTTTCAGGCCTTCTTTGGGCTTGCGCACCATGCTGTCTCTGAAGCGAGGGGCTTCATGTGGGCTCAGGCCCCCGAAGCGCCCATTCCCAGGGCCTCGAGTCTGTCAGGGTGCATGGGCAGCACCACACCAGGCAGAGGAGACCTGGGACAAGAGTCCATGCTGTGGGCCAGGCAGGCCAGAAAGCAGCGCTCCCCAGAGTCTCTGATGCCTGCTGTAGCCACAGCATGGTGACCCTGGGGGGGGGGGGCAGGGGGGGAGGTCCGCAGGGGAGCTGTCTGTCGGATCTTGCCATGTGTAGGTACCTGGGCTGGGAGGAGGGTGTACAGGGGCCCCAGGGCTTGCCGGGGCAAAGGGTAGCAGGACCTGCTGTGCACCCAGCGACACGGTTGGAAATGAGGCTGGGTTGGGCGCAGGGTTGGGGAGAGTTCTGTTTTCCAAATTCCTTTCTGCCTCTTCCAAAGCAAGCTGCGGTGGGACTTTTCAAGGATCAGTGAACATAAGCACCTCAGAGGACACTGGCGCTGCCTGGAAGCGGAACGGGCCCAAGAATTCCCTTCTGTCCGACTGGCAGGTTTGCCCCTAAGCCTTGTGGGCAGAAAGATTGCTCCCTTGTAAAGGGAAGGCTGAGATTCACAGAATGCTGGGATTCTCCGTCCAACCATCCCATCTCTGTCCTTTTGCAATGGGGTTCCACAGCACTTCCCACACAGCCCCCTCGCATGGCCAAGCTCCGTTCGCATCACTGCGCCCCGCCCATGGCGCTCGCTGCCCAGTGAAACTGAAAGCTTGCCCAGCGCTCCCACCGGCTCTGCATGAAGGTTTCACGAATGCCACTTGCACTGGTGAATGTGCGAAGCCCTCACTCATTTGCCTGCCTTTCTGGCGGAAGGCAAATATTAAGCCCATGCCACTTAAATGTCTTTTCAGAAATTGCCTATGAAAATCCTGCTTCCAGGATCATTCATTCAAGTAATTGAGCACTGCTGAGCTTCTCCAATCACAAGGCATGAATATCACAAGGCACCTCCTGTAATTGGTCACAACCGAGCAAGGCACATGAACTGCGCATTTCAAAGAGCAAGCAGCTGGAGCAGAACAATATTCAGAAAGTGTTATCAGATACCGAAGAAATCCTAGATAATCCAGAGGTCCCTGTTGACTTTGTTGATTAAATTATTCTTGGCCCATCTCTAGACACATGTTCTCTGTGCCAAATTACACATTACTGGGTGTGCGCCAGAAACTGATTGTGGTGCCTCATTCTTGTTGAAACCAACGGAGCTTAACTGTGTAATTGCACACTTATGTTCCAGTGATTGCGAAAGAACTTCGGCGCAACCCTTGGCTTCCTCCGGGCCACACAACTTCTGCACAACCCTTGGCTTTCTGCCTCCAGACTGGCCTCCATGGGAAGAGAATGCAGGGCACGCGGCATGTGCCGCTGTGCCCTCCACGGGGGGCGGGGTGCTCTGGACACATGTGCAGGAGTGAAGTGCGAAGCCAGGCCGGAGCAGGGCCAGTGTGGCCAGGCAGATCCACAGGAGCCGGTGCAGAGGGGGAGACATGGCCGTGTGCAGCCCGAATGCCTCGCGAACGGGGCTGGCAGAAGGAGGCAGGCCGTGGGGAGTGGGCTGCACAACCAGTGGGGAGGCAGAGTGGATGCCACTCACTGCAGGTTTCAGGGCTTGGGGCAGGGGGGCTCCCACTTGCTTCTGCGTCCACTGCTCCTGCTCTCCTCCTCTTTTCCGAGGAGCCCGGAGGAGAGGGAGCAGGCAGGCGGGGTGCACAGCCACCTGGGAGCCAAAGCATTGGTCCATTTGGAGACAGAGCGGTGCTGCGGCCCGGCACCAGCCCGGCTCCTTCCCTGCCCCGGCAGGTGGCACCTGGGTGCAGGGCAGGCCTCCAAGCCCGGGCTGGCCCGTGCAGGGCCACAGGGCACTTCGCCCACCCCACCCGAGTGCAGGGGGTGCATTTGTGCTCTGCACAGTGGCCTCCGCCCCGCGTCCAGCTAGATGCTTTCCCTCTGAGATCGTGAGTCAGGGCCGGGCTTGCATCAGGCGCCAAATCTTGCTTCACAATCCTCAAGCAAATCCCGCCGAAGCCTTTCTTGGCTATGAGCAGATTGAGTTGCTAATGGTTTTTTTCTCCAGGTGCAAGACATCCAGGGTGGGTTTAGGAGCTGGGCTCAAGCCAGGACGTGGGGATTTGGAGGAAACGCTTTGCGAGCGTCCAGACAAGAGGGCTTGCGATGCTGCCAGGACTTGGGGGCGCTGCGAAGGATGCTGCACCAACCCTGGGCTGCGCATTGGACGTGGTGGGCACACTTGCTCTGACGGTTTCAGCAAACCAGAGCTGCCCAAGCCACCTTCAAGAAGATGGCGAGAGGCAGAGGGCAAGGAAGACAGACAAAGCCCTCCTTAGAGGCGGCCTCTCATTCGTAGGATGCTTTCCTCCCGTGTGCTCTTTGGACGCCTCTTTTGTTTTGTGCAGTTTTGCTGACTCTTTTGTTAGTGATGGGCTTCGTGTCTTTCATTCTCATTGGTTTACATTTTCTTTTGGGCACTGCATATTTTACTGTTGTCTAATTTTTGTAAGCCAGCTTTTTTTGGGGGCGGGGGAGGGCTCAGATAGCTGGGGTCTGCATGGAAATAAATGACCGGATGAGAATACATAAAATGCTGCCAGGAGGCCCATGGGAAAGTGGCACAGGCAATTAGGACTGAGCAGAGAAGGTCTCCAGGGTCCCCCAGGAACGGTGCACCGCATGCATCTTGCTGAAGTGTCAGGCGGATGCTTGGCTGAGTCTTGCTTCTCCGCCCTTGACAAACCTACAGGGCGGCATGCAGCCCATCCAATTGCAGTTCCCCTTCCCCCGGACACCCCAGGAAGCATCGTAGCAGACGGGGGCGAAAGGCCCTTGATCCAGAAGCGCCCCATGCCCCCGCTGAGTCGCAAGGGCCGGAGTGCTAGGGCAGGCGGGGGGGAGGGATGCCAGGGTGCTGGGGGAGGGTCAACCATTGAGGTGCTTGTTGAGGAGTCCCATGCCCCCCCCCCCGCACCATGTTGCCTCCCACTCGAGCCTGAACATGGGCCGCTGAGGCTGGAATAGGGGGGCAGGTGAATGGAAAGGAGAGCGCATTTCGGGGGAGACGGGCCGGTGTGATGGAAGCGAGGGAGGAGCCGGCTGTGGCACCAGACACCAGGCAGCCTCCCCAAAAGGCCTGGCTGAGCCAGGCCTCCAGACCCCAGGTGCCCCTGAGGAGAGCATTTGGTTGACGTGCCCAGGCGAGTCCTGAACACCTGCAGCTGAAGGTCCTCCTGGGGAGCAGGGTGTCCTTTGATTTGTGTTCTGGTTATCAGCCAGTGAGCCCTGCAAGGACAGAGGCAGCGGAGGCTCTAAATCAGCACACAGGCTGGCAAGACACAGTTATGCTTCCAATTTACTTGTTAATGTTGCGTTTTCATACAAACCTGACACGGACAAGGGTTTATGTGCCTCTGCTCATGGCGGAGGGAGCAATTTGTGGGGCTCCATAAATCGCCGGTTTCTCCTCTGTTGTGCTCTAGATACATGGGTGCCTTGCAGAGTGACTGTTGGAGGATGGCCCCCTGCCAGACGTGCTTCCATGGCCCGCAAGCCTTTTGTGGAAGGATCCACGGCCGACCGCGCTCGGTCTCAGTTCAGTCCTCGCTGGGTGAAGGACCCCCGCCACCAGCCCGCCCCACGGGCACCTTCTGTCTGTGGTGCGATGCTCTGGGAAGCAGGGCATGAGGCATGGGCGCAGCAGGGCCTGACTCCACCCAAACGTGGCCCTCTTGCCAGCGTGGCTGCCGGGGCAAACGCTGCCAAACATGTGTGCCGAGCCTCGTTAGGAGCGCGTGAGGGTTAAGAAGCACAAGGGCTACGTTCTTCATAAAAACAAGAGGGGAAATGGGTGAGCTGGCATCTGGATCATCTGGAGAAAACATGGCTCTGGGCACCCTCTGATGGGCGTCGATAGGCAAGAAACCTGGGGACTGAGACAGGTTGGTCAACATTTCAATCACAGCTTCAAATACTCATCAGCAACATTTCTCAAGAAAGGTCCAAGTCCTTCCCATTTTGTTTACATTTTGCCAAAGTAGACAGAAAAGATAAAAAGATGACCTCCTTTTAAATAATTCAGCACCTCAAACCTGGTTATTAATTAAAAAACAAAATATTTTATTTTTGCTTAACTAAAATGTGTTTATAATTGATTTTCTATACCTTCCCTGCCCCTTCATCCTTCAGAAACAGAATCAATAATAAAAATCATGTACTCTGGAAAATATATTCAGGCACATCGGTATACCGCATTAGTGGGATGCTGAATTTGTTTGAAGTAACAAAAGCCCCATGCCAAGAACCCCAATTTTTTATCTTCAAGATCTTTATAAGGAAGGAGGGCCGAGATCAAAGGGAAGCGGCTCCCACGTGAGCGGGTGTACTATATTTTGAACTTGGCTCCTGTTCGTGATCAAGCTGAATGTCAAATGTGGGTTCTTTTATTTCCCGTCCATCAGAGGGCCGGGCAGGCATCTTGGAATGCCGCTATCAGCCCTGAACTCTAGCCAGCTCTAACAAAGGCAGGCGTGAGTCACTCCACGCCAGCAAACAATGCTATCAGCGTGAGATGCTGGGGTGGCGTCCCTTGCGTTCTTTTCGGCTACTGTTGCCGTTCCTTCCTCATCTTCCTCTGAAACAAAGACCTATCGCGGCACTGATCTCTGCTCCTGGCACAAGGCAGGCCAGGCGTGTGCTGCTGGGAAACTTTGGGCCCCTTCCTAGGGTACAGAGAGGCTGATCCCACGAGAACAAAAGATCAAAATGAGGAGACACCGCTCAGCTGCGCCCTTGCAACACTTTTCTTGTGTGTGTACAGTGAGGGGGGGCAGGTCCGCAGAAACTGCACCAGAAGAGTGTACTTGGCTGGAACAGGGAGGCACTAGGAATGAAAGAAAATGGAGACAGATTGAACTTAGTTTGGATTTTGGTACAACTGAACCCTGAGACTCATGTCAGGCTGCCACTTGAGAGTCAGGCAAATTCTGCTAGTTCACAGCTTTTCGCCCCTTGAAAGTTACACATGAATAATGGTCAGAAGAAACCCAGGACGTGGCGGCGGAAGCCACACAAGGCGGAGGCTTGCCGAGCGCCTCTCCGGTTGCTTGGGCTTCTCCCACCAGTGGATCCAGCCACATGATGAAATAACCTGATTCTGTTTCCAAATTGAAACTTTGCTATATTGTTTAAATTTCTAAAATAAATAAATAAATAAATAAATCGCAATAAATCGCAATTGTTTGATTTAAATATTATTTAATTCTACATGAATTTTGATAGATTTATTGCACGGTGATATTGCTGTGCTGTGAATGTAGCACGGACATTATTTGCTATTCATTGCCTGATACACTGTTCTAACAGCGCTGCATCGATTCTTTCCCTGATTAACATCTTTGTGTTTCCTTTGGGAAAGAAATGTGGGCTATGCATGGGAAAGGAGTTTATCTGAGGCTCAATCCTGACAAGACAGAGGTCCTGTTGGTGGGTGGTTTGGGCTACGGAGCGGGGGACCTGACCCTAGTTTTAAACGGGACTGCACTCCCTCTGAAAGACAGGGTCCGCAGCCTGGGAGTGCTCCTCGACCCGGAGCTGACCTTGGTAGCCCACGTGTCAGCGGTGGCGAGGAGCGCTTTCCATCAGCTTTGGCTGATCCATCAGCTGCATCCCTTCCTGGAGTCTGACTGCCTGGCGACAGTGACACATGCGTTGGTGACTTCCCGTTTAGACTTCTGTAACGCGCTCTATGTGGGGCTACCCTTGAAGACGGTCCAGCTACTTCAAATGGTGCAAAATAGAGCTGCCAGGCTGCTGACGGGGACTGGGCATGGTTCTCATATCACCCCAGTTCTCCGTCAGCTACACTGGCTCCCCATTGAAGTCCGGGCCCAATTCAAGGTGTTGGTTCTTACCTATAAAGCCCTCAACGGCTTGGGTCCTGGCTACCTAAAGGAGCGCCTGCGACCATATATGCCCTCCCGCCCCCTATGATCAGCAGCTGATGCTCTCCTCCGGGAACTCTCCGTGCGAGAAATAAGGAGGGTGAGTACCCGGAGGAGGACCTTCTCTGCGGTGGCACCCCACCTGTGGAATGCGCTCCCCAGAGAGGCTCGCCTGGCGCCGTCATTATTTGCTTTTTGGCGCCAGGCGAAGACCTTTTTATTTAAGAAATGTTATAATTGCTAATTTATTAACTTTCTTGTAAATTTTAAAGTTTATGTAGATTATTTATAGTTTTTAACTTTGTGACTATGAGATGGGCCAGTTTTAGATTGTTTATAGTTTTAGATTGTTGCTTTGTTTTATTCTGTTCTTTTATATGTTGTGAGCCGCCCCGAGGCTAGTATGCAAGGGGGCGGCATAGAAGTCTGTAAAATAAATAAATAAATAAATAAATCTATCTTTCAGCAGGCGGAGTTTGCGTGTCCAAAATGTGCTCATTTAACTAGGTGGCTGATGTAATAGTGGCCTACGTGGGGTGTGATTTTCCGAACGGAGGGGCAGCTTGTTACATCACCCCAGCCTACATGGGATGGGTTGTGGGAAGTTGCGCAAACATCCAGTCCACGGGCGAAGGCAGGGCTGCTGCAAGGCTGCTTCCTCCTCCAATGAGCAGCAAGCGCATCCGTGCGGCGATGATGGAGATCGCAACTCGCATGCACCCCGAGCTGAATCAGCCGCTGCGGCTTATCCTGGCTCTGCACACCAGTCAGTGACTGCCTGGCCCGAGGGCACCCAGTGAGCGACCGGGTGGTCTGGGCATGGCCCTCTCTCCTTGCCAGGTCAGACCCTCCATCCGCAGCACCATGCCACCCCTCAGTGGGACGGAGGGAACCGAAGCTGAGATGATCTGCACATGGTCCGATGCAACCATGTGCTATTTGCTGCTCTACTGCAACTGGAAATCGGCGGCAGCAGAGCCCGGGGCCAAGCGCAGCCCTGCAGCAGCGCAGGAAGAGGACTGGAGGTCTGCTTGCCCTAATTGCAGGTCTGTACAGTTGCTGCTGCTCCATGTGCAGTTCCTCTCCTTCCATTAAAATTCAAGAGCAAGGAAGTGGCTGGGAATGTGGGGCTCGGAACCAGAGCCGTTTGCAAACAGGATGCGCCAAAAGCCTTCTCGGAGGCAAGCCCTGGCTCCTTAATCCCCATCAGTTCATTCATGCCTAGTAATGTTTTTATGGCTGCCCTGATCAGGCCGCAGCTGGGACGGGAGGCAACAGAAGGAGGGCTTTTTGGAGAGGTGAGAGAACGTCAGGAGGAGGGAGTCGATGATGTACTAATTCTCCAGGAATCTCAGAAAGAGCGAAAAAGCCCCAAATGCATTCTTGACTCTTAATAGAGAGGAAAGCTCGGAGAGGCCAGGGCAGGAATCCCCCCGAACACCCCGGACTCTTCTTCTCCAGCAGGGGTCAGCTGCACAGCTCACCGAGTTTCCCCGACTGCCTTCCCTCCTTCCTGCCTCAGGGCCCTTTGCTTCCCAGCTCCCAAGTTCTCCTGCTCCCACTCCTCTCCATCCTTAGTGGCCAGAACTCCCACCCAGAGCCCTGGGTGGGCCACCTTCCATCTGCCACTCAGACCCACCGTCTCCACCAAGCCTCCTCCTCACACTCTCAGGGGCCCTTTCCTTGTCCCTGCTACTCTCCCTAAAATGGTGTGTACCCCAAACAAGTTCTTCTGGGAGGGGGGTGGCTGAGTCTGCTTCAGCAAAAGCAAAGAGCCTCAAACATCAGGGGGTGGTTCTATGAAGAAGGCTGGCAACCCACCAGGAGCAGATTCCTGTGATGAGCAGAGCCAAAGCCTAGGAATGAGTGGACTTGGTTTGATCTCTCCTGACCATGTGCCATGGATGGCCAGGCCGGTTTTGCTCACAGCTGGAATTGGGGCCCGGTTTTAGCTTTAATGAGCAGTTTTTTCCTGTCTGCAGGGCTGCCCTCCTGCTAATGCATGGCACAGATGGGCGCATCCATGCAAATGCGCCCCCAGAGTTAAACAAGCTTTGCACCGTTCAACAAAGGCTAGTCTGGTGTGGAATCCACAACTGGGATGCAGAGAAATCTGAATAGCCTGAATCCATTCCTCTGACACCTGTAACGGAATCAGCCAAGTTGGTCAAGTCATCCCCATCGCGTTCGCTCGCTCGCTCGCTGCCACCCCTTCCCTGCATTCTTTCTCCCACTGTTCGTCTTTCACATGTTCTTTCCACAGCCCACTTTCCTCCCTGCATTTTATCTTGCGTTTGCATCTTTTTTGCCTTCCGTTCACACATCTCACAACTCCTTTGTTGAGTCAAATGCTACTACCATAAGGAGGAGAGCAGAACCCCT
Source organism: Varanus salvator macromaculatus (assembly GCA_023646645.1). Classification (NCBI taxonomy): domain Eukaryota; kingdom Metazoa; phylum Chordata; class Lepidosauria; order Squamata; family Varanidae; genus Varanus; species Varanus salvator. The sequence continues at coordinate 3,907,243 of JAIXND010000674.1, read as the reverse complement.
CTGAGCACTCCATACACCTCCTAATTTTGGAGGATTCTGCCTGCCCCCCTTGCCCCTTAATCTCCTCTCTGCACTTCAACACATAGGAAAAACTTTGAAGAATGTCATGAGCCAAGAGCCCCGAGCTTTTCCCAGCCAGGAGCAGGAGCAGCAGAGTGGTGGGCCAGAACAACCTTGGGGTGCAGGGACTGGCCCTTACCTGTGCTTCCAAACTGCTCTGCTCTCCCTGCCAAGCAGCGGCAGGGACTGAGCCCTCCCCACTGAGGCAGTGGGGCCTTTGCAGGGGCTGCTCCAGCCCTGCTTTCCCTACACTGAGGCAGACCGTGCACTCGGGCAGCGGCAGTGGGGCAGGCACCCTGCAATTCAGCCATGGATCACTGCCTCCGTTAGCTGTGGGGCAGACCCATGGATGGCTCTGCTGTAAATCAGGCCCGCCTCCTCCCAGGCTGTAAGTCACTGCCACTCCGGGCCTTCCACCGGGTGCATCACTCGCTGCTGTCATAGGCGATGGATATCTCTTTCCTTACTGTGATGACATAAAAGTGTACAGAGCCAGTCCCAAAGTTCTTGCTTTTCTGCTGCGAATTCTCCTCCATGTCTGGTGGAAAGAGCTGAACTGCCGGGGTAGAGTCCGGGTCAGAGTCGCGAGAGGGAGGGGGCCGCCATCTGTCCCCCCCACCTTCAGGTCCAATCAGCTGCCTCCAAGCTCACTCTGTTATGGCTTGCAGCTTCTTCTCTGACATTTGGTCTGGGAGCTGCTCCAAGAACAGAGCAAGACACACATGCAGCCAAATCCCATGCATGGCAGAAGAGCAAGAGGGGATCGCAAGTGTTATTATGGGGCCAAGCAAGAGACTTGGAAAGCTCAACTCTGAGCATGTCTGACAGGCAGAATAAACTGCCAGCCATTCTCAGGGAGGGGGCAAAAGGTGGACAGCATGCAAGAGGGAAATGGCCCTTAACGGAAGCCCCATGGCCACGATCCCCATCTCCTGCAGCTCAGAACACGCGGCATGCTCCCACCTGTGGGGCATGTGCCCCCCAACTGTCTATCTCCAGGCAGCAATTGAGCAAAAACAGCCAGAAGACCCATCCTTGGGTCTCCGTCACACCTGGCTGTTCTACTCTACATGTGAGTGTCCATGTGTACATGCACACACTCGCACACGCATGCCCACACAAGTGCCTGGGGAGTCCCCTAATCAGCTGCTTCTGAGAAAAGAGGCTCGTCTCCACTTTGCCATCGCTGGATCCACTCACTGGGAGTCTCCCTCTCACACCATAAATTGCATAAGGTGTTGCGCTGACAGCTTTTTCCATGAGACAAAAAGGCTATTTATTTTATCTCTCCAGAAATGAAAATGGTTGCAGACATGATGAGAACAGATGCAGGTATTTCACCTTTGAATCCCAGCCTTTCTGGTTTGGAAGGAGCTGAGCAGGAGGCCGGTGAATTGCAAACACATTGAGGGCTCCGTTCCTCTGTCTGGCAGCTTCTTTGCACGAGCGCGAAAAGCCAGAGGAGCTGATGAGTTGTTTAAGGGGTCTTTTTACTACACTTCATTTCCAACACCAAGTCTCTCTAATCACTGCACGCTACAAAAATGTGCAATCGATGGTGACCAAAGTGGTCCAAGAAATGGAGCATCCCCATTCTGAAGCCTTGCGTAGACAGTTAGAGCCTGTTAGCTTGAGGGGAAATGATGACTGAAGACCTCAGAGGGTGGGATTTGCATCACAAGTGGCGTGGAGAAACCCAGTGAGAAGGAAAGATGACTCTCTCTCTCTCTCTCTCTCTCTCTCTCTCTCTCTCTCTCTCTCTCTCTCTCTCT
>JAIXND010000674.1:3889016-3905401 GCA_023646645.1 Varanus salvator macromaculatus | reverse complement strand
GCCTTCAATTGGCCTCAAAATGCATGCCTGGCTGGCGGAACTTCTGCTGCAACTGGAAGATGCCATTAGAAAGATGCTCAAAAGGCCCCGCTCCCTCCATGGGAATGCTCCCTCCCATGGCCCTTCAAGAATTGCCGTCCCTGGGATTGGCCACCGATTTACGGGGTCTAGAGGATCTCCCTCCCCAAAGTGCCACTCCACGACCCACAGCCAAGCCCTGCCCCAGAGGAGCCCTCGGTGCTGCAGCCACTCCTGCTTCTTCTGTAATGATAGGCTTTGTGTGGGATTGTGCAATGTTCTTTCCTCGTGTTGAACTGTCCCTTCTTCTAAAATTATTTAAATGCTTGTTTCCACTTTTAAAACGTGGTTAAAATGCATCTAATGTGTTTTATAATTGGTTTTATTGAATTTGCTTTTATGTGTTATCCTGAGAATGTCACCAGTGGGGCGACTCATAAATTATAGCAGCAACAGTACGGAGTTTCTCTCCTCTGACCTTCCCACTGCTTAACTTTGCTGGATAACCCGCTTCCTCCGGGATGGAGCATTGTCCACTTTCTCTGGAGCAGATACCCTTCGCGTGCCCCGGCCGTGGCACTTCTGCTCCAAGCCTGCAAGCCAGAACCAACCGTTCTTGCGCCCTTGTGACCGGGGAAGGGCAAAGGCACCCACAAAAATGTTGCTTCGTTTCTCGGTTTTTCCATTGTATGTCCATTCCATCGCGTTTCTTCATCAGATTATGAACTCTTTTTCAATCACAGGAACATTTGGATAGATTACAATGCACGCTCTCCCTGCCACCCCTCCCCCCAAAACATATATTACTAGGGAAATCCAGGCTAGGGTTAGGGTTAGCAAAACAAAGGTGCTGCTGATGCGTCTGAGGACTGGAATGTCGTCAATGTTCTGCAAGTGTTTGCACTTTCAAAGACATTTTGCCATCTATCGAGCAAGTTTGGCTCACATCTTTTCAAATATATTTCCATATGCATTTTTCAAAGAGGCAGCGTGTGGGTGCCACATCGCAAACTACAGAAATGAGCAGCATGTCATGGTGAACTGTGTTCCCATTTTGTTTAAGTTTGGAAAGTGCGCATTCGATCGTTTCCTATTAAAATGTGAACGCAGCAGATTTCCGGGCTGCACATCCTCCCAACTAGCCTGGGCTGCAGTTGCTGCTGAGTTACAAGGCGGAGCCCAGCCTCAAATGCCATCTCAGGTCAGGGGGCCTGCGTGCGATGCCAGCTGGACACTATCCTTGTTCTGGCCAGTGGCTGGTCCTTGCCCTGCAGTTGGAACGGCAGTGTTAGGCTGAGTCCCTCATTCAGAAGGGGAGAGCCTGAGCGTCCCCCCTGAGCACCTGAGAAAGAATTCCCTCCCCTTGGAATGGGAGCGCCAGCAGGTGTCTGTCTCCACTCCAGCTCCAGTCACGGGTTTGGATGGCTTCCTCCAAGGAATGGCAGCACCCCAGGCCTACACTCAGTGCACGTAGAGGAAAAAGCCGCACAACACTGAAGCCCAGGTGCATTCCCAGCTCCCGTGGTCCCTGCCTCCACTCACCCTTTTACCCCCAGACATACGGCTCAGCTGGGCAGAGTAGCTTTCAGCATGGTCAACTGTGCCACAGAGATACTGCCTGATCATGGATGGGCATGGGAAGCACCTCTCCTGGCAGATCTCCTTCCATGTGCACCCCATCCTTCTGCCAAGAGAAAGGGCAGCTGGTCAGCCGGGCTTGGTCCAGAATGCCGAAGGGCAGGTGCCCACCCTGGGAAGCTTGCAAGTGCAGCAGAGGAAGGACCAGCGGGACAATTCCCAATGGGAGAAAGGTGCCTCAGGGTGCCGCTGGCTTGTGGCTGAGCTCACCTGGGGGCCTGGAGGCTGGGCGAAAGGAACCATGCAAATGGTAGATTTGGAGGGGGATCTGCAGGAAACCAGCAGGGTGGAAGGAACCGGGATCATTCAAGGGACTTTCAAGGGAGGGAGCAGAAACTCTCTGATCAGCTGGACAAGCGAGGATGCCCCGGCATGGAAGAGCAGAGGGATTTCGGGAGCATGCAGGCTCATACCACTGAAGGGGCGGTAAGGTTCTTTGGAGCCTTTCTTCACTGCCCACCCGAAGCCTCAGCCTGAGACAGAAGCAGCGCCTGGGCATCAGCACGGTCAGATCGAGCCCTCTTCCATGGCCCGTGCCATGAGCAGCAGTTGCCCTGCTGGACCCGACACCTAATGAGTACGCCCGCCTCATCTCATCCCGAGGACCAGGAAAAGCCGAATGGCTTTCCCAGCCTGTGCAGCAATCAGGTTACACCCTGGGAAGAGGCCGGGAGCTCCAGCTGCCCTGCTTCATCACCGTCACACGGCAGCAAGGAGGAATTATTAGGCAAAGTCTCCGCTGAGCTTACCCTGAGATTTCCGTCAGGGACTTGGGCTGGCCAGACGGCCGGCCAGCCTCCCAGCTCAGAAGGCCTGCTGAAGTCATCGCGTCTAATAAGGCCAGCAGAAGCCCCAAAGCCCCAATTCCACTGAGATGGATTCCTGACCGTATCAGCGCTGTTACCTGCAGGGGAGAGAACTCTCCAGATATCCGCTGGGGTGAAGGAAGCCAGACAGAGCAGCTTACCAGCTGTTGCAAGCCCGCGAGTTTTTGGAGGGTCCCTCCTGCGAAAAGCACTTTCTGCTCCTATATTGCAGGAGACAGTTCGACTTCTTGAGCCAGGAATAGCACCAGAGGGTATAGTCCGCGAATGAGACTAGGGACGGGAGAAAGGAAAATGGGGGGGGGGGGGTCCAGAATCGGCCACAATGCGTTTCAGGGCAGGACCCCGAGGTGCAGTCCGGGCGCCAAAAGCCGGCTTGTCTGGGGCTCCTCTGCCACCTGCCTGTGGAAAGGGACCCACGGCGTGTGCATGTGGGTGAGCAATGGGACTTTTATTCACTAAGGCGGCCCCTGGCAGGCGTGGGGATTCCAGGTTCCCCAATGCAAGGGCAGCGGTCGGCAGCAACTGCAAGCTGCAGGCTTGTGTGGAAGCCCCCTTTGCCGGGGGCAGTGGCTGCGGGAGGGGCCACACGGCAGCCCGCCAAGGCTGGGAGGCCCTGGAGGAGGCTTGGGGGCATTCCGGGGGTCCCAGCCCGGGCCCCATATGGCCACAGCCTCTGCTCCTCCTGCTCCCTGTGCCCACCTGCACGGCTGGCCTGGCCCCGGGATGCTTTGCAGAGTGGTCAGACCATGCAGCGCGCCTCCCATGCTCCTGAGGATGCCTCAGCCCCCTGAGGTCAGAGGGCTCCAGCGCCCCCACGGGACTGCAAAGGGGCTGAGAGCATCCTGAGACTGCCGGCCGCGGGCGAGTTCTTTGCCAGTGGCAGCAGCTTCCAGCTGTGCCAGCTTGAAACACAAAGGCGCCTGCAGAGGGGTGCTGGCCCAGACCGGTGCCCGGAGCAGCAGGATCTCAAGGAGTGAGGCGGGAGTCCCCCATCCCATCCACTTCCTCTAAAATTATCTGGGGTGACTCTTTCCCTGCCTTCGCATTTAATTGAAAACACAGATCTGTCGCTCAGAGAGGTGTTATTTTCAGCACAGAAAACACAATGATCCTGAGCAGCTGTCAGTCGTGGCGACCTCAGCTTCTGCGCCTGCTGCCCAGGACTTTGGGAGCTGGCGGTGCCTTTCTGTTACAGCCTCCCCTCCCCTCCCCTCCTCCAGCCAAGTTACTGTTTCATCCTGCTCCGCTGGGACTCTGGCAAGAGTCAAGTTCCTCGCAGATGACACAGAATAATTGAAATGTCCTTCTGGTGACCTTCAGTCTCTGGCAGACACGCTTCCCTTGCAGGAATCGGGCGAGTGGCACACACCGGCCATGCGCCCCACGCAGCCTCGCACACACATGTGTGCACACACTCGGGTGGGGACAGAGGGCACCACACACGGAGGGGACGGGAAGGACACACCGGGCACACAGGATGCAAGGGACACAGAGCTGCCATGTTGCAAAGGCAAGGAGCAGGCCAAGCCCGAAGGACCCAGTGGGTCTGAAGAAGTCCCCCGTTCTCCTGCAAGCATCCAGTGAGGATCTCGGCTCAGAGAGCTCTGCTGGTCAAGCAGAGAAGGTGTCCTGAAGGAAAGATGCTTCCTGGAGGTGCTGAAGGCAACTCAGTGAAGGCCCTTCCTTGACACCCAGAGGCAGGGAGTTCCGGAGAAACTCCCGAGGCTTCAGGCACACATCTCTCCTTTGCAGCAGCGGGTGCTCAGTGGGAAAGGCGCAACACCCTTGGGGATTTTCTGAAAGCGCCGCAGTCTCCTTTGAGCCCAACTCGGGTTGCCTCTGTGTTCCATTGCGGGGAAGTGTTGCAAAGGAGGCAGTAGGCATTTGTGTGGGTGAGGAAATACTGGCTCCAAGGTACTTATTAAATTTGGTTGATGTCAGATGTATTGACAGCAGGTAATGCAGTTATCATTTCATACCTCTGTGTTGGATCTACAAAGAAATCTTTTAGCATGGCAGCTTTTGGAGCAACAGCTGACATTTTCATCATTTCCATGGCAATACAAAGAAAGCACCTATCGGGCTCTTTCTTTCTCTGGCAGAACTATTAGTGTTGCAGGTATATGTCACTTCTGTATAGGTGATGAAAAGGGGAAAGGAAGATCCGCCACAGGATGAGATGGAAGTTACAGTGAGTCTAGGAGAAGAGCACCCAGGGTGGAAACCGGGTGCAGAGCTCCACGAGAACTGGGCACTTCGTGTGCTTCTGGCCTTGGAAAAGATTGTCACATGCCCTCGAGATCAGCCTCCACAGATGGCTCTATTTTTACCCTAAAATGTGAGTCAAATAGAAATCATCTTTTTCAGCAGGACTCATCCTTCTTGGGGCTTGATAATTTTATCTACAATGACACTTTCCAACGATTTACTCAGAACAGATGCTAAGCTAACAAGTGTGTAATTTCCTGGATCCCCCCTGTGACAGCGGCCACTCTCTAGCCTCTGCCAGACAAGCCAAACTTACATATTTTTGTTAGAAGATCAGCAATTTCACATTGGAGCGCTTCAAGACATCTTGCATAGATACCCTCTGGATAGATGATACAGACATGAATGCTCATATAAAGTTAATGAAGGCAACCGAATGTAATTGTTGGAACTTTAAGCGGCAGTCTTAAGATTGCAAAGCCCTTGAAACTGTGAGCAAAACAACGCACATCTCGGAATGGCAGATTATCCAGTGTTAACACTGCAAAGTTCATGACACAGGACCATTGAGAATGAAATGCTCATGCATGAAAAGAATCCAGGCCATCACTTGAGATGAGACGTTCTTAATTTAGGCCGTCTGCCACTACAAATGCTAGCATGGAAGATGCAGAAATTGGCTGCTCTGAGCTGATAGAGCTGGTTTTCCAATGGAATTTTACTCTGATATAGCATGCATGCTCCGTAGTCCAACTTTCCTTTAAGTTGGGGGTGCACCAACCACAGCTTTGGTTGGGACACCAAAGAGTAATGTGGAAAGAGATCAATACAACTTGGGCAAAATCAGATGCTGCCCGATTTGACTTGCAGCCCAAAATGCAACTTGGCTTAGAAATGCGAAGCTTTGTGCCTCCCATTTTGGAAATCAGCAAATGCCCACAAACTTTCTGCTGTTCAGTGCTGCCGGAAAGCTGAAGACATGCTAACCTCTTGTGAGGGGTTGGACCTGCTGAATTTCAGACACAGATGCAGACAAGTTTGTTCCAGGCACCGCAACTTGTTTTTAAAGTGAATTGTCAATCACACTTTTATGACTGAGTAGATGAAGGCACTGACCTCGAGCCAGACATCCTGGAATGTGAAGTCAAATGGGCCTTAGGAAGTCTGAGCAACAACAAAGCTAGTGGAGGTGACAGCATTCCAGCTGAGCTATTCAAAATCTTAAAAGATGATGCAGTTAAAGTGCTACACTCAATTTGCCAGCAAATTTGGAAAACTCAACAGTGGCCACAGGATTGCAAAAGGTCAGTTTACATTCCGATCCCCAAGAAGGGCAATGCCAAAGAATGTTCAAACTACCGCACCATTGCACTCATTTCACATGCTAGCAAAGTGATGCTCAAAATCCTACAAGCTAGGCTCCAGCAGTATGTGGACCGAGAACTACCAGAAGTACAGGCAGGATTTCGAAGAGGGAGAGGAACTAGAGATCAAATTGCCAACATACGCTGGATCATGGAGAAAGCTAGGGAGTTCCAGAAAAGCATCTACTTCTGCTTCATTGACTATGCTAAAGCCTTTGATTGTGTGCATCACAACAAATTGTGGCAAGTTCTTAAAGAGATGGGAGTACCAGACCATCTTATTTGTCTCTTGAGAAACCTATATGCAGGTCAAGAAGCAACAGTGAGAACTGGACACGGAACCACTGATTGGTTCAAAATTGAGAAAGGAGTTTGGCAAGGCTGTATACTGTCACCCTGCCTATTTAACTTATATGCAGAGCACATCATGAGAAAGGCAAGGCTAGATGAATCGCCAGTTGGAATCAAGATTGCTGGGAGAAATATCAACAACCTCAGATATGCAGATGATACCACTCTCATGGCAGAAAGTGAAGAGGAACTAAAGAGCCTCTTGACGCAGGTGAAGGAGGAGAGCGCAAAAGTTGGCTTGAAACTCAACATTAAGAAAACTAAGATCATGGCATCTGGTCCTCTCACTTCCTGGCAAATAGATGGGGAAGAAATGGAGGTAGTGAGAGATTTTATTTTCCTGGGCTCCAAGATCACCGCAGACAGGGACTGCAGCCAAGAAATTAAAAGACGCTTGCTCCTGGGGAGGAAAGCTATGGCAAATCTAGATAGCATACTGAAAAGCAGAGACATCACCCTGCCAACAAAAGTGCGTATAGTCAAGGCTATGGTTTTCCCAGTTGCAATGTATGGCTGTGAAAGCTGGACCATAAGGAAGGCCGAGCGCAAAAGGATTGAGGCCTTTGAGTTGTGGTGCCGGAGGAGACTCCTGCGAGTCCCTTGGACCGCAAGGCGATCAAATCGGTCAGTCCTGGAGGAGATCAACCCTGACTGCTCTTTAGAAGGCCAGATAGTGAAAATGAAACTCAAATACTTTGGCCACCTAATGAGAAGGAAGGACTCCCTGGAGAAGAGCCTAATGCTGGGAAGAATAGATGGCAAAAGAAGAAGGGGACGGCAGAGGATGAGGTGGCTGGATGGAGTCACAGAGGCGGTTGGTGTGAGCTTGAGTGGACTCCGGGGAATGGTGGAGGACAGGAGGGCCTGGAGGAATGTTGTCCATGGGGTCACGATGGGTCGGACACGACTTCGCGACTAACAACAACAACAACAACAACAAGATGAAGGCATAGCTGCCTTTTTGGATGGATAGGTTTGGGGGTGGTGTAAGAGCAGCCTTTAGCATCTGGGGATTTCCAAAAAAGAGAATGGAGTTATTCCTGCTCTTTTAGGAATACAATTGCCCTGGAATGCTAAATGGCAGAAAGATAGTCTTTGCCAAGGGAGCTGCAAAATTTCAGAAGGAAGGGCTCGGTGGTTTTTATGGAAGGAGTATCTTCCGGGGGGAGGGGTGCTTTTTTCCCCTCCCTTCTGCTGTTAACTTTCTGAATCAGATGAATTGGTTCCCAAGACAGCTGAATCTGAAATGCACTCCTAGGTTTAATTCAACCCTTGTTCATAGACACAGAAGGAAGATATGTATGCTCCAGGTCATTTGCTTGTAAAACGAGCACTGTGCCAGCTTTTTCGATCTATTTATTTTGGATCACTCCCTGGGAGAAGGAGTGGAAGGAAATGGTTCTTGACCATTGAGGGAAGGGGTGAGAATGCTGAAAAAAAACCCTGCAGGGCATGCGTAGGGCTTCAGCACTCATGTTACTACAAGGAGTGGGGGGGGGGGCTCTTTCATTCCCCGCTTCCCCCATTTTGCCCTTGAAGCATCTGCCTGAACTTCTGGGAGAGTCCCTGGGAGGACTTAGCCTCTTCTTCCCCTGGGCTGCGGTTGCTGCTGCCTCCCGAGGGCCAGAAAATGAGGAGAAGAACACTATTCCTCCAGCCACACTGAGCTCAGAGAAGGCGTCTCCTCCCTGCTTGGGCTTCCATGATTTTCCACCCACCAGCCCAGTGGGAAGACTAGACCTCACATGCTCCTGCTGTCCTTGCCCCGTGTGGCCCTTCCTCGGATGCAAAGCAAAGCTCCCCCAGCTTCGCAGCATCCTTCCAGGGGGCCCTGCCAGGCAGAGCCCCAGAGCATCCCTGCCACCCTGGTGCTGAGCTCCTCCATCCAGAGGTGAGCGATGGCTGCCCTCATGCATCCCCTGCTCCAGCAGCAGCAGCTGTGGTGAACCTGGAGCTACGGCGCCGGAAGGACCACGCTGCCGTACACCCGTGCCAGGACCGTACCTCTTCTGCGGGACCCTTCGCGCATTGCAACGGCCACACTAACACGGCACCCGCTCTGTTCAGCAGCGCCCATTGCAAAGCTTCAGAGAATAAGTAAATGTTATAACTGGCCATGAAAACAGTTTCATTTCACATAGTTTCCTGATTTCTCATTCATCTGTTTGCTTTGTGGTAAGTTTAAACATCCAAAGCATGAGATTTATTTCGGCACATGGAAGGACACGGGTTCAACTCGAGGCAGCTCACTTTTATAAGCTGCTGTTTGTTGTTAGGTTTACTCTCAAGCTAATCAGGGAAAGGAACCCTGGACTGTGGGACAGTGCATGTTACAAGAGATAATATTTGGGTTTTGGTCAGGGACCTCAGAAATGAGCAGACATTTATTTTTAAAGAATCACAGAAAGGAACTGTGCACATACCGAGTCAGACATTGAACTAACAAGCCATATTTATAAGGGGCAGAAGTTGAATAACAATGTCTTAATTGCTGATGCAGATAAAAATCAAGTACATAGCTAACATGTCTCTCCACAATAAAGCTGTTTTAAGAAGATTAATGAGCATTGAATAACAATTTGGCAAAATGTTTTCCAACTTGCTTTATCTATAGTCAATAATTGAGGTTGTTCCTGCAAAATAACATTTCTTGGCAGGAGAGAGAGGCGGGGTAAAGATGGATGTAAAGTCTAAAGGTCGTAACACATATGAGATTAAACAGACTGCTTCTTTGCTGTGCCCCGGCTCTCACATACTCGCACACTTGAACGGGGCTGCACAGGCCACCTAGCCAGCTCTGCTCAGTACAGGAAAATGGCAGCTGCAGCATCCCTGGCAGAGGACCATCCAGCATCTGCTTAAGCACCTTGAGCAAGCTGCTTTGGAGCGAGGAGAGGCGGGCGGATGCGCTGCCAAGCAGCTTGCACCGTTCAGACATCGCTCCAGACGCTGCTTCCACCCACGGTTCCCGCCCTGCCCCCTGAGCCACAGAGAGCGAGTCTTCCGCTTCTTCTGCGTGCCATCTTTTAATCAACAACAGTGGGAGGCATGAGCCACATCAGGGCTATGACAGAGCAGCGAATCCTTCTGCTCTGAGCGGTGCACCGGCTGGCGCAACAACCGGAACTGCCGCTTGACCTCAAAGAAGCAACCTGCAGAGCTAGAAACCGGAGAGGGCATTTCCGTGCAGGCGAGGGGCTGGGCTATCTACTAAAATCATGGGCGGCATCCAGCGCTGCCCCATGCAGCGAATCCCCATGAAGATGAATGTCTTATGAGTCTTGAAAATTCACCTAAAGGGTCTGCCCTACAAACGACTGATGCTGGATACTTGCCAGTGCATGGATTGCTAGGCGTCCCTGTAGTTGCCAAGGAAAATGTCATGCCAGGCCAAACTTGCTTCCTCTTTTCAGAGTTACCAGTAAGGTAAATCACAGACTGCTGTTTACACAGCATATCTTCACTTCATGAAAGCATTTGACCAGGTTTCCTGCGACGTCCTTGTTGGTGGGGTGACAGCATGTGGCATGAACCATACCGGAACAGGGAAGCAAGCATCCCAGGGCTGCCCTGGGGCGGATCCGTGACTGGCAGAGTGGCCCTACTCGCTGAGTACCAACTAATGACCCCACGCCCTCCGGGGAGAAGTCCTGCGTGGGACAGGGTGGGATTCGTCTCCAGGGGAGTCCGGTGCTCCCCTTTCAGAACAATCTGGCCGTGTCCTTTGGACAGAGGCCATTCTGTGGCGGCTCGCCCACGGCCTGGTTTCTTGCCAGCTGCTCTGGGTGAGGATGCAGCATGCCTGGGAGAAAGAGGCAGCAAAGGGGGTGGGTGGCTGTGTGGGTGCCGTACAAGTGGCTGCTCTGTGTCCCACCCCACTGCCCCCCCTCGCAGCATTTTCGTGGTCCTCGATCTGGTCCTAGAGCACATCCATTTCTTCTGGAGGTTGTTGAGCTTTCCCAGTGCACTGCCATGGGTATTTGAGATGATGAGAAGCAAAGTGTAGAAATTTTAAACCAATATATAAATACATGTGGAGCCCCTCCTGCAATGAATAATTGATGCACGGCTCTCCAATACATCGAGGAAATCATGGAACTAGACCTCAGTTGCAGCTGTACTGTCCTTTCCACTGGAATGTAGTGCAGGGCACAATAATTTTGTTAGCAAACAGGAAGATGGATCGTTTCAATTTTGCTGAGAACAGATTTATTTTATTTTATTTTATTTTATTTTTTGACTGAAAGACATCTCCGGTTACCGAGCAATCAGAAAATGGTACACTGAGCAAAAGGGTGGCTCGTTCTGTCCCAGCCTAGCCCCTGAGGTGGGGGACCTGCGCTCCCAGCACGCACGGCCACCGCGTCCCCCCACGAAGCCTGCATCCTGCTCTCGCCATCCGGAGGCAGTTCTGCTGCCCAGGCCTTCCCGTGCCAGCGCCCTCTGTCCACGTTCTTGGTGGCCTGCTTGGGTTTCTCAACGGGATCATTGCTCAGCTCTTGCAAGAATTCTGGTGGCAACACCTGCTCTCTGTGAAGGATCTGGCAGATGATTAATTAACCGAGCAAAGGAATCCCTGAACGCCCATGCAGTCCCTCCTTGCTTCCTCATTCAAGGGGTAAATCGGAAACTAGAGAGTTGAACGACAGTCACCAAACCAGCAACAGGCAAAGAGCCCTTCAGCGCGCCTCAGAAGCATGACCAGGCAACTGACGCCCTCCGCCACCTTTGCTGGAGGGTGGACTTCGTGGCTCCCTCTGGAATGCAAGGCCAGTCCAGGCAGCACTCATGACCCTGAGAAGCATTCATTCAGTGGCAACTTCATTTTTCCTTCGAAGAACGCGAGTGTGCAAACTCCATGTTGGAAGAGCGACTCCTCTGTGCCAAGAGACTCGCACAAACCACCCACTGGGCAACTTCCCTGCATGGGCAGCCTGCCCTTTGGACTCCCAGACCTTCCTCTGCAGCCGCCAGATCTGTCAGTGGCTGAGTGGGAGCACCGTGGTGGCGGGACTGGCCCGTCCGCCCGCCCTTTGGAGTCCTCAGCAGAGGCAAGTGAGTTTGAGGGAGAGAGCGATGGCCCCAAATGCCTCCCAGGGGTGGCAGCCCCAAGCAGTGGGCACTGGAGGGGGGCACAAGGGGGAGCCCTCTGTCCCAGCAGCCACAGTATCCATCACCCAGAAAGGGAGCCCCCCGCCTCGTGGAGCGCAGCCGGGGTCCTGCCTCACCCAGAGAGCAGAAACCTGCATGGAGAGGCACTCGGGGAGCCATTAGAAGTTAAACATTAGCCTAAGGAGTGCCCCAGAGGCCCCAGCTGCCTGGCTCCAGAAAGAGACACCGAAACACCCCACATCCCCCTCGCCATGCAGAGCCTTTATCAGCACTTAATTAAAACTTGACAAGAAGATTAACACAGAGAGGGCAGTTTTAATTAACTTAATATCACATTCAATTTTCCAATTCGCTGTCGCATACCAGACACCTGCAGATCTGAATACAAAAGCAAACAAAACAGAGGAGCGGAGGATGGGGTGGGGGTGGAGGGAAATGAAACAGAAGTTATTTGGAACTAAATTTCCCCTCTGAGCTTCCGCATCCTGAGTGGGAATGTTCCCAGACCCGTTCAGAGCACCCTTCTCCGTTGTTCCCTTCTTTCTTTTCAACTATTTGATGTTTGTCTTGACATTTGCAGATAAGTAAAAGATTTCGCCACTCAATCTTGCTGCCATGAGCCCCCCGTGATCTCCGGAAAGAATCCCCTTGGGTTTCATTTTACTTAGAAGGAAGACCCGCATGGGATGGAGGCTGCCCTTTGCCCAGCCCGAAGTTCTTCACGCCTATTATCCCAGTAACGCCTACACCGGACCCGGCATGGCAAGTCAGCCTCTTTCCCCTTTCATCCTCAGGCCACCTCGAGCGCTGAGGGCTTGGTGGAGCCCCGAGCCCCATGAATGGCACTGCATGCAGGGGGGACAGTGTCGGGGAAGGGGGCTGGGGTCCCTGGGGCAGGCAGGGGGCAGCGGCACAAGTGTGATCAGGCCTGGAGCTCCGCGGCTCACATCTCAGCCCATGGTCCTGCTTTGGGTTTGCCTGATGGGCAAAAAGAGGAAAGAATGTGTGGAAAGAGAACTAGATGGAGAACAAACAAGAACAATTAGAACATGCATGTTCCCAGAATGCATGGAGAGCTCCCAAGAACAGCAAAGCACCTTCTGAGGACGTCAGCTTGGTCCTGAAACACAAAGGAGACTGCCTAACCAAAAAGACCTTCCCACCCCCAGTTCCACTACCCGAATCACAATAAAAAAGAAACCCCTCAAACAAGGTAACTCTCGCTTCAAACACAAAAATGCCCATTTGACTCCAGGTGAAAGCAAAGTGGCATTCTGCAAGATTCCAGGGAGAGCTCCCTGGCAGCTTCTACTGAGCACAGATAAGCTTCTACATCACCGAAATCTTGGAAGAAGCCATGCTTTGACCTAAGCAGCTCTTTCTTCATTTGTTTCACAGTCATACAGCTCTGAACTTGCTGGGTCAAAGAAAAAACATTTTGGAACACAGCCCAGCCCTTATCTGGGGAAGCTGGCAAAAGCCCATAGCCGTGTCACATTGGACTTGTTCACACGGTGGCTTGCTTGCAAAACCACATCATGAGCACAGTTGCTGAGGGGCTCTGCCGCTGGCTGAGGGCTTCCCCTTTCCCTCCTGCCTGCTCCTGTCATGTGTCCCAAAGCCCTCCTGCCCCCTTGCTGCTTGGCTTTGTGAGCTGGGTGGGTTTTGCTTCTGCCAGCCCTGCAGGAGACTTTCCACCCCCTCCTCCCATCAGACTGATACCTACAAAGACTTTTCTGGGAAATAAGTGAGAAACCAGGCATTCTTCAAGACTTCAGCTGCGCCTGAAGAGAAAGGTGGCTTTTGTTCACCTTCTTTGCTGCCACCTGCAAAGAGTTTTCTGAGCAATGAGAGGGAAAGCTGTACCCAGCATGCAATTCCTCCTCCTCCTCCTCCTCCTTTCTGCTTGAGGCTGACCTTTGATTTCAAAATGCAAAAGGAAAAGGTCTCCTTGGCTCCTTCTCCCAGCCAGGATAGGAGGCTTCCTCTTCTTGGCGGAAACCAGTGTAGGCGTGCAAATGGCTTCTCTCTGGGTTCGCACGTGCCACCCCAGTTCTGGACGAGGGCAATTCAGTTGGGGCATTTGGACTTCCTCCCTCGTGGTTTCATGCCTCCCCTTTCACGCTGCCTCTGCAGGAGGGGTAGAAGGCCTAAATCCCACCCTCTGGCTTGATCACCACGTTTCCACACTGGAGCCTTAGCCAGAGCTAAGGGTGCTGCGTGTCGCTCTCTGCAGAAGAGGAACGCCTCAGCCCGCGAGACAAAAAGCCAGCCGCTGTCCAGTGAGGCACCAACCAAGAGGCCGGGGAGGGCGGTGGTGCTGGACCCAGGCAGGGGTGAGCAGCTCACCTGGATGCCAAGCAGCCTCACCCGGCTCTCGCCCCAGCGGGAGCTGTTCTGGCTCTGCAGAGAGGCGCCATCCAGCAGACTGGCAGGCCGCAACAAGCCACCTGAAGACAAGCCACACGGAGCCACCCGCCGCCAAGCCTGGGTCCCCAGAGGGGCTCGTTTGTGGTCCACCAGCCATCCTGAAACCATCCTGCTTGGTAAACAGCGCCTGAGAAAAAACCTGGGTCACAACCCTCCGTGGGTTTTCTTGTCATGCAAACCCAGCCGATTTGAATTGCAGACAGGAATAAGGGTAAACTTAATTGACTATCTGGGGAACAATTGCATGCCCTTCCCACCTCGTTCTTCCAGATGCTGTGGCGCTGCACGTAGTGATCTCACCATCTGCTGTGCAGAACAACGGCCTTAGAAGTCCAAGGGCGCAGGCGGCGGGGAGGGCGGCGAGGTGCATGCATGGCTGTGGACTACGGTGCTGCTCCCTGCGCGGCTTGGCCGTGTCAGTCACGACCTCGGCAAAGCCCGGAGAAGGGGAAGGTTGCACAAGCCTGCTCTGTGCTTCCCCTTGCCTGCTATGGAACAGCATCTGCTTCACTGGCGTTTATGGGCTTTCTGTTTCTCTGGGTGTCAGGATTATCGTGTGCGCCTACGGGATGGATGGATGGATAGATAGACAGATAGATAGACAGATAGATAAGAGAGTGCCCTTTTTTTCTCCTTAGAAGAGGAAACAGGGCCATGAACCCAAGCAAAATATTCCCCTGGACTTCCTATTGTAAGAAACCATGAGCGTAGCATGCCTGGACAGTCAGAGAAAGCTTCCTGAGATAAATATGTTTTTGGGCGCTGAGAACAGCACAGTGTTGGGGCCAGCCTGATATCCAGAAGCTGAGAGTTCCATGGAGAAGGAGCTGTCGTGCTGAGGGGCTTCTCTGAGAGGACTCCAGCTGGGCCATAGAGCCATGCAGGACCACCAGGAGCCTCCCGTCTGATGGCCTCAGAGACCTCAGCTTGATATGGGAGAAGGCACTCCCTCAAGTCTCCCGGTCCTTGATTGTTCAGAGCATCACGGGCGCTGGTACAAAATCTGTTTGCCTGAAGCTGGTAGGTGGCCAGAGCAGTTCCCTCACAGAGGAGCTGGAGACTGAAGATGGGAAGATGGGCAGCTCCTGACCATGCTGAGCGCACTAGCTCCAGCTCCCAGACCAGCCGAGGGAAGACTCGCGGAGGGCGCATTGCAGAAATCCAGTGCCAGACTGTCCATGCCCAGGTCAACACTGGTAAAAGGCGCTTCTGGCCAGCGTGACCATCTGAGCTCCAGCACAGCCTGGCAGTGCCACCGGACTACAACCTGGCCTTTCACGAGGAGAGCGAGCCTGTTCAGCGCAGGCACTTTGGGCACAGTATGAGCGATTATCCTACTCTTCATTGGCACTTGGAAGCCCACAGAAGCTCGAGAGCCATTGCCCGCCTGAAATTTCCATCGGTGGAGGGGAGGGGAGAGTGAGCAAGCAGCAAGTGAAATCCTTGCTTGCCCTCCTCTGAAAGGGCCTCTCTCACAGTCTTTCTACCAGACGCCACCGCCGTTCTGTTCCTTCTGTGGCCAGCCCGTGCCACAGAAACATGCGTTCTCACTGTCTCGCTCCCGCCTTGCCAGACCCGCACACAAAAGCCTCTGGCTCCCCATCTGCATTTTTGAACAAGTTCCAAGATGAGGCTGAGGCAGGCCAAGAAATGTGCTGCAGAGGAACAGTGCAGTTGGACCATCCGGGAAGCTACACATCCGACTCTCCAAGGGCCAGGTTCTGTCAAGCGTGCTTCCTCACAGGTCGTGTCCCTTTACAGTCCGGCTGCCGTGAAGCTTTGTGATGCTCAGAATTAGCCGCTGCCCATTTCCCAAGCCGCTGCCTTCTGCTCCCCGCTTGAGAGCTGCTTCTGAGCCTGGCTGGAGATGAAGGTCTGGGGGCTGGGGGATTCCCCTGGGGCTGCATATTCACACAACCGACCCCTGCTGCATCCCCTTCTTTGTGCATCAAGGTGGGTCACAGAAGGCCTTGCCAAGGGAGGCCCAGCTTCCCCGGTCTCCTCCTTCCCCTCGTCACAACTGAAGCAAGGCTCCCTCGAGCTGGCCCTTCCTTTGAAGCCCCTCTGGACAACTGCAGGTGCTGGCCACTCTGGGGGAGGGAAGCCCCGGCACCGCCTGGCCAGCTGGCACTGCATCTCCGTCTGCACTCCCATTCCAGAAGCCTCTCCCCCAGGCAGGCATGCCAAACGCACGGCTCCTGGGGAGTAAAACATCCCTTGGCCTAAATCCTCTGCATTCTTGATCATGTTGGTTCAGCTGAACAAATCTTTTTATATAATTACTTATTCCTTTATTGATGCATATGATTCAATCTTGAATATATCCACAGTCATTTGAACCATGCTGAGAATCAATCTCTCTCTCTCTCACACACACACACACACACACACAGAGAGAGAGAGAGAGAGAGAGAGAGAGAGAGAGAGAGAGAGAGAG
>JAIXND010000674.1:3810513-3889006 GCA_023646645.1 Varanus salvator macromaculatus | reverse complement strand
AGAGAGAGAGAGAGAGAGAGAGAGAGAGAGAGAGAGAGAGAGAGAGTGTCCTTTCCACTCACACTCCCAATTCAGCAGTGATTCCCTCATGTGCGGAGTGCTTTGCTCCTCTTCTCATCAAGAGAGATGGGCAGATCAGTCTAGTCCAATTTGGCAGAGTTCCTTCCTCCCCACCTCCAAGCGTGTTCTGAACTGGTTGCTTGTGGGTGTGAGAACCTTTTCCAAAGCATTTTCTTAGGATTTATAAAATTGTACACATTTTTGAACATCATACAGGCATCCCTTGAGTAAAGCTTATTTGCATGCACTTCTGAAATGTACATATTTTTCGCCGCATAGTTTTCAAATGTGCACATTAAATCACTTCTTTCCTGTTCTGCAGAACACATTGCAAGCCGTGGAATGCACTGATTTCCAAGTGCATCTGGATCAACATCTCTTTCCAGGTGGTCTGGAGTGGGAAATTCGAGGGGGGGGCTCGGACAGAGCGGGTCCCTCGCACCAACTGTGATCCTACAGTCCCACAGCCTTTCTTTTTTAATTTAAGGCAATTATTTCTAGGTCTCTGCCTTCTCTGCATGGCCAGGTGCCAGGGACAGGCAGACAGGGGGTGGCTGGGATGCCACGGAGTTTTGCAAGGGCGGGACAAGCACAGTCCCGGCTGGAGCCTGCAAAGCGAATCACCCAGCAAAGTAGTGAGCACGTGGATGCCTGGGCTGGTCATGCGAAAGGCCGTTGCAGGTGGCTGCTGCTGTCCCACCTTTAAAGGGGCTTCTGAGGCCCCCGTGCTTGCTCACAGATGCTGAGGGTCTAGAGCCTGCCGAAGGCCATCAGATCAGTATAACGTCAACTTTTGCAATTTCACGGCAAGGCTGGGAAAGAAACTGAAAGGAGGAGGGCAACAGGCAAGCGGCACTGTGCCAAAGGGAGAACACACAACAGAGCAGACGAAGTCCGGATCTGTGTTACTCACAGGGCCAGAGAAGCAAGTGAACCTGAATATTCAAATGGCTTCTGGCTTCTCTGAGAAAATGTCAGTGCATCCCATAAAATCCATTCATTTCAGCATATGTTCTGCTCACATGGCCTGATTCACTCTTAATTGACCACGATTTGCATTTTTCCCGCTGCGAAAGTTTCAGGCCACCAGGCAAAAGCAAGAGAAATGGTGCCACATGATCCAGTCCCGGGAGGTGAAATGCAGCCGTTCCGATGCGGACAACTGAAGGAGGGAATGCGGGCTGCCTCAGGCGCTCGCTCCCGCTGTACGCACTGCAGCCGCAGCCGCAGCCGCTGCCAAGGTCACCCAGGCAGGGGCCTGCCACCCACCCTGCAGGGGCCAGGGGACCAGGGTGGAGCTTCGGGAGGGAGGCCAGGAGCGCATCGTCGCGGAGCCGTGGCGATCGCCCCTCCAGTCAAGCCCCTTCCTGCACTATTGCTGCTTCCTTCTTCGGCCGATTAGGTAACAGGGACCCAGCGCCCGCCAAGACCTGTGGCCTCCCCTTTGACGGCCTGGCTTTGCACAGGAAGCAGAGCTGCCCTGTGGCTGACTTTCAAGGCAGGCCCCTCAGACACGCTGCTGCCTCCCCCATGCCCCCGCCCCCCAGCTTCCATCAGAAGCAAGGAAGGGACTGAACTCGGCAAGGCTGGTGGCAAGGAGACCCCTGGAAACGAGGAAGGGGTTTCGGATGGGTAATTGGCAGAGGGGAAGGTCAGGTTTTCGTGGGGGAGCTGAGGCTCTTAAAAGGGGAAGGAGGCCCCCTCCTCAGCGGCTGCTTTCCCCACTCCTCACCAGCATGGTGCAATGTTTAAAAGGGAGCACCCTACGGAGAGCAGCTTCAAAGCGTTGCTGGTCTCTCCCACTGTGTGTCCTGCTTCAGTTCCACCCTCTGCATTTCAGGGCCTTTCATCATCTGTCTTCCTCCTCCTCATTCCTGCCTCCTTGCCCGCTCCCCCAGCTCCCTCTTACACCAGCCCCTTTCTACAGAAGCTGCCTTTGGTCCTCAGCCCAATAGAAACCAGCTGTCCTGCCTGTCCCGAAGGAACGAGCTGCTGGAAGAGAGCTGCCACAGCCTCGGGAAGGTGTGGCCTTCCGGAATATGGCCTCGCAGAAGGAGCAGAAACGGGCCACACTGGCGCTGAATCCCACGACCTGGACCAGGCCTCCCTTGGACTCCAGTTTCTTCTCCAACATTGTCCCCTTCACTGCATCTCAGAGGCCAGACTCCGAGCTCCGTTCAGCCGAGTCCAACTGTCCACATTAATGTCTCTCTTTCTCCCCGGCTTCTCCATCTCACTCCCAGTGATCACGCCCTAGAGATGGCCAAGCCCAGAAAGCCTGTTCTTCGCACTACAACAGCCGCCACACAAGTTGCTGCATCTTTCCAGGGTGGTCTGATTTCTTCCCAACAAAGCTCTTGTATGTTGCCTGCATTATTTAGTGAGCTCTGCATGGCGGGAGCAAGGAACACAGGCCACTGAGCTGGTCGCTCGCGAGGATGGCCGGCAGAGCAAGCGCAGTTTCTCCCATGAGTGGGGAATCAGCAGAACTCAGACTGGCCGCGGTTTTCTGAATTCCAGGCAGGACTCACTCCAGCTCCGGTCCATGCCAGCCTGGCAGCTTTGTTTTGGCGTTGTTTTTCCTTTTTCCTTGAAAACCCATTAGGTTTTCACAAGCATTTTATCAACTGTACACACCATTTGTACACAGGCTTTCAGCATACACACTTGATCCCATTTTAAAAGCAGCCACGCAGGTATATTTCAAAAGCATCCTTTTTCATAAATCACACCGCAAGTTCAGAAATGTGCAGACTCCGACTACACATCCTGTTTGGGTCTGACTTTGATTTCAGGAGATGTTAACTGGGAAAATTCTGGCCCAAAGTGATTTTGAACAAATTCTTACAATCCCTTAGTACTTCCTGATATTTTGCATTGGGAAACTTTGCTTTGGGAAACTTCCAGACTTTGGATCCAAAGGCTGTTCGCTCCACGATACTCTGATATTATGGACAAATGGCCTTTTTTCAGATGCTGCGACCTCATGCAATACATGCAGTGACCTTTGCTATCCACCATTCAAGATGAAATCTTACCCAGGCCGTATAGGAGTGAAAGAACAATCCATCAATAAAACCATTCCAAACAATACGCAAGATAATTTCTGGGGATCAGCCAACAGGGCAGGTGATGGGATAAAGCCCAGTGAGGGAAGCGAGGCTCAGCCGACTCACAAGCAGATCTGGGGTGGGGCAGGGGCTGCAAAAAACTTATTCAAAAAGGTCCACCCAATTTGCAAAACTTTCCCTGGCATGCAACAATTTTTCTTAGCTCAGCACACAATGACAGAGCACCCGTGGAAAAAGATTGCGACATATCGAGGCCACAGAGAGCAGAGCTGTATAAAGCATCGTGTGGGAAGCGGTTCAAAGGAAAAGAAGTGCCATGCTGCAGTGCACCGTCCAGCTCTTCTCATGCTTCTGGGTTTGCATACGGTTCTCAAAGGGCTGCGTGTGTGTTTTAGGAACAGCCTGTGTGCTCACTGAAACGTCATGACAAGGGAAAAGCCCATCTGTCACAGACTGGTCCATGGACATCGAAGCCCAGGAATCTTTGCAGATTTCAGCACCGACTCCTCTTGCAACGACCGCCTGTCAGATAAGAAGGGACAGGCTGCACTGCAGCTGCAGGAAGGACCGCCTCTCCATGGTCAGGTGCCTGATTTAACTCCCAGCCTTTCTAGGTAGGGCTGACAAAGTCCTGCCTGGAAGTTGAAGGGCTTTGCTGCTAGTCAAGCTGGGCTAGGCGGACCACAGCTGGCTCAGTGTGGGCTGCCGACATCCCTGTGTCCCACAGCCGTACCAACAGCTTTCCCTTGGCAGACCAGGTCCTGGCTGGGAGATCTGCTGAACCCTCCAGTAGTAACAGTTGTGCCGAGCTGGGAGGACTCCGTGTCCCCGTGGAAGTCAGCATCCATATCAAATGCTGTGCTAAGAAAGAGCCAAACTAAGGGAGTCATTAGAAGGAGAATGAAGAATGACAGAGGGAGGAAAGAGGGAGTAGCTTGATGGGTTTGGAGGCAGCCTTTCAAGGATCAGTGCTTGGACAAAAGCCAACATATCAGCACTAATCTTTGCCTTTTTGTTGGACTGAACAAGAGCTTTAAAATGAATCCAGTTGCAACCGACAGGCCACATATGGATCCTGGTTGGAAACTTCCACCTCTCTGAATCAAACAGCCCGGGAGGGTGCGGAGCTTGTGAAGGGACTTCAGACAAGCGAAACAAAATCGGCCTCCACGTCTGCCTACCCCTCTTGCTTTCACACACACACAGGAACACTTGCATGCGCAGTGGATGAAAACAACACTTTTGGTATTGGTGTGCCATATACCAGGAGACTTCGTGGCTCCACAGGCAGCTGTCTGGCCATTCGGCTTCCCCTGATGTTCATTCTGAGGCTGAAGTCAACCGTTCTTAAGGGAGTGGAAGACGGCCCTATCGCTGTCCCCCACGGCATACCCCATTTCTCTTCCTGTCATCTCTTCCCAAACAGGGTCTGCAGCTTTCTGAAGCACGCTGAATGCCTGCACAACCTCTGAACTGCCATGATGGCGGCATGAACGTACGCAGCAAAGGACAACAGGGCTCCTTCCACCACATCACTGCGAAAGCTCTCAAAACACTCTGATTTGTCTTCAGCATCAGTGGAGAGAGTCCCTAAAGACCAGGAGCACAGCCTCACACACACCTCTGTAGTTCTCTTCATTTAGCTTCCAGTATTTGGAAGAGAAAGAGAGAAACTGCACCTTCTAGTAAGGACCAAAAGTAAAAATAATCCCCCTGTAAAAAGGGTGTTTCTCTTCTAATCTCCATAAGCTGTATCACAATGAAAGAACAGAGGCATTTGACCTGTAACCATAGCAACCCTCAAATTCTGCACCTTTGTCTCTCACATGCATTCATTCCCCACCCCCCACATTTGTGGAAAATCACAAGACAATAGACACGTTTTACCAAGAATCCGCCACTCATCTTGCTTTCAGGAGCAGCTACGTTTGGTTACACGCCAAGCCAGCAGCTCACGTTTATTCCTGGGCTGGGCCAGGCCATTGTTCTTCGCATCTCAGGACAGTTCTGGCTTTGTGGTGCAGAATGCCAGACAGGCGGGTAGCTGAGGGTACCTTGCAGGCACAAGTGGGTGGGCACCGAAGGACTGGGACTAAGGCTCTCCTGCCTCGTTGCATCAAAGAGCTTGCAAAATGGACCCACAAGGGGCACATGATGGTGGCAGGAGGAACCAGGGGTAGTACCCCCCATTTGGGGCTCTTCTTGCCCTGGGCAAACCCCGAATCTGGATCACAGTGGAGGAGGCGTCAGGTGCCTCTTGCCCCCAAGGACTCTGAGTGGAGGCATCCTTGCTATAGCAAGCTCGCGTTTGCAGCGCCACTAACACACTGTTCACACGGTCCAGCTGGATCATGCTGACTACCTGGCTGTAGGAATATAAGACGGAGTCCCCCTTCCCATGTGCAAGTTGCACATTTCCCATTGCAAAAGGCAGATACATGTCTTGAACATGAGACAGTTTGTAGAAATACTAAAGGATCCAACCGTTTGTGTGCGGGGAGAGCAAGTCAGTGCAGAATCGAGCGAAGCCGGTTGCGTGGCAGCCTGCAATGGGGGATCAGTGTTGGACTGGAGATCAATGGCCAATTATGCCCAGTCTGTGTTTCTGTTTTGAATCAGATACAGTGCGTAATTAAAGCAATTGTGCATGAATTGTACCATGATGCATCATCCCTATTTGAAAATGGGGTAGGTTAGAGTTAGTATGGAAACCGCATACTTATTTTTACTGGCAAATATCTAACAAAATGATCCTATGCATGTTTACTCAGAAGTAAGCCCCTCTGAGCTCAAGGGTGTGTGTATAAGAGTGCTGAATTAAACAAGCAATTTCTGTATTCAAATAGGAAGAAACATTTGTGAAAATAAATGGGAAGATTTTGCATATCCTTGGAAAGCTGCTTTGCACCCCAACAGGCAACTTGCATTGTCAAAAACCAGTGATGAATGAGCTCCCCGGCTTGCTTTGAAATATATGTTATCTTTCTAAATGCTCTCTCTCTCTCTCGCTTTCGCACTCTTTGTTCCACTAAAATTCCTCTTCCAGCAATTAATGCCAGCGCCTTAAGACAAAACCAGGGGAGCTCCCTGCCATCTTTTCTTGGTTCCACACCTCCTCTAAATGTGTCTTGCGGAGAGGAAGGGAGCCATGGGAAGCATGGGCAGAGCCAGCCAGAGCCAAGGCCTGGACACACAGGGCAGCCACTGCCACATGCAAACCTGGGAAGCATCGTTTACCATGCCTCCTGCTGGAATCCTTTGCGCTGGAAGGCCTGGCAGCCCTTCTCCCTGGCATCGGTCGGCATGCAGGGAAAGGCAAGGCCCCCACCACTGCCTGAGTTCCCCCAGGCAAGCTCCTCATCCTTGGCAAGTGCAGCCTGGCGGTGAGAAGGCTGTTGCTGGCAGGTAGACGGGGTGTGGGGCAGGCCCCTCAGAAACAAGGAGACGCATTCGGGCTTGGCTTGTCATGGGCTCAGGATTTTGGAACGCTTCCCACTGCCTCTGATTCCAAATTTTGCCAGCCTCATTAGCCATTTCTTTCCAGCTCATGGAAATTCCCAGACTCAGTTGCTTGAACACAGCCTGTTGCCAAAATGTATGGATTATGGCTGTTTCTGAAGAAAGTAATTTCTGTTAAAAATGACACCTACATTTTATTACAACTTGTTTAAACTAATCAAGCTTGCATAAATGCTAGCATTGTTGCCATCATGCTTCTGCTGCTTAGATTCATCTCCCTAAATGATATACGCTGTCCATATATTCCCTATGTACCTCACAAAAGACCCACAGCAGTCTTCTAATACCCTTTGCATGCTGCAAGCCTAGAAGCACAGCCAAAGTGTTGCTCCGACAAGCTGAGGGCAGTTAAAAGCATTGAACAGGTGGAGGACTTGCCTCGCTCGCAGATACGTTTCCTGAAGCACCCACTAACACCCCTGGGCCAGACTGGGGGGCCTTGAGGGCAGAGAGGGGGAGTCCTGCATGGTGACGTCATGCTCAGCCCACATGGCGGCTTCTCAGTCCACCGGCAGCAACCGGGACGGCGTGCCCCGGCATCCTGGGCAGCGGGTGATGCAGCCCCTTCTCCAGACTTGCAAAGTGGCTGGTGCTGAGCTAAACATGCATCAGGTTTCAGCTTTCCATCCTGCTTCCCACCTCTCCACTCCATGCAAGGACCCAGGATTTTCCTCTGCACAATGGTTCCTTTGGTCCACAGATCTCAGCCATGCCAAAGGAGTTGCAAAACACACTGACACACATGAGGAGGGAGCAAGAATGCTAAATAAACAGTGCTGTGTGCATTAGTTCCTTTGCTCCAGCTGGGAAGATGCTTGGAGCTGGACGTCATGGCAAGAGAAAGAGACTGCCTCCTGTTTTGTCCTTTGCCCTTCAACCTTCCTGCCGCTCTTGGCAGCTCCCTCCTCCTCTGCGAAAAGTCCAGAATCAGCAGGCCTCTGAGCCTCCTGCCTGCACCATGTTTATCCAGTGTGTCCTCTTCTCCTACTTGCTCAACAACAGATTGAGGAGGAGGAGGAGGAGAAGCCAAGAAGAGGACTGAGCAGCTTGATTCCTCTGGCCTCAACACAAGGCACCTTTGTTGCTGTTCCAAAGCAAAGGAAATGGGGGCGTGTGATGCCTGCACATTCCCAGCCTTCACCTCTGAAGGACAAAGTGGGCATGTGGGTGATAAACATGAGCTGCACTTCATTCCCGTTTTTATGAGATCTCAGGGCTGATTAGAGTTACTGAGAGCAGCTTTTGGGTGAGTTGGTTCTGTTTAGTGGGAATTTATCTTTGCCATCATCATCATCATCATCTCCAGGCAAAACAAAATAAAAATAGATATTCTGTTTCAGCTGCTGGCATCCCACCTTCCAACTCACCAGGTTTCCAGGTTGGTTCCTAAGCCAAAATGCACGAGAGGCTTGTAGTGCTGTTGTGATGGAGTTCTGCAGAATCCAGTTCAGAGGCTTCCTCGCATGCTCAGCCCCGTCTTAGGAAGCCAGCCAAGCCAAAAGGAAGTCTGTGAATGCTCACAGAGCCCAAGCCCACCTTCTTCTGCACCACAAGTGCCACATTGGCTGCAAATTGCATGCATGGGCGAGGAAGGCGGCTTGCGCAGCGTCCACGGGGGCTCTCTCCCTGGAGGGTGCCATGTGAATGCTCCATGCACTCACTGGGCAGCTGGATTCATGACTGCGAGAAAGTGGGCCAGGGCCCAGGGAGCATGGTGAGGCCGGGTGGTCCCTTCCAGGGCCAGGGTCAACTGCCCTGCTCGTCAGCTTTCTCACAGGGAGCCAGCGGTGGCACCTCTTACCCAGCACTTCAAACAGCGAAATACCCTGGGCCGTCGCTGCCCCATGCTTATCTTGGTTCGTCTGTCGACCTGCACGGGCAATTTCAGCAGGACCACTTCTCAGGCTCAAGCTGCAACTCCAAAGTTAGCCTCATCTGACAGGAGTCCTGCCTCACGCCCGTGCGGGACACGCACGTGGCTGCGGGTGGGATGGATGCATGTTCCAGCCGGCCTTTCCCCAGTTCCCTCCCTGTCTTCTCTGCCGTGGCGTGTGCTGATTTCACATCATGGGGCAGATACCTCCTCTTCCCTGCGTCGCACACTAATGACAGCAGGAGTGTACCGGGGGGCTGCCTCTCCACAAGGTTGTAAGCGCTACTGAGATTGTTAATCAAGCTCTTTGAGTACCGAAGGAAAGAATGTGCCAAGCACAGCTTTCATCACACGAGGCCATGCTAGGTTTGGCTTCGATTCCCCACATGTGACATTGTCTCCCCGGACTGCTCCAAGAAACGAGTACAGCAAGTTTGTGCGTCTCATAATTCCTTCAGTGCCGAGGGCCTTGGCGATGGACTCTCACTCAAAGAGAGATCCTGCCACTGATATTTGGAAAGCTTTTGCTTCTCCTCACTCATGTATGAAAGGGGCTAATTAAATGCACACCCGGGAAGGCCTGGCTGAAAGGGGAGAAGCACCTTGTTTCAATTACCCTCTCTCAAGGTGCAGGGAAACACCTCATGAATACTCGCGGCCCTGGAACTTCGGGTCAACCGTGGGCTTCCCTTTTACAATTCTGGGTGTGAATTCCAGCACTGAGATGAGTTATGAGGTGAAGCTGAGGGCTGAAGGCACCTCAGAGAGGCGGGAGGTGGGGGAGGCATGTGAGCATCTCCCCCCCTCCCCGCAGTCCATCCGGGCACACCGGGAGTGGCCAGCCTGGCAGCATCCTGTCCATTTGCTCTGCTTGGCCAGAAAAGCCCCATGGGGGAACGGCCCAGGATGTCTCTCTGTGGCGGGAAGCCACAGGCTGCCTAGAGATGCCTTTGCACAGATAGGCAGGGGGCCACAAGTGCTCTGTGGGCAACTCGCAGGTGGGGTGAGCACAAGGACCCACAGGCAACCCAGGAGATCATCTTAGCATCTCCTCCTCCTCCTCCTCCTCCTCTTCACTTTCCATTTTCACAAGTATGGCGGTGGAGTCAAAGCCTGCTATCTGAATTCCAGATTTTTACTTTCTGAAATGTGGCTTTCAGGAAGATGTGAACAAAATTGAAATGCCTTGTAAAGTATCATCCATCTAGTGTGATATTTCAGTAATTTAACCTGGTTCAAAAGTTGTTGCAATTAAACAATATGAGGGTGGAGGGGTTCAAATTAAGAATATGAATTTTCAAACAAATTCAGGTGAAGAACCTTTGCTTCAGAACTTGCTTAATGAAATTATATCCTAATTTTGAATATGTATGTTTCCAGTGCTGCTTATAGCATTGAGACAATGAAAATTAGTACAATAAAAACAATTTTCCCCTTGTTATGCTTCAGCTTTTTTCATAATCTAAAATCAGCTTCATTGTTAAAACTATTCTAACATAAAACAGTTTTAACAATGCCACTGATTAGGATTTTTAAAAATAAGATATACGATTTCAGTTTAAAAAGAAAAAAAACTGGGTAGCTATGCAAAAGTTCTCTGGTTTATCATATTTTTACTGTGCAAAGCTTTACATGTCTACTCAGAAATATACCTCACTGAGTTCAAAAGGAATTACTCTCAGGAAAGTAGCTGCAGTACCATCATCATAGCAAAATTATAGGAAATATGGAGAGCTGGGCTGTGAATTGAAGCAGTGGTTCGAGTACTGGACTGGGACCCAGGAGATCCGGGTTCTAGTCCCCTCCCAGCCAAGGAGGTCAGGGGGAAACTTTGGGCTCATCCCAGCCTCTCAGCCTAGCCTACCTCACTGGGTTGGTGTTGTGAGGAAAAATCAGCAGGATGAAGAGAAGGACTGTGAAAGCTGCCTTGGGTTCCTGGAAGGAAAAAAGATGGGCTATGCATACAATTGATAAATAATATTAATACATAGATTTTCAACAAATTAGGAAGCTCTCCATCAGTGGAAGCTAGGACTCAGAAATGCTTGCATGATCCACTGTTCTATGCAGAAGGAGAAAGAACACAGAGGGACGAAGGATGCAGTGCCGGGTGTGATCCAGCTTTTACCGTGAGTGGACTGTGTGCTGCCACCTTCATTTTCAGTCGGGGAAGTCTGGACCACTTGGCCCTGTTAGCTCAGGGTCACTCCTGGCTTGACTGGCATGGATATAGCAAGGTTTGGAGCAAAGCTTCTGCTCCATGCAAGGTCTGCCGTCCAGAGCGCAAGCGGCTGCAATTACAATTTTCTTTAGTCCACACAAGGATGTGCACATACTTCCATGCGTGCTTTTCCATGCACGTTGGGACACCCTCAGCAATTTCCCACTCAGTAAAGCATTTGTGTATGTGTTCTCAAATAAACACATTTTTGCGATTCATTCTGAAAACAATCTTTTGTGTTCTACAAACTAAAATTGCAAACTTTGGGAAAAGTTTCTCTTCAAAGCAGACAAGCAAGCAAAGGAGCCCGAATTTGTAGGTGCTTGTTGCTCTCCAGTGGTTGCTAGCTGGAGGCCAAAGCTCTGGGTTTTGGATTCGA
Source organism: Varanus salvator macromaculatus (assembly GCA_023646645.1). Taxonomy (NCBI): domain Eukaryota; kingdom Metazoa; phylum Chordata; class Lepidosauria; order Squamata; family Varanidae; genus Varanus; species Varanus salvator. The sequence goes on along the minus strand of JAIXND010000674.1, from coordinate 3,877,883 downwards.
GCTTTGGACTGTCCCTCCCAGTCACTCTGAATGAGTTCAAGCCATTTGCCCAAATGACATTCCAAGCTACACCTTGTGTTCAGTTGTTGTTGTTAGTCACGAAGTCGTGTCCAACCCATCACGACCCCATGGACAACATTCCTCCAGGCCTTCCTGTCCTCCACCATCCCCGGAGTCCACCTAAGCCCACACCCACCGCCCCAATGGCCCCATCCAGCCACTTCATCCTCTGCCACCCCTTCCTTCTTTCCTCTGTGTTCAGTGCACTCCTCTAATGTAGATGGTCTGTTCCCTGCACTTATAAAGGTGACACTTTGATCTCAGGAACTTGGGGGGCTGATGTTAACCCCCCCCAAAAAAACACCCCTAGAGAAGGAACAGTCCCAGCCCAGCATCCACTTCCCTTTGGCCTTTTGTTTCTACGACCTTTGGAGACACTGACTCTCTGCAGGCCAGGAGTGTTTCCAGTGCACCTCTCACTCAAGCAACACCTCCAAATGGAGTGGGGAGAGGCGACTGGGCCAAGTATATTTGCCCGGGTTTGTGTGTTTCCTTCTGACTAATGGACTCTCCCTGCGCGACCATCTTCCTGCACCTACGGACGGCACTCGGCGTTTTCGAACCTTCGGTCATTCTGTGTGTGCCTCTCCCATAACTTAAGCATGCCGGTGAATTCCTTGACTCACATATCCCTGTCAATGAAGCCGCGAGTCTCTGCATTCCTGGAGCACATGGGCAGCAGAGGAGCGTGCATGGTGAGTTTCTCCCCGATTAGAGGAGACTGCCGAGGCTGCCGAGGCCCAGACCTCCCAAGCTGCCGCATCACGTGACTGCAGACCATGCCAGGAGGCCAAGTATGACTCGGAAAGGCCGTGAGAAAAGGAAGCCGGGCATCCAGTGGGGACACCTACCTGCGCGAAGCCCCTCCTCGTTCATCTGCTTCGGTGGGAGCTTTCCTTCGAGCACCATATCTAGTTTTCCCTTTGGCAGCCAAATCCAGCATCTCTTCTGCAGCTGGGGACGGGGTGTGCTGGAATGTGGGAAGGGAGGCTCCTTCCCATCATGCGCCCCGTGCTTCTCTGGCAGGGCTGTCCAGGGCGACGGAGCAGGGTGGATGATCTCGGAAGAACTGGCTCCCGTGGTGACATGCAGAGGGCACTCCCAGGCGCTTGCAGTCTTGAGCCCAGCACCAGTGAAAGTGGACACAGGCCTATCTGTCTCTGCCAGCGGTCGAGAGCTGTGTGGAGACAGATCTGGGGCCCACGGCTGCCTGGATTCATTTCTCAGTCATTTATTCATGCATAATTGCCTGTCTGCCTGTCTTTGGGCTAATGACTGGATGTGAAGATTTCCAGTTAGAGTTTGTGAGGAGATAATTATGTTGCAATTTCACTATGTGATCATTTCCTCAAATGGAGATAAATTTGTTGGAGTGGGTTTGTGCACGGCCAGAAACAGGCTACAGTGTAGAGCGGAGGGAGAGTGCAAGATGAGAGGGTGTTTTCATTGCAGCTAAAAAAAGCAGGAGGTGTTGTTCCCATAAAAGGGTTCACCAAGGAAGCAGGCCTGGGTTGGATGGACCACATTTCTGGCGCTGGAGACGTTATCTTAGCACATACGAGTAGGCGCTGCTGTTTTTGCTTGCTTGCTTGCTTGCTTGCTTTTGTTTCTGTGCTGCCCCACATCTGAAACTCTTTGGGCTATTTACAAAGGAAGAGCTTGTTCATAAGGGCCAGTTTGCTGAATGACAAACCTTTAGGGCTGCTTGGTTGGTTCTTCTGGGTTTTCACTGCTCGCTGGGGGAACTTTCCTCTGGCCAGGCCTTGGGCAGCATCTCAGCATCGCATGGCCATGACCTCTGGCTCCTGGTTGCCACCAGCTGCCTGAGGTGAGAGAAAGAAGTGCCAAATGCCCTCAGCTTCGTGTGCTCTTCCTCCCTGGCTCTCTGGACATCCTTTGTACATCCAGCCAAAAGCCCTGCTTCTGCACTCCACAGAGATGGTCCCAAATGCCCCGCAGCCCCTGCCCAAGCTTGGCTGCCCTTTCCCAGAGGCTCCTGCCCAGCCTGCTTGAACCAGCACCGCAGAAGAGAAGGTCCCTGCCCAGGCCACCTATGTCTACCGCACTGCCCACCCACAGCCCAGAGAGACTTCGCAGCTGCCAGGTGCCTGCTGGCCACATGGAGGCCCCACGGAGCAGAAACCCCCACAGTCCCATGCAGGCATCTCTTTGCTGCCGGCATCGTTCGCTCCCTCCTTTTAACCAGCAGTGACAGCACCCCCTGAATGCAAAGGTGAGCCAGCTACTGCTCGTGGCCCTCCGAAAACCAAGGCATGCTCATAAATGTCAGCAGTAAAAAGCACTCTCTGAGACAGAGGAATTATGCATTTTGGTTTGAGAACTGCTGCTGCTGCTGCTTCAAACGGCAGCAGCATCTTCTAATGTGGCTGACATCAGGACACTGGGATTCGCTCTCGTCCATCTGTGCTGCGAGCTTCTCTGCAGAAGACACTTCTTGTGCACTCGTGATTCCTTACAGTTGTTTCCAGGCACTTTAGCTTATGCTGTGGCCTCTGGTTTCTGCAGAATGCGAAAGAGCGCTGTGCTCGCAAGCCCCAAGCCGGGGGTCGATTCAGGCCAAAATCTGTGGAAACAGCACCGGTGGCTGCCAAGGTGTGGGAACCCAGCCATTGACTTCTGAGAGGCCGGCGCCTGGGAAAGTCCACACAGCAAAAGGGTGCACCCACTGGTTTCTGGAAGGAGGAAAAGGGGTCGCTGGCCCCACTGGCTTGGGCTTGCGAGGACAGGGTCTGCAATCCTCTTTCTCCTTCCATCTGGTTTTTAGTGTGGTGCACTGGTTGGAATGTGGGGCTCGGGATCTGGGTTCTTGCCCCACTCAAGAGTCTGGCTCATGCCCCTCTCTCCCAGAAAGGCTCTTCTCGGAGAAGCCACCTTCGTTATATCGTTCACAGAAGTCTCCTGGAACAGGACCCCTGAGAATGCCCTTAAGGCTCAGGCGAGCAAGCATGTGTGGCCGCAGACGCTCATGTTTCAACTGTGCTACGTCCACTAGTGAGCATTTAGTGTTGCAGAAATACCACAACTACGTTCCCTCATCAATGCATCGGGCTCTAATGTAGAACTCTGGGCACCAGATTCTGGTGGACTGTACCAATTTCAAACAGTTGGGCAGCATAAAACTTTTTCTGGCAACTTGTCACAAAACTATTGGCTGGTATTTTTGAATGGGGCATGTTTTCTACAATATTAAAAGATGCCTTTATATAAGGAGTGCCAGACCTGGCAAAGATCATACTTATCATGCCAACTATCCTCTCATCTTGTTAATTAATGCTGATATTGACGTACGGACTGCAATTCTGGCAGATTGGTGGCAACATGTGATTACAACACCAGTGCAAGTGGCTCATATGGGACGGATTCAACATGGACAGGGAGTGGCTCACCCCTGATTACCTGCTGTCTTACTTGTGCTAAGCGCTGACAGAGCAGAACTGGGCAGCAACATTTCGTTGGATGCAGAAAAGGCCTTGACAACATTCATTGGAAGTTGAATCCTTTGATTATTATTAATTTATATTTAAGGCTGGAAATCCAAAAAAGCTGGACAAGGAGTAGAAAAGAGTGAAAATTGGCAGAAGACGCATAAAAAATGGAAGATACGCAGATGATACCGTCTTACTGGTGGCAACGACTTGAAATGACTCCTGGTGAAAGTGGGGGAAGAAAGTGCAAACTCAGGACAGCAGCTGAACATTCAGACAATAAAATCATGACTGCAAAAGAATTATGCAACTTTAGTGGCAACAGTGAAGAAACTGAAACTGTGAAAGATTGAGCACACTTTGGCTCAGTTATCAATTCAAAGGGAGACTGCGGCCAAGAAATCCAAAGAAGGCTAAGGCTTGGAAGGGAAGCAATGAAGGAACTAGGAAAGATAATCAAATATAAGGATGTTTCTCACTGGACACCAAGGCCAAGATCAGCCATATTCATATCTTTCCAAACTATGTCTGAGTCTGAAAGCTGGACGGTGAGGAAAGCTGACAGAGAGAAGATTGATGCGGCTGAGACATGGTGCTGGAGGAGAGCTTTGCTAATACCTGGACTGACAGAAAATTCAGGGGTGGGTCCTAGGTGAAATCAAGCCAGAACTTCTCCTGGAAGCAAAAATGACAAACTGAAAAGGTTGCAGCTTGGTCACATCGTGAGAATGCAAGGCACGCTGGAGAAGGCACTTCTGATAAGGAAGGTCAAAGGCAGAGAAAGATGATTAAGTGGGTTACAGTTTTGAAATGCGTTAATTTTTCTTTTCAGTTCTGAGAGCCAGAGTTAGACCTAACGGGTTGTTCTCAGCTTTTTCCACTAGAGAAAGGGACTGCAGAGGGTTGGTCACTTTTCCCACTGATATTTGACTGCTGTTTGGAACTCGCGGCATGTGATCTCAGACCGAGTGCCACTGAGCAAGGCTTTGTTCATCATGGTTGAGAATTCAGAGCCATCCTTTATGCAGATGATTTACTATTTATCTTGCAATTCCAGGTATCCATTCCCACTTTGATGCAGTTTCAATGCTTTTGGTAAACGGCTTCATTCTTCAGTTAACTGATCAATAGGAGAATGGTGTTAAATGAAGATACTGTTTCTCATGGTGTATTGGCCAATTGACAATTTTGATGGTACCCACAATCAATTTTTCACTTGGGAATACTCCTTCCTGGATAAGTATCTTAAATGATTAAGTTAAATCTGAACAAACTGATTACTGAAACACCACAGGACGTTGATAGAGAAGGCATTTTAAAAGTTAAGGTTGTGGGATAAAGTGAATATACTGAAGATAAATGTTATACTTTGGACTGCCTTTAAATGGTGTTTCTTTATATATACTGTATCTGGCAAATATTTTCAGAGATTTAACTCTTTGCTTTGGTTGTTTGTTTGTTTGTTTGGAGGGGAAGGGCTCCCATAAGTATCTTTTTAAAGGATGCAACTTGCATCATTTTTGCATCTATTTTATTTTATTTAAAACTCATTTTAACTGTTAAACTATTTATTGAATTTTAAAGTTTTAGCTGAGATGCACGGGGGGGGGGGGGAATGAATTTTTTTGTATTTTGAGTTGTTGTAAGCCGCCCCAAGGCTTTGTTGCAATGGGGCGGCATAAAAATGTTTTAAATAAATAAATAAATAAATATTAGGGAAGGGGAATTTGGCTTCCTGTGTCAGGATCAGGGCCTGAACAACTCTGCAAGTGCTCACAGAACCAGGCACGGCTTTGCGGACACTTGCAAGCAGCACCTGTGGAGCAATGACGCAGTGCAGGCGGAGGCCCCGGAGACCAGCACCGAGGGCTTCCTTGCATCGCTGCCCTTTGCCACAGCAACACACGTGTCCTGGCGACTCCTCGCACTACATGTTGGCCTTTTCCACTCAGATTAGATTTTCCATTTGTTCTGTTATAGGATCCTCTTGTGTGGACCCTCTAGTTTGGTGGATAGCATTGGACTGCTAGCATATTAAAATGACTGGCATTCCTCCTATTATTAAGGTAGCTCAAGGTGTTTTTCAGGCTGCATCATGTCAAGTACCATTTGACTTACTTTAGCACGATAACTTGACCTTATGGCAAAGTTCAGACTTAGAAATTGATAAAAAAATATTTCTGTGATACTTACTTTGGATCAATTAGTAAAGGAATGCGATAAATTCTTGTCTTCTGTGTGGGGGTTGAGTGGCAATATTCATAAAGATACATTTGCTAGTATCTGGGATTGGAGATGCAACTTTTGCAGCTTCAAACCTCTTTGGTTATTGGAAATATTAATTGAGATTGATCAGTTATTCTTACCCTATCCATATCTATAAATATTTACCTTTGGTGAATGAAAATGTTACATCTGGTCTCATGGAGGGATGTAATAGAGAGTTGGAGTATCCTATTTGGCCCAAACAGTGGAGTTTCATTTTAGACCCTGCACTGAAATTTCAATGAGCCCCAGGCCACATCTTACTCAACAAAAACTTGTGCTCCTTATTTATTGGATACAACATTGTTCGCTGGTTAATAAGGGTTTCTCTAAAGTGGCTGTTAGAAGTGTCGCAGTGCTAGTACTTCTTTTAATCATGTGTTTTGGCAGTGTCCACGGATTATCTTTTTGGGTGGAAGTTATAATATAGACAAAACTTATATTAAAGATGATATTTTATGGTGCACTTGTTCTTTTAAATGGTCTACCTGATTCTTGAAAAGTTAAAGCTTGGGCAATGTAAATTGATGTTGCATGCAGCTTTGACGGCTAAAAGACTGATACTACAATACTGGAAAGATAAAAGCTCAGAGCCTATAATGTAATGGTTTGAAGATTTAATGATGCTTTCAGTAGTCAAGTAGATGACATACAGATGCCTCTCTTGAACGAACATAAATAAGAATATTTGATCTACCTTTGTTGGAGCATATGTATAATTAATACAACTGAATTTATGCTGTTATTTAGATATCACATATCAGCAATTATCAGTTGGCAGATTCATGTTTCCGTTGGTTAGTTTTTATGTATTTATCCCTTTTCATTTATATTCACAATAAAATATATGGAACAATCATGAAATGTCCTTATTAAAGAAATTAGTAATTACAGTGTTGACAGTCCTCCTGCCCAATGTTTTTGACTTGACTTTATTGCAAGTTTACCAAATGATGAATGGGATTCTACATAGTACCTTAATGGCAATCTCAATTTTGTTTCAAGAATCAGGGTTTTTGCGTCTCTGAGAGAGTTCCACAGACAGGGGATGCTGCCCTCTGCAGAAAATTGCTCTCTGTGTGGAATGGCAAAGAGCAGTGGAGGAATGGGAGTGCTCCTCATGTGTAGAGCTCATGCAGCGCTGCTGATGCACATCGCCTCCATGTTTCTTCCATGTAAGTGACTCTTCCAGGTGTGGATGTATTCAGATAAACGCATGTTAGTGAAAGTCAAAACTATTTGCTGACAAGAATTTACATAACAAAGAATGGCAAAGTAGGAAGTGACTAGAAGATCTGCTTTCCAATCCTGTGGCAGATTTACCACGGGCTCTCATCAGTCGGCTTTGCGGGAGCTGAATAATGGGACTTTGGATGTCAGGATTCAGTATGCTAAAGGGCTTAAACTGGTTTTCGAGAGTCCTAATTCTTTCTCCCTGCACCCATCTGGCTGAGACTGTTCAGGTTTCTTGCATAGGCACATTTGGAGATGAGTGCCATTTTTATACAAATGGATGAAACAAGAGAGGAAAGAAGGGGAAACAAATCCTACCCTCACCCCCAAAGAAAAGTCAAACCCTCCTTCCACATGAATAGCTACCACTATATTTCTGGAACTTTACTAAGAGGCATTTAAAGATGTCCTTAATTTGCAGAACAATGGACCACTTAAATCCACAAGTGCATCCTCCTTTGGACACTCTCAAAACGTGAACGCTCCTCTTATAATCTTGTGATGTTGGACAAGCTTGGTCCTCCCAAAGGGATAAAATTCTGCAGTTGTCATCTAGCTCTGCCAAGAAATAATACGGTCATTGGCTTTTTCATTAAAAAAATAATCAAAATATAGGGACATGTACCCTGGAGATGCCTGCACCTGGCATTACGACATCGAATGGGCACAATTCTTTCCGAAGGGTTCAGCACGCCAGTGGCTCTGTTCCCAAGAGAAACAGCCCTAGAGCCACATCTGTACCTCCCATGATTACCAGGAGGAAGCAGGAATCCTCTGTTGTCTGATTCTGGCCTCAGTTTTACTACTGAGTTGCAGCAGACTGACTCTGAATTAGCCCAGGCAAAAACAGACAAGCATCCGCACTTCCCCTTTGTGTTCAGACCCTCCCAGGCATTCCATTCTTTTAGGGAAGTACAAGGAACTAATTTCAGTTCATCTCTGAGATGGAATACAGTCTCCATTGCAATTCATAACTGAAGGCTGCCTGTTTCTCAGCTTGCAATTTTTCTCCAGGAGTGTAGAAAATGTGTCTGCCGACATATCTACATTTGAAAAATGTTTGTGAAGAATTACATACTTCTGAAACATGGACACAAGTATTCTTGAATCAATGGGAGAAGGCAGTGTCCACCACAGAGATATGCACAACTGAGGCAAGTACTTGGAAAAAACATCACACAAACATATGTGTGGATTTTTATGTAAAAATGCGTGTGTGTGTGGTGGGGAGGAATACAGCATTTGCAATCCGATATGGACTTGAATGGGAATGCGCTTTGATGTGGACTTTGGGGGAAATCGGGAAGCTTGAGTTTTGCTGCCTATGTAGACTTGGCCTTGAAAGAGGCCAAGGAGAGCTGGAGGTCGCAACACAAGCAGGCACACTTTCTGACACCACACAGCACTGTTACTGATTATGGGACATGTCTGGGACACCCTTGGGACAGTTTCCTGGCTGTGTGGACTTTGAGCGAACACGAGATAAGCCCTAACACTAAGCTTAAACTGGCAGGCTTCTTTAATCACTGAAGCTGCATTTCGTCTGTCTCAGAATTACCATAGGAATATATCACCTTCTGAGTCACTCCGATCCCCTCATGCAGAACTTGGGCAGCACGACATCCCGTTGCAAGAAGCATCATCTTCCGCCATGCCAAGATTGCCTCTTGCCCCACCTTCCATCAGGGGGCCTCTAATGGATTTGGCTTTCGCTCTCTGAAGGCTGCCATTGCTTCTCAGGGCAGAAGCCAATGCACTGAGATCATCCAATCTAGCTGTAAAACCCTCTCAAATCTTTCTCATTCAGCAGCACTTCATATAAATCCAGTAATGTGCAAATTACTCCAGCTGCCAACTGGCTTTTAAAAGAAATGTGTGTGGAGGGGAAGCTTGATGGTTGTTCTTGCTCCCCTCAACCCTGTCCCCCTTGGAGGTCCAGCAGCTTCCAGGAAACGTCTCCTGGGTGGAAGAGGCCCGCCTGAAGGGCCCTCAGGAGTTCAGCTGGCAGCCATGAATCATTGGATGAGGGTGAGCAGCCCATTAGGAAAGGGGCTTGGCCTGCGGTTCCCAACCTTGCGAGTGCCAATGGCAGAGAACAAATGCAGCTCCTTCGCAGCACTTGGGAGTCAGCCCGGCCCTATTAAATCTCCGTGAGGACCCGAGGGCATCCCATCGCACATCCTTAAGGGAGACAAATTGAGCTCTGGAGGAACCCACCTGGCCTGCGCCTCGCCTCCCCCCGCTCCCCGGCTTCACTTCCACGCTCAGCCTAAGCAGCCTTTGGGGCATCAGTCACACAAGCTCGCTCAGCCGCAGCTGCTGCAGGTGTTTGGGTGGCAAACGCATCTCTGTGTGGCACAGGCTAAAAGCAGCTCCATCACAATCTCTGGGAGAGGCGTGGGCTTGCGGCACCCGGGGAAGGCAGCTGTGGAGGCCCCGTCTTCCTCAGGGGGCACCCAGGTGTCCTCACCCATTCCCCATGGCAGGCGGTGGCTGAGAGCAGGGTGACGCACTATGAGAGCGCAGAGGCTGCTCCAGACGGGAGGCCCGTGTCCAAATGCCACATTTCTTTGGAGTGCCCTTCTGAGCACCAGACTGAGGGCAACCAGTGGGGATGCCCAAGAGTTGTGTGGAGGCTCCTTGCTAGCCAATACTAGGCTGAAATGCCCTTGCTCTTCAGGGCAGACATTTTTAAATAATCAATTCTTTTTGACTATTTGTAGTATCTTTTCTCAAAGTATCAGTTGGACAAAAACTGGTTCTAACTGGAATAACTCCTGTGAGCATATCCAGACCTCTGACTATTACGCTCTATTAAATAGACCTGAAAACTAACCACAAACCGCAGCCTGTAAAAGGAACGGAGGATGCCACTGTTTTCCCCTGTTCCTGCAGTGGAACCCACTTACAGGGGCTACAATTTATGCTACAGTAATTACACAATTATTTTATTACATGCCACTGGTGTGAAAAAATATATACTGGAACAATCACTTATGCCTAACCCTGAACCAGCCACTAGAGAATTATTGAGTGTCGTAAATAATTGTGACATGTAAATTATTTACTTGCATGAAAGCTAGAATGTCACAGTTAAAAAATGCAGTTGGTCTGAGGTTCTCCTTGGAGCCTTTGGCCACTTTAAAGTAAAAACTGGAATACATTTCCTAATGCATGTGTTGGAGAAAGTGTCTCGATCTGTTTTAAAGCCGAGAGGAGTCGGCTTGGGGGGAGGATCCGATGCCATCTAATGAGTTCAGCTATGGAGGAGTGGGCTGGTCGAGGGGCCAAGGAGAAGGGAGGGCTCTTCCGCCGGGGAAGCGGTGCTGACAAGGCTCGGGAAGCCCAGCTGCAGCTGCCTTTCTGAACTGCGCTCGGGGCCAAATCCGCATGGAAAGACTGCAAGCGCTGAGCGGGCAGGTGGAGCTTGAGAAATGAGGTGGCGGCCAGGAGGAGGGAGGGCCCAGTCCCGAGCTGGACAGGAGCGTGCACGGCGAGGAGCTGGCCCTCCGCAGAGCTGCCTCAGAGACACGCACTCCAGATGCCTCTCCTGTGGCCGCCAGCATGTGATGCTCCTTCGTGTCTTCCTGGCATCCTTTCAGTTGAGGGCTTCCTTTTAAGGGTGGCCTGAAAAATCCTCAGAGTTGCTTATTCAGTAGCAGACAAAGGCTGTAAACGTTCAGTCAGGAAATGTCTCAACAAAATGTTTGGAAAGCCACTTCCTTCTGCCAAGAGAGGCAAGAGTGGGGCTTCAGAGGCCTCACAGCAAAAGCTTTTTCCTCTCTCCTGGCCACTGCAGGGGGCCGGGGGCAGAGTGCCTTGAACGCAACTCTTGTCCAGAGATGCTGCCCCAAACAGGCACTGTTAAAAAAGGAAAGTGCCTGGGGCGGAGCGGGGGGGCATCCAGCTGGCTCTTCGAAGGAGCACTGCAGCTTGCTTTACTTTTATGGCTCTTGCTAAACCTCCTGCGTTTGCCTGGCCTTTTCTCCAGTTCGGTTTCTGTGTCTTGCTAAACTGTTTTCTGTCAGGGAAGCTTTTGCCTCGCTACTGTAATTCTACACATGTCGACACAGAATAAGCACCACTGACAAATTCCTCAGCCGTCAGCGATCCCCTGGACACCCCTACTGGACTGGGATGCTTGGCCTGATGATCTCCATGGCCTGACCTGTGCACTGAACTGCTTTCCCCCCCCCTGAAGAGGCAGTCGCCTCCCCTCGCCCCTTGCTGACCCAGCTGGCCTTCCGCTTTCCCAGCTTGCTCATTATCCCACCCCGCTTCACAAGGGCCGGTTGTCAGAGTGCCCAGCAGCTCTCTCTTCTCCAGTGGCTCCAATACCCCCTCCCCTCCCCACCTGCAAGAGGCAGACAGAAGCCCCCAGTTCAACCCAGCCTGGTCTGGGAAAGACTTCAGAAGGAGGAGGAGGTTCCTCAGATAACTGCCTCGCACTCATCCACCCCGGGGATGCCCCGCAGCCCAGCTGGGCTGGCTGGCAGCACTTTGGCCAAGCTCTCTGCTCCTTGGATGCTTCTAGCACAGCCAAGGAGGTGGCGGCACTGAAGCATCAACTGCAGCCAGAGGAGAGGAGAGGAGAGGAGAGGAGAGGAGAGGAGAGGAGAGGAGAGGCAGGGCAAGCAGAGGGGAAGTGTGAAGCATGGGGCCACGCAGCCCAAAGGCTAGCTGGCCCTCGAATCATTTCAGGATTTAAGTTCCCATACAGAGTTTTCATCTTGAGAACAAGCCTGGGTTAAAATATATATATAGCAGGATACTTTTTTATCCCAGCCGAGGGAAAGAATTGAGGTAGTGACGGCAACGATGACCAGTTCTGATTAAAAATGCCCCCTGGTACAGATAAAGAGGATTAAGTGAGCCCTCGGCCTTCTGTGGGCACTCACAGGGCCTTGTTTGCAAGGCATTTTTCTATCCCAAGTTGCATCTGAATGTAGCTCAGGGTCGTAAAATGCCCCCGAGCCATTTTTGTCACTTCCATTTCTCTCGTCCGAGTCAATCTGGCAAGCAGTTCAGCAAGCAAGCAGAGTCCTCCCTCGAGCACAGCTCTTTGCATGCCAAAGACCACTGCATGGGGAGGGAGGGGAGACCCTGGAGCCGGACGGCCCCGGCACACCGGCCCGGCCCGCACTGGACGGGGAGGGGGCAGGTGGGCCCCTTGGCGGTCTAGAGGAAGAGACTTCCCATCCCGGAGAAGCTGCTTGTTTCCTTCCACCCAACATCAAAACTGATTTTCTGGCACTGCCATAATCACAAGTGACTAAAAACATTTGCAAAGCTGATGTGAGCACTGATATTTATAGAGTCAAGCAGGTCTGAATAATCAGGTGTTTTCAAAATGAGTGCAGGCAGAGGTTGCAAGCGGCTCGCTTCCCAGTGGTCCAGGCAGTGCTGACTCCCCGGCAGAATCCTGCCACGTTCCTCCCTGGGAAGAGGTGATCTCTGCGGAGGAAGCCTCCCAGCTGTGCCAGAGAGGAGGCTGTGGAGAGGTGATGCCCGGGGATCTGGCGCAGAGGGACCGGCCAGGCCGTACCAGTGGCTTCGTCCTGCAGGTCTTGCTTTGTTTTGACTTTTAAATCCGCACGTCTGCTATTTTCATTTCTTGCCGGGCTTTCCAGCAGGAAGAGCCCCTCCAGCAGGCAGAGGCTTCTGGATGAGTTACAGATGGGCTGCCCCTTCGGGTGCTCGGTGCCCTTTCCCAGTTTCTGTCTGCGCCAATTAAGCCCTTAGAAATGCCATACGCCTTAATGGTTATCGCCTAAGTGTAAGTTCCCGTATCATTTTCATAACATTAAGAATTGCCCAGGTGTATGGCAATGCAACCCCCCATTTTATACAGTATAAGAGAGGAAGCCGGTGGAGGGGCCGCAACAGAAATGTTTAGAGTGGCTGGCAATATCCAGTAACCGTCCTGTTAACGGTTGTAAACATAACACTTCAGCCTGCCCGGTCACCACTGCGCCGATCCCCACACCAAGCTCTGCCCTGATTTATACACATGTGCTCTGAGCCTTATGAAATACATATCTGTGCCTCTCCTGGAGCCATCGATAATTTTTCCATATGTTCCCCCTTTGCTGAGCAGAGTCGCCGCAACGGACGGCAAGGAACCCTGCTCAGCATTCGGTTGCTAAAGCATTCCAGACGCTTTCTGCCCACAGAAGAGTCAGGGCTTCTTCAGAACTTAAAGCTGCTTTCTGCCCCCCTTTTTCATTTCCTTGCCACACACACACACAGAGGTGATCTGCGGGCCCCAGCCCCCGGGGGGGGGGGGACCCCGCTGCTGTTTATCCTCACCCGCTCAGGATACAATAGGCAAACAGCACGTCTCTCCTCGTGAGGAATTGGAATTGATGGCCATGCTGAGCACAGGGCTCAAAAGCCGCATGGACCTGTCAGACTCGCTCGACTCCGGCTGTCACTGAAACAACATAACGTGGCCATGACCTGTGGCCTGTGGGTCGCCTCGCAGCCCCCACACCCTTGCCCCGGCGGTGCCGAAGCCCCTCTGCACATTCTCTGGCTGCTTGCACCCCGCTCTCCCAGCTCGCTCCGCACCAGACGGGGGCTTCTGCAGGGAGGCGATGAGGCTTGCAACTGCCGGGCGGAGGGCACCTTGCGGGCGGGGGCAAGCAGCTCCTCTGCCCTGGGCAGCCGCCATGCTCACCTCCCTGAAGGCCCGGCCAGGCCAGGAGTCTGCTCCTGGCTAGGGACACCCCATTGCAAGTTTGCATGAGCGTAGTGAAGAATTTTGCTTGTTCGCACTTGCAGAAGTAGCACCGGCTTGTTCCTTCACACATGTGCTCGTCTGGAGCGGACTGCGTGCACAACCGATCTTTCCGTGAATAGGGTTCCCCGTTTGCCAGAGTGCCTGTGTCCTGATGCCCCCATGGGCTTGCTCCAGATTTCTTTCTCCAGCACCCAAAGGACACGGGGTGCCAGCTGCCCTCTGCCCGGTGCCTCCATAGCAAATGAAGCCGTCACCTGCGACAGAGGACGAAAACAGCCCTCGGCTGGCTGGGGAGGCGGCGTCGGCACTGGGGCAGACTCATGAGCATGGAGGGCTCCTCTGGAACAGCGCAGGTCCGGCCTTCCTGCTGCCTTCGCTTTGCGTCCTAATCCCGATCCTTTCCCTCTCCTTGGCAAGGCTGCCAATGCGTCCCACCCCCCCCCCACCTGTGGGCACTGCCTGTTCGGTGGAGGCTGCCTGCCGCGCCCGGGCCGATGCGTGACTCTGCTGGCCCCACACCACGTCCCCACCGCTGCCCCGCCAGCGCCCATCCAGGACATGCATAACGCACGCTGGGCCAATGGGGTCCCTTCCAGCCGCCCAGGAGGAAGAGGGAGCCATTCCGGAATTAGGGCTGACAGCTGATGAGATAAACTGGTCAGATGAAAGGGTGACAGAAACAATTTTACATGGCATTACTGTGAAAAGCTAATTTAAACACAGATGAGTCCGTGACAGGCTCAGTGGAGGGTGGCAGATGAGGGTGATGGTGGAAACGGTGCTTCATTTATTCCATACAACAGGGAAGTACAAGCAATACTGCTGAGATTTTTTTATTGTTCTTCTTGTCCTTCTTCAAATCAAAAGTTTTCAGGTTGTTCTGAGACTTAGGTCAACAGAGAAGAAAAGCAGCCTTTTGCTTCAGCATTTCCATGCTTGAGGGTGCGGTTGGGAGGCAGGGCATGGGGCCAGTGGTTCCCACAGCTCCAGTTAGACCTGAGGCTGGCCATGGCATGGCCTTCCTTTTCTTTTTCAAGTAATAGCACACCTGAGGCCGGCCAGATCCGATCAGTGGGGTGGAGCGCTGCACACAAGGTGCTTGCGGCCACAGCCTGAATGCCATGTAGGGGACCTGGATGGTCGCACAGAGCAGCAAGCTCCTTGGTCTCACTGTTCCAGAGGAAATTCTCTCTCATAGATTCTGGCAGACGCTTCTCCAAGAGAGGAAGCTGTTGACTATGTACTTGAGTGCTGGCAACACCATCGCAGGGTGTACTTGGGTGCCTAAGCCTCTGTGGGGTCGCATTCCAGGTTGCAAATCAGAATTAATTCCCCTCTCTCTTTTTTAAGGAAACAGATCTAGCTCATCTCCTGAGGTGCAACAGAAACAGCGGAACTGACAGCAGCTACATGGCCTCCGCAGAGACATCTGGGGCCATGCTAAGCCCTATAAGGGAATGGGTGCAGGCATATCCCCCCGGTTCCAAATTTGTAAGGTGGGAGGGGCAGGCCCATGTAGAGGAGAGGGCGTCACACTCTGGATTTAAGGGTGTTTGAGTTCGGAGGGGCAAGTGCGAGTGACCGGGGCCAGGGACGGGTCTCGTGGCCTCTGCTTTTTGCCCAGAAGAATTGCTTTGCAACCAGCCACTGAGGCTCATGGAAGCGGCAGTTCACAACCTGCATTTCTCTTCTTGGTGCATCAAACAGCAACAGCTCGCAAGTGTATCCCTCCTCTGCCCATTAGCATGCAGATGTGCACGGTGGGAAATACCCACGCTCCCAGCCTTCCCGTGTGAAAAAAATGGCAAGAGGAAAATAAAATCGCCCTGCTTGTCTCCTAAGGAAGATCCCACCATTGGGTTCCTTGGGGTCACGCAGCTGCTTGCACATGTGGAAAAGAAATGTATCTCTCCTATGCATTGGACATACATGTAATTCAATATATTACTCCCATGTGCAAGAACTCCACCGAACTGGCTAGATTTCCAAACACACACGCACAGAGACCCTGCGCTCAGGAAGGCAGGCCAGCTCTGGTTTCACTTTTCAGCTTCTCTTAGTGCTCAGCGTGTTGGAAGGGCGCCAGCACCCTTGCTCGGAGGGAAGGGCCAAAAGGTTAAGGTAGCCAGGTATGGGGGCAAGCAATACCTGTCGCCTCCAGGGCACAGCATCATGGGACAAAGCGGTCCAGGCACAGAGGGAAGGTCTCTTGAGGACGCCTGGGAAGAGGTGGACGGCGATGGCCTGCTAGAAGGGACTCTGAAATAGGCACCTAGGGGTGATCTCAGCTCCCAGGAGTTTCCCAGGGGATCAGTTGGCTTGCTGGGAAGCAGGAGGGGGCTTCCCAGGCCCAGCCCTGCCAGGATGAGCTTACCGGAGCAAGCATCCATTCCTGCGAGCCTGTTCACCCAGAGGGACACCCCGTGTGCTCACTCTGGGCATGGGGACATGTGGAAAGGTGGGTTGCGACGTGACACCGAAGCCGAGCCCTCAGTTTAGCTTGCCCAGGCCCCGAAGAAGCCTTGTCGATCGGGTTCAGTGTGGGATGGGTATGGCACGCCATTGCCACACCAGAGTGGGAGAGGGGTCCGTTCCCAGCACCCCAACTAATTGCATTGGAAGTAGATTTATGGCACTGAGCTCTTCTATTTGGCCTGGCTTGGCACCCCCCGCCCCCGCCACCCTTCCCTGGGGCATATCAGGCAGAATGCCTCCCTCCCTCTCACTCATTCGCTGGCCATCCCGGCTCTCCCGCCGCCCTCGCCCAGGCCGCTCCCAAAATGGCAGGAGAGCTTCACGGGCTTATTTCAGGCACCAAGAGGCCCTTGCCTCCCGGCATGGCCGCCGTGTGGCTGGAGCAGGCGGCTGATTCAAACGAGCGCCCGTAGGATGGCAGACGGACTCCCAAGAAGGAATCTTGCTCCTTTCCCCTCAACCTGTAATTTGCATTGCAAGTGGATGTGCATCTGGCAAAATTAACTGGGAACTCAGAGAGGAAGCAGAGCCAGCATGGGGTCAGGGTGCATGGGAGAGAGGGAGGGTCCCTCCCAGCACCCCCCCATGCCGGGGGCCCCATCGGAGGCACGGCATTTGGCCTGGCCCGTGAGGCCACGTTCCAAGGCTGCCAAACGGTGCCTTGCTCTTCCGAGCCCAAGAGGCACCCAGGGCGAGAAGCGCCTCTTGGCAGCTCAGGCAGGTCCCTCAGGGCAGGGGAGGCCCTTCCAGGCTGGGGGGTCCCTGCCCCGCGAGGTCCATGCCCATGCAATGCAAATCCGGGGCGGTGCAGAGCAAGGCAGCCAAGGACGCAGCCACAGGCATGTTCAGGCAGCATGGTGGGCCAGGGAATGCCGGCGGTGGCCGGACATCTTTCTCCCCGTCTGAACATGCATCAGATTCCGCCTGAAATTGCTGGCCAGGGCCAGGCAAATGGCACAAACTCTGCTTGTTGTGAGCGAATGGCACTGGCTCCTGGTCCACTTCCAAGTTCAGCTCGAATGCTTCTAAAGCTGCATATTGTTTGTCATTTTTCTTGCTCTTCTTCTTGGTTTCTTTCTTATCTTTTCTTGTTTTTGTTTGGCTGATGTTTTGGCATCATTGGAAGGTTTGTTTTAAATGGCTAAATTTGTTTTAAATTGTTAACTTGTAATTCTTAACTTGTAACTCACTGCCTTGAGTCTTGGGATGAAAGGCAGAATATAAATGCTGTGAATGAACGAACGAAGAAATAAGGGTTCGGTCCGCCCCTGGACCGCTTCCTCTCACAGGGAGCCGCCCAGTGGGTAAGAACCTCTTCAAAGGGCTGCTTTCAGAGCCCTCCTTTCTGCAGCTGGGGCACCTGCTGGCTTTTCATCTGTGACCCCAGCTCTGGAAGGGCCTGTGGGAATGAGGGAGGCTGATGTGCTGACCCGGATGGGGCTCTGGCCGGAGGAGCAAGCGAAGCCCTTTCTATTCACCAAGAGCATTCCTGGAGCTTGACCTGCGCATCAGCCTGGCCTGCCCCCGGTCCGCTTTTTCCTGGCTCCTCTTTTCTTGGCGTTGCTGGATTGTGGCTTTATCAGCCTTGGGGCAGCAAAGCAGAACAGCTGCCCAGACAGAGAGGCAGAACTCGGCCAGACCCAGCTGCACCGAAGTGCGTTGCAGCCGCTCAGCGTGCCGGCATATTGTGGGACGGCCGGACGGCTGGTAAAGCAGCTCCTTTGGTAGACAAGCCAGCATGCAGACGCTGCTGTACCGGGTGAGCTGCTGCCTGAGAGAAAGTACACAACATGCCTCCTGGGCAGGCAAGGGTGGCACATGCCCCACGCAGGCTCTTCTATCCCTGAAGGCCCCCTGCGTGATTTAGGGCTCTCGACTGCAAGCTGCCTCACTCTCCCCACTTAGGAGTTCATTATTGCTGAAACAGAACGCCTAAGCAGGGCGATTTTGTTTCTCATTTCTGTCCTGTTAATTTAGCCAAGGAAGCCTTGTATAACCAAGGAAATGAATTTGGAAAGAAAAATAGCCTTCACATCCAGATTGCTTGTGGATGCAGTAATGTGGAGATGCCTTTCCTTCGGAGAATCGTTCGCACAGCGCAGCCCTGGGCCTGGCCTCTCCGGAGTCAGCCTCATTGTGTCCACTGCCTCCTACTCTGCGTTTATCAGCATGGGCTCGCAGCCCTCACTCGGCCTGGGTCAGAGGGCAGCCAAGGATTAAGATGCCGTCCAGCTGCAGAGACTTCTCTTGACACGGAGTGCTTGCATTTAACGGGACCCAAATAAAGAAACGCATGCAAATAGGCTCGGCTGGCTTCATGCATGTAGGGGCTGCAGAATAAACCTTGTCTTTGCTCAGAAAGGGAGCTAGTGGGATGCATTTTTCTTCGCTCTGCTTTACACAAGCAGAGCGGGATGAATAGGAGAAAGTCTGCTCTGGGATGGTTGGCCCTTCATGATCCCTGAGAGATTATGCACAGAAGGACCTATAATCTAGTACATGGAAGCAGATCAGTATGCAAAACCAGAGCTCAGAATGGAGTGCAGATTGCTAAACGGATTGCGAAAATGAGTGCTCGAGGAGTACTGGCTTCTGAGCACTGTGGAGGACCAGCAAGCTTGTTGAGCAGGCTATTACGGGGCTCCAGTTAGGGGCCCGTTCAGTCAAATGATGGCGAAAGGGCAAGACCCTGCCTAGAAAAATGGCCCAGTTAAAGCCACCAGAGATGCTTGCATGCCAAATGCAGCTAGCATTTGGAATTGACGGGGCACCTCCTCATCTGCACGGATGAGCTTTGGAATTTGCTTTGGTGGATCCCTGGCCTTCATTCCCCAGCCTCACTCTCGCTCTCCATGCCCCACATGAGTTCTGCATGGCCTTCCTGCATTTAGTATGGTATATTCCTATTATGAACGGGCTATTGAAGTGTGTGTGTGGGGTGGGTAGATAAAGTGACCACCCCATCCATCATGCAGCCACTGGAGGAGTCCAGGGCAGGGGCAACATTTGAGTTGAGGACACCCTGATCTGTAGCTCATCCTCTTAACCTCTGTGCTCCACTGCCAGGATCTCTCATGAGCATCTGGACCAGGTTGGCATGACCAGATCACCTCCTGGACCCTTGCCATGGCTGCTTCGGTGCAGGCCCTCTTTGCCGACAGACGCTGCCCCACTTCCCCCCACACCGTCTGTGTTGGCATTAGCTCAGTCCAGAGAGCCTGGTCATTACGGCTGGACCCCTTTGCTGTGTGCATTAACTCTGTCTGAATGCAAAGACAAGGAAACCCCACTGAGTGGCTGTTCATCTATTATTGCAAGGGTCTCACTTTGAAAAGATTTTTTTCTCCCCTGCAGAGGAAGGCAGGACGCGCTCCAATGGAGCAAAGCTCAGGGAGCCAAGGTTCAATTTGGATGCCAGGAAGCACTTCCTGACAGTTAGGACCCCGAGGGCGTGGAATGGGCTTCCACGGGAGGTCGTTGAGGCCCCATCGGTGAGGGTGTTCAAAGATAGGCTGGACATGCACATGGTGGGCATGTCATGAGCGGAGCCGGCTGGTGCCGGAGGTCAGACTAGATGGCCCAGGAGGCCCCTTCTGACTCGCTCTGTTTCTATGTTTCTATGTTTCTATGTTTCACAGAAATCATGCCCGCCTGCCTTCCCTGAGCTCCTCTCCTCTCCTCTCCTCTCCTCTCCTCTCCTCTCCTCTCCTCTCCTCTCCCAACAAAGTGCCCTTCAAGGGGACCATAGTGTCTTGGAAAGCATTCAGCCTCCCAACAAGTCCGGGGAGCCACCTGGTTGAAATGCCTGGAGAAGCCCCAGCAGCCCCGCCCCCCTTTGCCGCTTTGTGCAAGGTCACTTTGCCCGGCACTCCCCTCCCTGCCCAAACCTGCTTGTGCCTTCGTTCACATGACCCGCCGAAAGGTGATTCTACCAGTGGAGCAGTGCCCAGATCTAGCTGCATGCCTGCAAAATGATAATGTTTCCCAAGCAATTTCAGACAATGCCTTGACGTTAACAGTCTCTCTGGTTGCTCTGTCGTTTCCCATTAGAGGCCTCAGTAACTAGCACTTTGCAAAGCTGTGCAGCATAATTTGTATGTTTAATACACCTTGGAAGCCCATGGTGGGATGCAATTAAGGCGAGGGGAGGGGTGACAAATGGCGGGGGGGGGGAGCCTGTCCTCCTGCTGGTGGTGTGAAGTCTGCTGCTCCTTGCAAAGTGGGTTGTTACAACTGAGGATGCCAGGAAAGCTGGAATTGGAAACAAAGGCGTAATTTGTCATTTGCAAATGTAAGCCGTGGAGCTGCAATTGGCAAGAAAAGGAGTAAGAGAGAAGACTCTAATGGGAAATGGACGTGAAAAGAACTGAGCTACCAAAAAACCAGGGCCAGAAAGTGAGCACGCCAGCAGCCGGAAGCCCTCTGCAAAGAGGGAGGCTGCTCCGTGCTGCAGCATCTGCTCCATACAGAAGGTCCCGAGCTCAGCTCAGCATCTCCAGATGGGGCTGGGCACAGCTCTTCTCTGCCTGCACCTCCTGATGGAGAACCCAGGTGGCCAGCCTGAGTGGACAGGGTTGGACCAGGTGGCCAAGGTGGCCTGACTCTGTGCTTGCAGTGGCAATGGTCTAGAATGGGCCGGCCAGAAGGTGGATCCGAGTCTGCTGGGACAGGAGCCTGACTGGAAGAAAACCCACAAGTGTTTCTCTTCAGGGAGGTGCCCAGATGGACAGAGGGCCCTGGTGAAGTCAGGGGGCCTCTTTATTGCCACTTTGGTACCTGTGAGGACAGATGTTTTCTCTTTTGGGGGGCTGCCATCAGCCGGGAGTCCGAGGCTCATGCGAGGGAGGACTGCTTCTTCAGCGCTGCCACTCGTCCCCTGTGGAAATTTGCATACACGCACCCACAGTTCTCGCAATCCAGTAATTCTCTTGTCTGTTTGCCTGCTCTACAATCCCTCAAGGTAAGGGTAATGTGGCTATTAGCTCCTTAATGTGTTTGGCATATAGCTTCTAATTAAACCGGGCTCGTAAATCACAGGCTCAGTATTACCCCTTGGCCTAATCAACTCTCTCCTCTGCCTTAAGGCCCCCACCATGTGGCTGCTGCCTTGAGCAAGCAAAATCGCGCTCATCCGAGCAGCCCTGCCCTGCCCTACCCTGCTTGTCGAGGCTCCTTGGGGAGGTGGCTGACCATCAACCAATTCTGCCCACAACTAACCAGTGCTATCCATTTGCAAGAACAAGCACGTTTGGTTGAAAAGATGAGTTATCCCCCAAAGTGCTAATGAAGTAACTCATGCACAACACGAGCCCCAACATTTAACTCCAACATTTCATAACTTTAGGAATGCACAGTGGATGTTCAGCAAAGCTCTGACAAGGAGATCCCTGCGATGGACATGAATTTGTGGCATCATCCAAATGTCTAATGGAAACATTAAAGCATATTTTGGTGGGCCAAAAAAATGGCAGGAAACAGAAGAGTCCTGCACCTCCAAGCATGAGGTCGAAGTGTGAGGAGGGCATGCAGAGCTCCAGATAAGCCAGTGTGCAGGCCCTCCATGAGATCGTGAAGGCAGCTTCACCTGAGCACACAGGTGGGAACATGGACAGGAGGAGATGATGAGCAGGTCGGAAGAGAGAAATCGAGACAGCGGGAGGAAGCGGCACAGCGTCTCCAAGGCTTTCGGGGGAGAAGGTCAACGGGAGACTGGGCAGTGGCTGGAAAGGTTGGTTCGTTTGTGTTTGGGACAGGGAGGGAGGGAAGGCAGAGTGCAGGAATAATGGCAAAGGGATGGTCTGAAGGGGGAACTGGGTCAAGGAGGGAGCATGTGCAGGGGTCAGATGAGGCCAGTGACCCAGCGGAGCCACCAAAGGGGAAAGGGTGGGAACAGGAAAAGGTTGAGGAAAGGTATAGGATGGATGGGAAAGAAGAGCGAGGGAGAGGAAGGACGGCTGGGCAGATGCTTTCAGCAGCTGCAATCAATCATCAGGTGCCTCGTTCGCGGCCCCACATATTGCATGGTATGGTGGGCAGGGTCTAGCTGCATGCGGGGGGTTCACCGTAGAGGGGAGCAGCCGTACCTTTCTTCCTTGGCTTGAAAGAAGCCGAAACAAAACCAACAACATTGCATTCCATTAGATGTGTGGTTCAGCAAATATGTACGGATCTTTTGGAGTCACATAATTGTTATGCACACACAAAAAGTGCAGGATAGAGATTGACTTTGGATGCGGGAATCTTATTATTAGGAAAGTTAGCTGAATCAGTAGCAACTAAGAATGCAAGGATGGAAGTTAGCATGTTGCTTCCCACGCAGATTCTTACAGTAAAAAATGGCGGGGGGTGGGGTGGGGAGGCACAAGAACAGCCATTTCTAAGAAAATGAAAAAATAGCATTTGGCAGGGTATTGATGCATACAATCCCATAATATAAATAGTGTGGGAGGGACAGGTTACAAAAATGACTTTGAATCAATGGAACGAATTGATTCTGTACTGGAGACCAAAAATTATTATTGGAATATAGGGAAAGACATATTAGAATTTGTTTAACAGCTATAATTGAATATAAGTTTAATGGAAAAGCAAAAGAAGTATTGAATTGAGAAAGCATGAGTATTAATTGATTGAATTAGCATTTTCTCACTTTTGGGACTGTAGCTGCTTTTCTGCGTTAAATCATAGCATTAATAAAATGTTAACAAAATAATAATTAAAAAACAAAACACATTTCTGGTGTTAAAGAGGCACATTCAAGTGACCTCCAAAGAAATCAGTGAAAAGCAAGTACTTTGCATAGTATTGATTCCCAGCCTCTTAAAAAAGGCCCATGCGGATGCAGCTTTCATTCATGAAAGGTTGGAAAGGGAAACTCAGAAACCAATTTGTTATGGAGCAGTGCACCTCCCTCAAAGAATTTGCATGAGCCCATATCAAAACTTGCTTCACTTCCCACAAAATTCCTTGGATGCTTTGCCCCTTGTTTTTCCATGCATGCAAATGGAACCTCAGACTGCTCCTGCAGGCAAAATTCACTGGCACCTTACAGACTGCTGAAATCCCCGGGAAATTGGAACACATACATCACCATTCTATTTTTGCACTTTCTGCCCAAACTCCTCAGATACTTTGCAGGCCTCCAGTTCAGATTTAAATGCTGCTTTAAGACTAAATTAAATGGCAAGCCTAGCATGAATGCAACTTTCCCAACTCTTTAGAATTTTTGAGAGTCTTAAAAAGCATGATCTGGTAGGTTATATTTTATTATTTGTTTTATTATTATATTTTATTGCTGCTGCTTCTTCTTTGGATGATCACGTACAGATCAGTTTTTGACTAAATCACAGGAAGAGAGAGTGAAAGTATTTTCAAAATGTATGGTCATTTTTCACAATGGAGGGATATAAATGGACATGTCCCACAAGGATTTCTATTGGAAATAGTCCTTCTAAATTTATTCATAAAGTTAGGAGGACTGGAAAAATGTTGGGCTATTGGTCACAGGAACAGTCACTGCACCTAGACAGAAAAAATGCAGAAGAGAGGAATCAAAATTATTCTGGAGCAAACTTTCGATGAGGTAGGGCCACCTTTCGTTTTTTAAATTTTTATTTTTTAGGTTAGAAGTAAGGAAAACATTGGGAGATGGGTGTAGAAAGCTATGCACGCTCTGGAGAACATAGATAATGCGAGATAATACACAATTCTGTAATCCTGGATCATCCAATGCAATTGAATGATGGACTCCTCCAAACAGATAAATGGAACTATTTCACACAGCACATCATTAAACCACGAGGTTCAGTGACGGTCACCCGTGTGAGCAGCTTCAAAGGGCAGAGACAAATTCGTGGAGAGAAAGGTTATCGGTGGCCATTAGTCATGACGGCTGTGCGCTGCCTCCAGTGTCGGGGTGCCTGTCCATGAGGTTTTCATGGTGCAGTGGCCTGGTCTCACTCATGAAATTTTGCAGAGCATCTGGATTATCCTCCATGCATAGCCACCCCTGGTTTTCCCACCACTTCGGTCAACTTTTCCCTTTCCCATTCAGAATGCACAGCTCACAGCTGGAGAAGGTGGGAGGAGGCAACAGCTTCTGGATGGCTCTCCCTCCCCCGTTTTGGTCAGACTCTGTGGCCAAGCTCCCTGCTGAAAGAGGTGCATTTGGCATTGGTGGCCTGCTGGAAAGCCCCCGCCCGTCCCCGTCCCCCGGCGCAGTTGCTGCCGGCGTGATGAGAGGAGCGCATATGGAAAAAGTCCGCGTCAGCTTTGATTCTTGAAAAGGCACTGGCCTGAAAGTGCTGAATGTTCGGCGGGGTGGGAGATGGCAGGGCCCCTCCTTACACACGCATAATAACTTTTCTGCTCTTTCCTAGGAAATGCATGATCAAAGTATTCCTGCTGCAGCCCAGCACCTCTCTCCAATCGCAACTGAAAATGGACTCGGAGCGTGTCGTCAGGAATATATTAGTTCATGATGCAAAGCGCTCGCACTCTGGGCTTGAGTCAGAACAGAATTTTCTGATAAATCGCTTGACAATTTAATTTTTCAGGCTCCCTTGTCGGAGAATTCTGCCTCTGTAGTCAGAAAAGGTACCCACTGGGACAGATCGTTGGAGGATGGGGCCACTCCAGCCCTCTGTGTTTGCTTCAGATTGGCTGCGCATGTCACTAGAGTCCTGATTAATGCCTTTTGAAGGTTAGGCACTGGAATTTACACCGGTCTCTCCTACTCTGCCCGAGGAGATGCAGCAGCCTCTGTCGCCCTGAATTGGGTGATAGCTGAAGGAAGGGGGTAAAGGCAGCTGAGCAGATGAGAGCATCTGGGTCTCCTTAATCTAAAGCCTCCTTCTTCACACACAAAGCAGGACGTGTGGGAGCATTTCAGACCTGTGGCACTTCCAATGCACTGGCTAGTTGCTGGGCCTTGAGGAAAATGAGACATTTTCAGCTAAGCATCAGCATTATAAATTCTTGGGATATGTCCGTGCCTTTTGATGTAACCTCATCAGAATCCACATCGCCTCTGTTTGAACTTCTACTGCTTCACAAATGCTATGCTGCATCTCAATATGTGAAATTTGCATGCGTCGTTTTGGATCTGCTTAAGTGGAGCGAGGGGGAGAGACGCTCATCTGTAGCTCTTTGCGGGTGAATCACAGAAACCGGGCCATTGCAGTCCTCCGATGGTCCGGAGGCTTCGTTTGTGCCTGGTTGCTGAGGATTTCAGGCTGGAACTCCAAGCACAGGTTTGGCTTAGCAAACCAGCCCGCTCAGCATTGGTTACACGCCCTGCTTCCAAATACTGTAATGCTGTAAGTGAGCTTACGGCACACAACTTTCTCAAAACGGACCTATTTTAAATCGCCTCCCTTTTGGCCTCTGGAGAGCATGTGCACCATTTTGAAAATTTGTGCAAATCTGGGAATTGCGTTTACAGCTTCTATGTTCAACAGCTGTGCATTTTGCACTTTTCCCTAGCAACATCAGTGCCAGTCAAGGCGAGATGGGCAGCAGGCTGATGTTCAGAGAGCCTCGGTGAGCTCAGGGGTCCCTTGCTCTCCCACCCCTAAAGTGAAGGCAATGCTGTTTTGTGGCTGACTTGTGGCTGCCGCCGAAAGTGGCTCTTCTGATCAACTGAGTGAGAGTGGAATAATTTTCCTCTGCTCAGTAGGGTGGATACGGGGAGTGGGGAGCGGAGGGCTGGAAGGAGGAAACATTGCTGGGGGCAAATCCTGCTCGTGTACCCGAGGCGAATGCCAAAGAGTCTGGCTTACCATGTGAGGCTTGGAAAGGTTTTCCACCCGCCACGTCTGAGTGTTCGAAAGGCACGCAGCCTCCTAAAGCTGCACATTCTCAACTTAAATCAAGCGGACTGAAATAAATGGGCTGAGCTGTGAGAAGAGTGTTCACACACACTTTGTTTTATGTGCCAGTTTAAATAAATCCACTTTAAATAGCACCTTCACTTAAACTGATGTAACCCTATATTGAGATAAGCCCCGGACTGCCCCTAATATCATACGTATGCAGGGAGGGAGGGAGGGGAGGGGGCGGGAAGTGCGCACACCAAGGCACAGGCTGTGTGCCCACAGCCACAAGTGGCATGCTTGCCCTCCCCACAGGCACACAGGCGTGCACCCCTTCGGCATGTCTTGATGACTGAGTAGCGTACCAGAGGCCCGCAGCTGCCCCCTCCAGTGGGGACTCTCTCCGAGGCTGGCAGCTTCCCCAAGCAGCCCTGCTCCCCGCCGTCCTCGCCTCCAGGACCTGCTGCCTTTGTGCTCCTGCCGGGCGGCCCCGGATGCACCAGGGCTGAAGAGCGCCGTGGCCTCTCCCACCCTGTGCTGGCCCGGCCTGCACTCTTGCGCTCGAGCAGAATGCCTGCCCCCGCCCGCCGCTTCTCTCAGGCAGGGCATCTGCCCCTCTGCTCAGATCAAGGGGCAGCTGCAGGGAGAGAGCAGAGGCTGCAGCGCTATGGATGGGGTGTGAAAGTCATTACCTGCTGCGCCTCTAGTTTCACTGTGGGAATGGCTGCACCTTCTGCTCGGAAGTGGCGGCGGCTGGGGACCTGCCCGGCGGGGGGGGGGGGCCAGAGACAGAAAGGAGCCATTCAAATGAATTCACTGGCCAACGCATGGGGAGGGGCCCCTCCTTTGCGTGTAGACTTGGGGAGCCTGAAATGAATTACCTGTCTCCAGCAAAAGTGCATTAGGAGGCATAATCGATTGAGCATGCCACACACTCCTTCTTTTATAGCCCTGCGAGTGAGGCCAAGAGCAGGAGTCGGGAAAGTCGCTCTACGCACTTCAGGCCCCCTCTCAGGCTGCCTCTCCCTTTTCCCCCCAAAAGCAGCTTTTTCCTCTTTGCAAGCTCTCCCCCCCTCCCCACCTTCTTCCTTTTTAAAATCTCCCTACAGATGCCTCCACCCAGCCCAGTTTGGAAGCTTAAGAATTCCTGCTTCTCCTATTCACAACCCTTTTCTTTGGGGAGTGATCCCCCACCCCAATTGAAATGAACTTTCCCTTGCCGAGGTTCAGGCGAAGGCGTGTCCTTTTCCTCCACTGCCCTTCCAGCTTCCCAGCCAATCTAATAGTCCCCATGCCTGGAATGCAGCACAGCCACCTGGAAAACCGACTCGGATACGCCCAGGCACCTCCCCTGGAGGTGTGCATCTCAATGATTTTACGCACAGGCAGCTCCCTGAGCAGTTGGCTCCTCCCTGGTACCTCTCCCTTCTTCTCCTGGGGATGAGCAGGGATGCTGTCGGCAAGCAGCATGGGCCACTGCCACGTCCAGTGCCAAGGACTGCCCGTGGCAGGAGCCAAGCGGGGACGGGCTGGAAAGAGCAGGTCCACGCATCAACGGCCACGATTTCCCCAGCGGAATCTGGGAACGTGCCCTGGGAGAATGCCGTAGCCCCAGAAAGAGATGCCGAAAAGTTCCTGTGCTCCAAGACTTCACAAGCACTGGCCTGCATGCTGTCGTTGTGCACCGTTCTGCCCCTGCCTCCCATCTCCTCTTCCCCAACTTCTCCTGCAACTCACAACCTGAGGTTCCCCTACAGGAATAGTGAAAAGCATCATTTGCTGAGGGGGCTGGAAGCGTTGAGCATGACTCTTGCCCTTTCTAGATGATTCATCTTTCCCTTGGGGGAAGAAAGGATGCAGCCCAGTTCGGTCTTGGCGGTAGATAAGTGCTGAGTGACCAGTTGCTTGCTGTGGATTGGTTATTTATTTATTATTTCTTGTTAGAACGTATACACCACACCAATAGTCCTAAATAAGACTCTGTGGGCAACGAACAATTAAAACCAATAACATACAAAAATACAAACTAGCACAGTTTAGATGGCTACATAGATCGGTTAAATATTAGCATGGGTAATATTACCCAAGGTACATATGAAAATAGACCATCCTTCAGGTGTCCTGGTCCTGAGCTATTTAGGGCTTTATATGTCAAAACAAGCACTTGAAATTGGACCCGGACTTCAACTGGTGGCCAATGCAGAGGGCATAAAATCGGTAAAACCTTCACCAGGGTCAGGGGCAAGACTAGGGTCAGGGCTGGTGCCCAGGTCCACTCAGTGCCCCCACCAGGCCTCCCATCTCAATTCAGCCCGCCATTCCCCTTGCAGCCTCCTAAACGCAGTGTGCTAGTTTCCCCGAGCAGGCGGTGTGTGCCCCTTCCCCTTCTAGAGTAGGAAGCTGATAAGAATCATAAGAAACAGAAATGGGAAAACAAATGGAGCACGTGGAGCCTTTAAAAGACAGTTTCCAGAGCCACGGCAATCATAATAACAATGAGGCATGAAATATGAGGCTTTCTGGCAATGCTTGCATGCTAATGGTGGCATGCAGCAGGAGGATTATGTCCATGTCACAAGAGAGCTAACCAGCTGACACCGAGGCGGTGGGTTAATGGCTGTTGCCTTTGGGGCCTGTCGTTTTAGAGTGTGGCGCCCCCTGTGGGGAGCTCCGACATGCTTTCTCTCGGAAAAGGGTCTGCCCGGCAATCGCCCGCGGGTCGCCTGGCAGCCGGGCTGCTCAAGGCCTGTCAGCACTCGGTTCCTGGGCTCTGGTGGTCCCAAGTGCATGGAAAACGCAGCTCAGGGCGCCTCACAGGAGCTGCTCCCATTTGGTCCCATCTGAGCAGGTGAAAGGTGTGCTTCTAAAGGGAGTGAGAGCCACATTCCCTATAAGAAGCAAGATCCTGTTGCTCTCGGGCTCTGCTTAGGAGGATGCAGAGAAGGACGATACGGACAACTCTGCTATTCTGTGATCCTTGTCACATGAGCTGCCCTCAATTTCTGGGGGACCCAATGCAGCACACGAAGCAGCACTGGGACAATCCCCAGCCTGTGTCTGCTGGCTGTCATATCCTCGGAACCATGCAGGCTGGCCTTAGGCTGGTCAAAGCAGGCCAGGGAGGCCCCGCTGGGCACGGCATGGGATGCCAGCACCACCAGCATGGGGAGCAGCCTTATTCCAAAGCTGAAATGCCTTTTCCTGCAAATCCTCCCCATCCATGGCAAGTGGCTGCCCCAAAAGCATTTTATATGGCAAGAGAGTAGCCAGAGCCTTCTGCTTAACAAGGGTAAGCAGCAACAATATTTACCGACGGGAACGTGCATTTCTTTGAGCTGGCTGCATGTGCCAAGCTGACTGGTTCCGGAGCTGTTGAGGCAGGCAGGGAAGCGACCAGCTGACTTGTAATGTGCAACTGGTGTCAATCTTTCTGGGCTGCTGTTGATCCACAATTAAGGTTTCTTCAAGAAGATAAATCTTATTTCCCAATGAACGTCAGGGAGGAACATGTTTAAATTATGGTTCTGTTTATCAAATGATTCCCCAAAGCAGCAGCTTCTTGAAAAACAGATGTGATAATATGGCTTGGGAATTAACACCTTGCTGGGTGATTCAGCGGCAACCAACCATAATATGCATCTTAACAGGAAAGGGGAGGCTCTATTTCAGTGCATTTGATCGGTGGATCATGTTGCCTTGCAGATCCCAGGAGAATGAGGTGTCTCCCAAAGGTTGTGTGCTGTCCATCCTGGGACAGGCATCCATTGCTTTGGACCAGTCTTTCGGGATACTGATTGGACCGACTGGGCAGCTGGAGCCCCCTTCCAAGGAGCGCCCTGGGAGGGGTGGGCAGTTGTATGTGCGGGTCCCGTGCAGACGGCGATCTTTGCTGTGACTCAGCCCATGGCTCAGTGATGCTGCCAGGGTCGTCTCCTGGATGCAGATGCAGCCCCCAGAGGCCTTGGCCGGGGGTGGGGGGGTCAGTCTGAGGTCTGTGCTCCATTTTCCGCGAAGCCCTCAGGGGAGCATTCCTGTTGCAGTGGGGTCGAAGGTCAGCAATGGCAGCACATTTTAACTTGAACTGACACTGCCATTAACTCAGCCTCACGTGGCAACTCTTGGGCTCTGGCAACTCAATGAGTGAAAGCCCTCGCAATGTCCCACCCACGACAGCCCTGCCCTGCTCCGCTCGCATAGGTTCAAGGCTGAGACTCCCTTTATGAAATCGAATGTCTCACATTTGGTCTCTCTTTTCTTCTTCTGCCTTCCTTTTCCCATGCAGGGCACTGTGTGCACAGCAACAGGGAGGCCGAACCCGTGCCAGCCCAACCCACATCCCCACTGAAGGGCGGCAGCAGGGGAAGCTGGCCCAAGCGGCCACGGCACTTGGGCTGCAACTGCCCCCCCCCCGCCCCGTCCCCAGGTGGCTTTGCCGTGAAGGCTGAACCCAGACCAAGCTGAAAGCTCGGGGAATGAATGCACCGACACTTTAAGTCTGGTTAATAAATGAAGGCAGACACTCTAGTTCCCACCTTCCTCTCACTTGGAAGCATTTACTGCTGTTTGAGGGGTTCTTTAAAAATATCACACCCAGGAGACACCAAACTGAACTGAAAAGATAGGAACAAATTAAAATTATGGGTAGTGCGCAGGGGAGGGGGAGGCAGGTGAAGGAACTGCAAAAGTGTTTCTCTGTTACATGGGTCATATTTGATTATCTGCTCTGGAAATTGAGCTCTCAGCAGGAGATGTAACATTCTTTTTTTCCCCAGAGCAAATTTGCTGTCAAACATGGTACACATTTCCACTAAAGAATCTCATAATTGCAGGCCCCGTTTGCGCTCCTCGCAAAAGCATCGCGCATCTGATGTGCACCGGAGCCGTGCGGACAGCCACACTCTTGTAAACACTGGCCACAGCACACACCACGCTCGTGAGGGAACCCACGGGCTCGGGTGTGCATTTGCACGTGCACACACACTGACCCCAGGGCGGGAAGGGGACGGGAACCCCCCAGTGGCTGAGACCGCGGTGCAGCCATTCGATAGACCCGTACCCGGCAGGGGGTGATGGGTAGGTAGGTTTCCTGTTTCCTGACCATCTGGAGAAAATGTTTCATCCTTTAAAGTGCAGAGGGAATATGAGGAGGTGATGAGGAAGGAGAGAAGGAAAGAAAGAGGGTTGCTTTTCTTTGTAAAATCCCAATCCCCTGAAGGGGCCTGCTTTCTGTTTCCCATCATTGCTTCAGAAGAACGTGTGAGTGTCATTAGGTTACATCCACCCCTTCCCAATTTCTGAAGTCACCATTTGTAACACGGTTTCACACTGTGGAATGGCCTGGTCCTCGAGAAGGGTGGGCGCTCGCTGCGGGCACCTCCCGCCAGGACCCAGGAGCCAGGAGGGCCCTCCGATGCCCCGCGGGCAGGAGGCAAGTGCCGGGGCCTGGAGACACATCCCTGGAAGGCTTCCTGACGTGTGCGGGATCCTGGTGCAAGAGCTGTTCCTGCGGTCCTGAGCACCTCACCTGCACTCCCAGCTCGCCCAGCTGGATGGATGGAGGCACTGAAAGCTGCCGGAAAGCTGACCGTGTCTATGCCAGTCCCAAGCTCCCCTGGAGAGCAAGCCTTTTGTCCCCGGACAGCATCCCTGGGACCTCGGTTTTTGGAAATTCCCTTCTGAAGCTGTAGGCCCTCCCGCAACCTGGGCCTGGTGTGGGGCTCCCCCTTTGCTGTGGAGGTTGCTGCCCAGGGGGAAGTCTCTGGTCCTGGCTGGCCACAGACCAGCAAGAAGTGGCTGCAAACACAGCTCTATAGGATCATGCAGAGGTCAAAGGAGGGCATTCCAGCAGGAGCGGAGCCAGGGTAAGCATGGGCTGGCTCAAAGGAAAGGGGCCGAGACTCCCCGAACTGCCCCAGGAGACATCCCACACCCAAGAGAATTTTGGAATTCTTTGCCCTTTTGCAAGCTCCGTTCAGCAGAATTTATAACTTGTTCCACACCCATTGAGCATTAAGAAAAGAGTCTGCCCTGCTACTCTTTGGCCATTGCTGACAGTACCAACTTCAACAGATGTTAAATTGCAACCTGCAAAAAATAAGGATATATATGGACAAGGCTTTTTCGAATACAGTCCTAAAAATATTTCAGAGGATGGAACAAGCTGCATCCTGGAAGTCCGTTGACATCACCTTCAGGGGAGCTGCTGAAGGACAGCCCTGGATGGGCTTGTGCTGCTCTGGTGTTCCAGCGAGGGCCCATAGACCGCACCATCTGGATGAGATGCCTTTTCAGCCATCACTGGTGAATCCCATCTAGCAAAAGTATCTACCGCCTGCCTCTGGAAAATGCCTCTGTGCACAACAGCCAAGTGCACCCAGAGGATGACCAAGGCAGCAACATTCAGAACGCGAGGCGTGACGCACGCCGCCAGTGGGGGCGCTCTGCAGCTGCCCCGGGCTGCATCAAGCAGTCGGTTGGGCTGGATGACCTCTAAATTCCCCCCAGATTCTGGCCCCAGGCTGGACCTGGGCTACCTGACGGGAAGGTTCCCTCAGCCACTGAGCTCTCCATTGCACCTAGTCCATTTGCAAGGCATTATTGAAATGTCAACCGCACAGATGCTGGGGTTAAGTCAAGCGGAAGGTATGCTCAAAACGCCATAAAGACGGAGACTCCAGGAACCAAGCGAGAGCGAGCGAGAGCGATTCAGGCCATGGGGTCTATCATATCATCCAACTTTTAGTGTCTGAAGACAGCATGATGGGAAATTCCACTTAGGGAAGGATGGCGAGGGGGAATGGGGGAAGCTATTAGGAGTGACCTCATTTCTCATGTGTCTACTGTGTTCTTACACACCCATTTCCCTTTGATCCATAATATGTTCCAGACGGTCACCTCTCTCCCTCCCTGCACATCCTGAGCCTCGGAGGAGCAGCCTTTAAAAACTTGCAGCTGCCAGAAAAAGAAGATGAAATAATAAAAAAGAAGTTGTCATTAAGTTTTGTCCCAAATGAGGAAAAATACTGTGTGGAGCTACAGATACTTCCTTCTATCCATGGGTGGGTGGACAGGTGGGGGACCCCGGACTGGCTCTCTGCTCCAAATCAGTTTATGTAAACCTGCTTCGGTTTCATGAAGACTTCCTTCTTTTCTGACTGGGGGTTTGCACAGCGGAGTCATCAAATCCAGAGGCAGAGGATCCCCACAACAGCCTAGCTCCACAGTGTCCAGGCGTGTGTTGTGCAGGCTCGGAGAAGGCTGCAGCTGAGCTGAGGAGGTGCTGGAGCTGGCAGTCACCTGGCCTCCTCCTGAATCCTCCACTGCAGGGTGGGTGCTTGCATGCATAAGCCATCATCAGTGTGCAGGCTGTTTTCACATATCATGAGGGGCCGGGACTCTGCCTAGGATCTTGCAGTCTGCTTGGCAGGAGAGGCAACAGAGGGTGGGAAGTGAGAGGGGAGCAAAAGGAGAGGAAGACAGGCTATGCTCCATTTGCGCATATGCAGATAAAGACACGGTGCCAAACGGCTTCGCGGGGACAGTGAGTGTGGAGAAGGGTGGCCCGGATGTCCCCTCCACACCTTCACAGAGCTGTCTGTCCCCCTGCCTGGCAGGGGGCGGGGCAGCTGGCCACTTTGGGCATTGGGTGCATTCGAATGCCTCCTGTGTCATGGCTTGCCGTTATAGACAAGCTAGCAAGGTTTCTACATCTTTGTTCACACAGAAGCACTGCCGTCTGTTACCACACTGACAGCGTGGCCACGAACGCCTAGCTAAATGGGGCCCAAATGGCCCATGGGAGTTGCTCTGATAGAAGGACTTGGACAACAGCAAAACCAAGACCAAGCTGCCTCACTCAGCTTTTTGCCCTTCCACAGGCAGCTGCGCTGGAAAGCCTAGCAGGAAACCGTGTTGGTTAAGTCCTTGAGGAGCCTTTCAGAAAGTTCAAGTGGTCAGGAAGTCTTCAAGGACAAACAAGAATGGCAAAACAGAAAGCACACACTTGACTCCCTGGGCCAACTCCTCCTAGCCACGGAAGCACTGAAGTCCTAGAGACAGAGTCGTCTTTCTGACATTCTCCCTTCACCTCCCTTTCTTTCTCTCTTCACTCCTACAGACAGTTAAAAAGAAATAGACGCAAAAATTGGCATTGTGTGAATGGCAAAGCTACGAGTGGTTCTGGGGCTGCTGTGAGCTGCTCGGCCGGCGCACGGAGGAACACAGTGAGCTTGTGCAGAGCGGACGCTTACCCCAGTGGTGGCCTGGACACGCTGCAGCAGCCATGCCTTGAGAAGCATTCCAGACATAATCCCCAAGTCACAGCAAGCTCTGCTGGAGGAGCAGGGCTAGGTAGCCCTTTTCTCTGGTGTGCGAACGGGCAATTACTCTGCATTTGTCACTCTGGTCGAATTTGGCTTTTCTTGCCTGCCAGGCAGCCCAGAGGGTCCCTGGTCCCATCTGCCCAGCAGTAGCTGCTGTGATGTCCTGCTGCAGCTGCCAGATCAGTGACTGTTGTTCGGTCTACCTGATGTTTAGTCTTCTGTGCAGTGTTTCTTTTCATAATCAGAAATGCTCCTAAATACAGAACTGTGCCTTAAATAGCAAGAATCAGGTTCCAAAGGAAAGGAAAATTGAAATCAGACTGCTGAAGCTGCTGGTTCTTTTTCCAGCCAAGCTGGGGATTTGCTTCTTCCCCTTCTCTGTTTGAAGTGTGATTGAATGTGGGCATTTGTGAAAAATGCGGAGGAAATGCCACCCACAGTCTGATGTCACCGCCTGGCACAACTTGGCTTCCTTTGGCCATGATAGAAAAGCAGCAGATTACACCCGCATGTTGTCGGCTTCACAGCCCCACTTGCTTCTCCCACTGCGGATCCCTTTTGTGCTTGTGCTTGCACATTTCATCGCAGTCACACTACATCATAGGGCTTCGAGTCTTGACATGGCACACGCAATTTTCCTTCCGCGCTATGAACAGAATAGAGCATACTTGACACTGAAAGGCATATTCAGCCTGTGGATATGCAGCAATCCCACAACAGCAAAGTCGATTTCCATAAATCTGTGCACACTTATTGCAACTGGTCTTCCAAAGAGCATTTGAATGAGAGCTGTGCACAAATGGCCGCTCGAAATTCTCCAGCCCACTTCGGGGCGACCATTTCACTGAATTCTTCCAGGAGCCCTAAGGCCATGAGCAAGATCCCTACACCATAGAAAAGGGAGTGCCCTTGGGGATCATGCTAAGGGGTGGTAAGGCCACCTGCACTTGGTTCTGCTTGTGCCAGGATGGGAGAGCAAGGACTGGGGGGCCAGGGCTGGTGCTGCCGCAGGACGAGCAGGCCACCCCAACCTATCATCCAGAGGCATCCCAAAAGGCAACCCAGCTGGGGTTGCCAGAGGCATGGGACCTTCCAAACACTTCATGGGGCTCACTTCACGGTTTAATGCCTGAGCTGAAAAATTAAAGCAATGAGCAAAAGGAAAGGCATCCCATGAAGGGCCTCATGAGTGAGGGAGGAGGGTTTGAGTGGGTAGGGGCTGTGCTCAAGGACCCCACCCAGGGAGGATGCCTGGCTTCTCACCAGGGCTGCTGTCAAGACAGCCTGGCAAAGCCTCTGCCTTCCCTTGGCTGGCGAGGAGGGCTTCCTTCTTCACCACATTGCTGGGGAAGCTTCCCTGCTCACTGTTATGCTGAAACAGGACTAGAAATTGGAGGAGGAGGAGGAGGAGGAGGGGCAGTGGTGGCCACCTCAGGCTGTCCAGGGTTCACCTCTGCTGATAGGTGAGGCCAAAAACACATTAAGGTGCTGCAATTGTAAATCCGTCTTTTTCATTGCTTTGAAGCTGCTCGCACTTTTGCGCAGGGAGAATCTCAGAGGAGCCGTCAAGGCAGGACTTTGGAGCACAAGTCCAGGGCCCTTCTCAGCCGACGGAGCAGGAGGCCTCCAAACACAGCAGGCCTGGCTTACCACATTTTGAAGAGTAATGCACATCGCCATCTTCAA
Organism: Varanus salvator macromaculatus; assembly: GCA_023646645.1. Taxonomy (NCBI): domain Eukaryota; kingdom Metazoa; phylum Chordata; class Lepidosauria; order Squamata; family Varanidae; genus Varanus; species Varanus salvator. The sequence continues at coordinate 3,841,843 of JAIXND010000674.1, read as the reverse complement.
AACAGAGGGTGGGGAGTGAGGGCTGTTAGGCCATAATATCCAGAGCCTAAAATTCTCTAATTACACCACTGAGAATACAAGAGACTCAAAGTGTATATGAAAATACTCTGTGATCACACCAGTTGCTTCTATTATGGCTGTTAGAAGCCTTAATCTCCCACAAGCAATTCCATGGAATTGATTTTAATACATTTCATGAAATACCATGGCCATTATTGTCACTTTTTTAAAGTGCCTCTGTGTCTTGCTGATATACTACCATTTTTTCACCCTTCAGAATACCTCCCCTGCCATTTCTGCATGTGGAAGAGATCACAGAAGACCCAGCAAGTCTAAACATGAAGTCCTTGCTCCCCAAAACTGTAGTACTGAGGAATTAGAAATGTTTTTCCAGTCCTGTTAGCAGCTCTGAGATAAGTTATATGTCATTTCTTTTCCTAATGAGGAAAATTCCCCATAAGAATTAGTGGAGTCTTCTCCATGTTTTGACCACAGAATAGTCCAAGAGGAGATGGAAATTCAGTTTACCCTATCTGGTCACTATGGTTACATCCTGGCACACATCTGGGAGTACACACACACACACACAATCATGCACCACCAATCTCTACATGATGCAGAATGAGATGGTAGAATTTGGGACAGTATCCTTTTGGGAAGATGGCAAAATTTGTGCATAGCAAATGGTTCCATGGTAAACATCAGAAAGCATTAACCATATTTGACTGGCATTTACTACATGCAAAGATAATTTTGTGTATGGAAGTGCCTCAAAAAATAATCCCACCATTTTCACCTGACCAGGTAGGTGTGTGTGTCCCAATCAGAATACCTGACATGCAAAAATTTGCCAATCTCCCCCACTTCATTTTCCTTCATTTTCCAGGCAAATCGCCGCAGCTCTGCATGTGTTGTGCGAGCAACAAGTTGGCACCTGGACGTTCTGCCACTACTGGTGACTTTTTCTTCAGCACTTCCAGCTCCTCTTGCTCCTCCCACACCCCACACCCTTCCCTCTGCTTTCTCCTTAAGTGGGGGCAGCGGCGGCCCTCGCCTGACCTCTAAGATGCTTGTGCTGACCTCTTCACCCAGCGAGCCTCTCAGAGCAGCTGCTAAGCAAGAGCTTTGCTGCCCTGGCCAGACACGCAGGAGCCGGGGTGTCCCAGGCAGGATTAGCAGGCAAGCCCGTCCGACTCTCTAGGAAATCACAGTGCAACAGGGAGAGGGGCCGAGACCACACGAGCGCGGAGCCGTGCCGTGGTTGGTGCCCCTTTTCCGTGTGGCCAGCCTGGCTCTGGTGCTGCCACAAGGTCCGGGAGGTGCTTGTGCCGGGCATCCTGGACTCTCCTGAGCAAGAGTCCCCTGCGGTAGTGGCCCTAGGACATGGGGTGTGAAGCACAGCTGGCCCTCCCTTCTGCGAAGCAAGAGCCGCGCCTGGCCCCCCTTGGGAGGCGGCTTCATGAAAGAGCTGGTGAAATGGGGTGGAATCGCAAAATGAGTGGGGCAGTTTAGACAGAGCTGCCAATCTGGGGCCTTTGCCAGCTATGTGGGGGCAAGGATATCAAGAGCGTCCTCCTGGTTGTGGAGAAACATGGGACAGCAGAGGGCTGCTAGAGGGACCAGTTGGTGCCACCAGCCAGGGCAGAGTCACTGCCAGTCCAGGGCTGAGGAGCTGATGCCCCCTGAGCGGCCCCTGTGGGAGGACTATCCCCTTGCCAGCTTTACAGATGGGGAAGTGAAGCTCAGGAACGGGGGCATCTGCCAGGGGGTGACTAGGGAAAAAGGCGGAAGAGGAACTGGAGGGAGATGAGGGAAATCCTGCCCCGAGTAACCCTGGGATTCCCACATGAGGCACCTGTCAAGGCAACGGCATCTAAACTAGATCCATGGAGAGCTTCCTCTCTGGTGGAGCCAGTTTGTTGGCTGGTTCGCCGGAGCTCCACAAGGAGTTATTCTAGCCAACCATCCTTCCCCATGTTTGGGCTTCCATGTTGTGGTTCATGAAAAGTGATTATTCCATATGATGGATGACTGTAGGCAACTATCCAGATGTCTCTGACCACAGACGCTCCTTCACTGTAGAAACCCAGGATGGCCTTCTGATTTGGCTTCCCCAGCCTAGGAAGCGGCCAGGGCACCTCTCAGCCAGTCCCAATGCCAGAACCTGGTGAAGGTGGGCGGATTTTTTCCTTGACCACAAAACCAATTTTGCACAGATGGTTCTGCAGCAAAAAAAACCTTTGCTTTTGCATTAAAGAAAGACAAATTATACATCCATCTTGCAGAATGAACAGCGGTGTGTGCTGCTCAGAACATGAGACATGACACAACCGGTTTAAAGAGACATCTTTCTTCCATATGGAATTTCCCTCATTCCACATATTTTGAGAGTTCTGAAAATGGGGCCATTTCAGAGAATTTGACATGCAGCCTATTTCATAGAGATATGTCCTCTAAGATATTTTAACTATGCAAAGAATATATTTCAGCAAGCAAACAATGGATGCAGACTTACTGGATTTACTTTTTCCATATGAGTATGAAGGTGCTTCCATAGCCTGGACTTCATTCTTATGTGTGTGTCCCGGGGTTGCCTTCTGCAATGAATGGTCCTTGCTGAGGCGGGATGAGGAAAGCAGAAAGGCCTGGGGTGCCCAAGCTCGGATCGCAGGGAAGCAAGGAATGCCGGAGGGCAAGATCAGTGGTGTGCCCAGTCTTTGCCTGGGTTTTCTGCCCACCGCAGGTGATGTGGGTAGATGAGCCGCACTCCTGGCTTCCCCTCCAAACAGCTTCCAGAGCAAAGAAGGTGAGCTGTGAGTGTCCCCATCTCTTGTGGAGAAGGTGTGCTGCCACCTGTTGGCCAGTGCGCCTTTTCCAGTTTTCTCATCCACCTCCTCCAGCTACAGTGCCTGAGACGTCCCAGGGCCAGTGAGGGGCCGTGACGCTGCCACACCAAGCAAGGATCGTTTGGCACGGGCTTAATAAGTTGCCACATGCCGCAAGATCTCCGATGCCTCTGTGGACTGCTGGCCACAGCAGGTGCCCCTTTTTGCCCGTTAGAGGAGCTCAGAGGGAGCTCTTACAGGCAGCTTCCCCTGCAGGCTCCAGGTTTTCCTCTCCCTCCAAGTCTGTATCACCAGGGCTCCCTCTCATTGCTGTCAGGACCATTTAATCTGAGCGCCTCCACTCAGGTTCATCCTCAAAGGCTGTAGAGCATCTCATTAGCCACATAGGTAATAAATTACCTGAACTGGCAAGAAGCCATGGGGGGAAACGTCTTGCTCCATCTTGCCCTTATGCAGAGCCAATTTAACACATCTGTGGCTATTTGAGAACGGCAGTTTAGATGAAATCTCAGCAAGAGGAAAACTATTAGCAGCTTAACAGCCAAAAGAAAGAAAGGTGAAACTGGGGCTGCCATGGAAATTAAGTCTGGTTCCAGAAGATTCTGCAACGAATGCTTAAGGATCAGTCATATTTACAACTGTAGGTTTGCCAGATGTCTCTTATTTTAAGGGCATCCCTTGTTAGTCCACAACATCACAGTCCCATAAAACTGTCCCGTATATTCTGGGGGCCTAATAGGCAAGCCAATTTATACATAGATCAAGAAATATAACATTATGGATTGTCCTTATTTCCATACTTAAAACTTCCAGGATGTGTAATAAGGCATCTCCTTTAAACCCAGAGCTCCCAAATGTCTCCTGATTCTGAAAAGATGTCCCCACAGTCCTGGCGCTTAAAATATGACTTCCCTTACACACGGGTCTGGTGGGTGCAAAAAGGAACCAAGGAGAGAGGCGGGTGGCATCACGATCGCAGGGCTCTCTCTTGCTGGCTGAATCTGCCTCGCATTGTTTCCGTAAGTTGCCTTGAGTGCCATTGCTTGGTGGAAAGGTGGGATGTGAAGAGGGGGCACTTGAAAAGGCAGCTGCATCAGCAACCGCGGCTGCTTTCTACAGTTCAGTGCTGAGAGGGATGTGAACTTTTCAAAATGGTCGTGTGATTTTCCCTCATACCCAGTGTGAGGGCAGGGCATGCATTGTGCAAAGGTGACCTTTGCAAAAGCCATGTGTCCTTGTGAGTCTGCGGGTTGTCTTGTGTGCTGCAGTTGCTTCTCAGGAAGGAGAGCGGCTTCTGCCAGGCCGGCTCTGGCTCCCTCGTGCCGGAGCCCAACTCTAAGGGAGGCTGCTATGAAAGCCTTGTCTTGGTTGCTACGGGGGGTGAACATGCCGATGTCTCGCCAGAGTGCGCAAGGTGGACAATCACATCTTGCCCTAGCCCAGCCCAGGCCCGAGGTGCCCAGGGTGCCGGGAGGTTTCAAAGCGCTCTGCATGTGCACAATGGCAGGCAATTCTCGTGGAAATGCCTGTGCCTGCTTTGTGCTGGTCCTCCCCAGCCTGGGGAAAGGCGGCCCAGAGTCAGCGGGTGCTGCTGCTGTTGGCCAGCGGGATCCTCCGGCCACGGCAGAGCAAGCACAGTGGGAGTGGAGCGGAGGCAGGTGAAGGGCAGTGGTGCCGGTAAGGGACTGAGAAGCAGGGCCTTTGCTCGCCTGCGGGTGTTGATTCCAGTGAAGAATCCAGGGGCGGTTCAGCTCGCCTGCTCAGGGGCGCTTCTTTCAGAGCAGACACCGTCTGAACGGGAGGTCGCAATGCAGCCGATCGCTCCCTGTTCTTGCTTGGCACGGAGATCATTCATGTGCATCCAGAGGGGCAGCCAGACACTGCTGACCCCTGGGAGCCATTTCAGCCTGAAGCTGGAGAAAAGGGATGGCAATGGTCCAAGGCTGCCCCAAACACAGTGCCTTTCCCAGCACCCTCGGACCCCTGGCACAGTCGCAGGGCTGGCTCCACTTCCAGGATCCTGCTGCTAAGGGGGAAGCCATTCCTGCTGCCCAGGAAGGGCTCATCTGTGGAACCTGCTCCCCGCTGGGTGGCTGCCAGCCCCCCACCAGTCCAGTGGCTAGCGAATGTGAGTGATGAATTTGGAGCACTTGGCTTAAACACTTCGCTCCTCTGATGGGTTACCTGTTCATGTCTGAATGCCCCAAGTCTGCCACGTGCTCTTTAAGCATCATTCTTCCCTTTCTCAAATATTATAATTTCCTCAATTGCTAGAAGAGCCAATACATAATTATGTAAACAAAGATTACGGTCTGTTACCTGTAATGATTGGAGACGCTCCAATTTTTCTGTCACACAAGGCCATTTTCTTACTCCCTCTTCCTGTCTCCCTAGCTCAGAGAAAGCATCCAAAGTGTGGCCTGGGCTGGGTTGTGCTCTCCGTGGGACTTCCCAAGGTGAGTCTGCCATGTTGGTTTTAGAACAGAAATGGCAGCATCTATGGGGCCATCTGCACTGAAAAGGAGAGCTAGCAAGGGGGCAAACCTGTGGATTTGCCTGGTCTTTTCAGCATCGGGGGCCTTTCCTTTCCCACCAGGTGTCTTCAGATCTGTTTAGATCTTTATGCCTGCCTGGTTTTAGTTCTGCACCGTGCATGTCCGGCTTTTTTGGTTGTTGTTGACCAGGCAGAGGGCAGTGTTGATGGGTTGCCAGTGTAAATAATTAAACACCCCAGATAAAATGCCCGTTTTGATGGGACTGGATCTGACTTAAGTGGTGCAGGTTCACATTCAGGGGCAGCGTCTTTCATAGTGCATTTTCCTCGGTTCACCTAAACCAAATGTAACAAACTACGTCGGCGTCACAAGCACACCCAGAGTTCTCCGAATGCACATTGGCACGATTCGTGTCAGACCCTTGGACCGAACATGCACCTTTCAATCCACAGACTTGTCTACAGCTCGAAAGCAGGGAGCACCTGGTCCCCACGGATGCTGCTCACACCATGTCTTTCTGTTACACAATGGGGATGTCCTCATTTAATCATTTGATGGATTAATTTGCATCCTGCCTTGCCTTCAAGGAGCTGAGGTGCTTTGCATAACTCCGTCTCCTCCTCCTCATCATTCTGTCTTTACAACAACCCTGTGAGGTGGGCTGGGCTGAAAATCAGTGCCTAGCACAAGGCCATTCAGAGAACTTCAAGCCATGCCTGAGTGGGGTTTAGATCCCAGTCCGCCTGACGTCTGGTTCAACAATCAACCACTGCATCCCACTGACTCTCTGCTGTCATTTCAGAATTTCTGCCTTCTCCTCCATTCAGATTTAGCTATAAAAATTCCTCAGATCAATTCTAGGTTTCAGCCTCTGGAAGTTGCTGCAAGTTTTAGTTCTGTCTGCTCCCATCTCCTCTGCGATCCCAGTAGGTTCTTAGAAATGACAGAATCCCCCATGAACAGGGACCTGCTCTGCAAACAGAAGCCTGCTACAGAATCCAGAATCCTCTGCCTCCCCCTTCCGCAAAGGTTTTCTAGGTGCTGTATGTAGATTAGGAATGCGCGGCAGCCCCAGCTGAAGGCCTGCAGCGCAAAGACACCACGGGGAATGAAAATGGAATTGAGATTCAACATAAAGGCCCTGGAGAATGGAGGGACAAATTAGCCTCCAAGTCCTATAATAGATAATGAATGTGTTTAAAACAGCGGAGGCAGGGAGGGAGCTGTGATAGGAAACGGCCTGAGATGACCGAATACTGCAAGGCTGCTTGGGTCCCTGCGCGCGATTTTGTTATATTTGGCTTGACCCTGATCATGACATTGCCCAACTGTGGGTTGCAGATTTGCATTCTGTTTATTAATGGTCTCACAGTAGCTTCCTTTGCTTTGCTTTGCTTTTATACATGTATGTCATTAGCAAAGAGGAGAGAACGGCTCTAGGCGCCTGAAAGCACTGTCCGGCTGCACTGGCAGAGTGCTGCGTACTCATTTGGAAATAAAACATGAAACAATTAAGGATTCCTGGTGAACTGTGGAAACAAAACTAGGCAGCCCAGAGCTCAAAATCTGGACAAACAAGAAGTGGTTCCTTCACTGCAAGTGGCTCCCACGTGGCTGGGGGGGCAGCTTCTCTCTTGACGAGGCCATCACATGCTTGCAGATGGGGGGGGCTCCTCATGGACTCCAGGCCCCCAGCATGGCCACGTTGTTCAGGTCCAGCACCCAGGCCTGCAGGACCCCCTCATGTGCAGCCGGAGCATCCCAAGGGGACCTTTGCGGTGTTTCCTGGAATTTGCTTGTCTCCAAGTAACCTTTCCTTAGCTATGAGCTGCTTGAGGTTTGCTGGGGCAGCCGTAGGATAATTCCAGCAGCTGTTCGTTCGAGGGGATGCTTTGTCGGAGGCATGTGGGCTGAAGCTGCAAGGAGCAGGTGCTGGAGCACTGTGGTGGCGATCACGTGCAGCTGGCTTGCAACCCAGCTGTTTCCAAGCATTCAGAAGCTACAGTGCCGGTCCCTGATCCCGGGGTCTTTAGAAACACCCTCCACATAGCAAGTGTGTTAGCCAGCTGGCTTCCATGCAGCCCTTGAGTTCTCCTTGACCCATGTATACCACACCCACAGCAAGCCCAGAAATGTCCTGGTCCTAAACGGCCTGAGAGAAGGCGACCGAGGGGACTATCTCCGCCCACACAGACCCAAGTTCTTCCTCAGGACTCCTTCTCATGTGCCTCCATGTAATATTGCCTGGTTGGTCGGAGCCATTTGGTGGTGGCCCCAGCAATGTGGAACTTCACGTGGATGTGCTGCCCCCTCCACGCCCGCACTTAGATAGGCCTCCTTTTCCAGATTGTCATGAATTCAGACCATAAACCGCTGGCCTGCCCAGAGCAATCTTCTCAAACATTGCGCACATGTTGGCTATGTTTACTTGTTCACAGTTCTTATACCACATCCTTCCGCCAAAGCAGATGCATGGAGTAGCTTTCAAATACTAACAGTGCAAATACAATGCAATAAAACGACAGTAAAATCCCATTACCACAGCATACTTACAACATGACAGCAGTCTGAAAGCACAGAAGCGAGCTCCACGGCTGCCAGATGTTTGTTGGAGTGCGAAGGCCTTCCACTCGGGCTTCAGCAAGATCCTGGGGCTGCTGGGGACTCAGCCATGCCTCTCCCAATGGGGAGTCGCACGACGGGAGGGCTGCCCAGGGGACGCCCCACCCAACTCGCACCCCTCTTCGTCGTCATACTTATGGGGGCGTCTGCTGCAGATGGAAGGGCCTTCATGGATGGCGAAGGGCGAGGCCTCCTTGGGGCACCCGTCCTCCCAGCCAGAATGCACCATTTCACACGCTGCCTGCCAGTCAAGCAGAGCACACCTCCAACATCATGTGCCCCTCAATGCCCACCCCATCCCCACCTCCTGCACACCCCCAAAGTGGGGCCATGCCTGCTTTGGCTGGGTTGGGGGAGGTCCAGGCTTTGGGGAACTGCGAGAGGGACTTGCGGTGCCCTCTCCAGACAGGCAGGAGAGAGTGCCCACACGCCCCTCGTCCATGTGACTTCACAGTGACGCCTGCCCCCGCTGGGGGTCTGGAGCACTTGCCCCTCCATGTACACCACTGCTTCCTTCGAAGGGGATAAAAGGAAGAAAATGGCATCAAGCTGCACTCAGGATAATTAAAATCCCACTTCCCTGCCACTTGGGTATGAATACAAATGGCGCTAATATCTCTGGTTAGGCAGCGCATGTGCTGCTGGACCCTTTAATTGCTCAATTAAGTCACCAAAGGCTTGGCTACCGATAAAGGCAATCCTGAATAGCATCTCATTTGTAGATTTATAACAGGCACGTTACAAGACTGTTGTTTTATCTAATTAATCCCCTGGGTCTAATTCAAAGATGCTTGTTTTAAGATGGTGCAACTTATATTGGATTAGATCCATTTATACCTGCAGCTCTGCTCCACTTAACAAGAGCCCACCTTTGGGGGGAAGGTGTCTGTGTGGCAGACAAGTGGGCACCTGCAAGCACTCCTGGTGGGGCTCGGTTTGGAGCCCGCGGCCCCGTCTCTGTCGCACGGCCGAGGGTCATCCCACTGGCTTTTCCACCAAGGCAGCACACGACTCCTCGTTGCCAGCTTGCCCCCCGCAGCTCGCCCTGGGCCCATGCATGGCCCAGAATGGGCGCTCAGGGCTGGGCCACCGTCCCCCTGCCTGCCCACCCAGTCTGGGGGCTCGTCGTTGACCCCGGCCTCATCACGGTCAACCATGGCATCTGAGGCGCACTAGCCAGCCCTCAAAAAGCTATGGACAGGGGACTGAGTACTGTGCACCTCCCCCCGCCTCCATGCCCCCATTGAGTGGGAAGGTCTGAGGGGACCAGGCTGCTGTGCTCAACCAATCTGGAAGCCAGACCGCTGAGGACTTGTGGCTTGTGGGCCAGCATGTGGCTTGGGACCAGCCTGCTGTGCTCCTGGGGTGGGGGGGGAGCGGGTCGATCCACATCTGGGGCTCTCTGGTGCAGTCCAGCCCTCCCCCACCCCCCATCCAAAGGGTTCTCCAGCAGCTGAGCACATCTGCTCTTCAGGGAACTGACACTGCCATCAGGCTGCACCCATTCTCACATTACACTGAAGACATCAAAGACGGGACCGAGGCCAGATATGCATCTGTGGAGTCCTCCAAGAAGGTGTGAGAGCACGCTGTCTGAAGCCGATTTCTGCTTTCCTTCCTTTGCTCTTTCTCCCTTTCGCCAGTACATTCCTTGCAAGAGGAGAATGGAAAGCCGCTCCTCCTTCAGGGGCCACTGGGGAGGGGAATCCACCCTCTCATGGCAGCCGAGGCAGGAGTGGGGTCTGCCGAACAACACCCAGGCCCACAATGGGATGTGGGCCTGGCCATGGGGAGACAAGTCTTTGCAATGCGCTTCCGCCTTCTCCTCACCGAGCCATTGGCACACTGGCCTGCCTGCTCCCTCCCCGGGGCAGTGTGAATGGAGCTTTTTGGGGGGTGCACCCCACCTAGCTGGGGATGCATCCCTTTCTCCTGCGCCTCAGTGCAAGAACAGCATGAAGTACCGGCTGGGCCAAGTGGAGATCAAGAGCCATTTTGGGCCCCCCTGGCAGGTGGAACAGGCTCCACAGCAGGCAAAATCCCACACCTGCCAAGCACTCTGCAGCACCTGCAGGCTCTTCCCTGCTGGCCAGCCAGAATCTCAGGGATCGGCGGCCGGAAGGTTTCCCTTGGCTCCTGCTGAGTCCCGCTCCTCAGGGACCAGCCAGAGGCAAAAAGCTGGAGCAGCCATGGCCTCCCTGGCCCCCCTTCACAGTGGGCAAGCAACGCATGGCCCGGGTTGCTAGCTCAGCTTTGGTGCTGCCTCCAAGAGCCATGCCAAAAGAGGACCGCTGAACTCGACTGGCCGCAGCGGCTGCCTGCATGTAACGACGGCGTTCCCAAGGCGTGGATCTTGATTACGAGCATGAGGTGCTGGCATGTGCGCGCTTGGGGGAGAGCATGCAGACATGTTCTGTCGCCTGTGGAATGGGGGCTTGCATGATCTCTGGACTCTTCAAGGTCCACGCAGCTTTCCGTTGCATCTCAACGGAAAGTGTGGAGTGTTTGTCCAGAGTGTGGAGTGTTTGTCACTCTCAACAGAAAGTGTGGAGTGTTTGTCCAGACTGATTACCTGTCACGGAAACTCTATGATTAAGCGCATCTAGGGCTGCTTTGGTTCCCTCTTTGAAATGTTCAGACATATTCACATTTGTGAGCTATGAACAAAGCAAAGAGATGCATGCCCCATTCTTTACCATTGTGAGGGATGCCTTCGGAAGTGGGACGGCCCCTGAAGGACACCCAGAAGTGAGCAAAGCTGGTTCTGACCCACAACACTCCCCACCCCGAGGAACCCCGAGAGACCCACTGAGAGATGCCCATGAACACCTTCACAGTCCGACCCGGTTCCTAAAACGCTGCGGCAAAGGGCTGCCAGCATCGACTCATCAAGCAGAAAATCGCTCCCCCATACCGCCATGTTTCTCTTTCTCTCATCCCTTTTATTTTTCCTCTGACAATATCAATGCCTTTCTGAGAGTAACTATTATTTCTGAATTCCTCAGCAAGCTGTCAAGTTGTCGCAGATTCTGCGTGTGCAGAGTCGATGGTTTTCCATTGTCCACAAATCAGGAGCAGATGTGAGTGCCCCGACAGCCGCAGACAGACTCCTGCTGCAGGAGGCGCTGGCGGGAAGAGGGAGCGGGGGCAGCCGGATGCCTGGCAGAGCCCCGTGTGGGCCTTCACTCTGGCCACTTCCAGTGGCCTCTGCAAAGCAGATTCCTGCCGCACACACGTGTGTGAATCCCTCAAGGCAGCCCCGGGATCCTCCCCGAATGCAGCCAGGGCCTTCCCCGTCTCCCTCCCCAGGTCCTCTTGGCAATCCCTGGGGGCAGAGCAGGCGTCAGTCAGGGGAGCGCCACATGGCAAGAATGCGGCTCCCCTTGTCAACCATGGAAAAGCAGCCCGCTGCCCACAAGGGAAAGGCGTGTGCAAAGAGGACGAGTGTGCGCACGCGTGTGTGTGGGGAGGCCTGCATGCTTGGGGACAGTGTGCTGGAGCTGCTCCAGGGTCTACTGCAAGGAAGCGACCCTGGTGGAGCTTTGCAGGTGCCACTCTGGCCCTCAGGACGGAAAGGGGCCCTGACACTTGAAGGCAACCCTGCTGTGGCAGTCCCGGTACAATGCCCTCTTCCAACACACACACACACTGAACAGTTTGAGGTTTTCTCCCAGTCCTTTTCCCCAGCTGCCCATTTGTTTCCCAAGAATTGTCCCCCCAGGACATTTCATCTCCTCCCTCCCTGACAGCACGGTGCCACATCTGCCTGGAGCATTCAGGGGGCGGGCTGCTGAAAACCACTCCACCCACAAGAGACCAGGGGGTGTCCTGTCTCCCTCTGCTGCTGGGTCCTCAGTGGAAAGGCTGCTCCCCCAGACCCTCGTGGCTACTGCTGCCTCTTCTGCCACCCACAGTCACCTGGGGGAGCCCTCTGGCTCCGCATGGCATCCTCCCATCACGGCTATCGCATATGGTGGTGATGGGGGCAGGCAGGTGCCAAAGGAGGCAAGTGGCCAGACTCCTCTTGGAAGGAGCAGCGAGCAAGGCCCTTCCTGCACAAGTGGCCAGGCGTGCATCCTTTCCACCAGCTCCAGTGACTGCTTCTCTGGTCCCCAGAGGTCCATACAGCTTGTGTGGAAGGTGGGCACCCTTCAGTTGCCAACACCATCATGGCCTTGGCCAAGGGAGTGCTTGGTTTGGCAGAGAGCTGTGTTAGCATCTTCTTGAGCACCACACAGATATATGATAAGGCCATCCTGGCCAGGAAGCAAACCCAGCTGAAATCTAGTTTGTGAACACTTGGGAATGCCGGTGTCATCTTTGCAGAAAGTACTCAAAGTCTGTAAGTCTGCGCATGTGGTATGCAAAGCCTGTGAGTCACGTGTGGCGAAGCAGATGCGGCTGGCACAACGGGCACACGGGTGGCATCCATGCTGGCCAGCCTTGCAGACTCATCTGCCTTTGCTTCCTGCAGGCTACCATGAGAACGCTTGGCAGGAGGCTGGCTCAGGGTGGGGAGAAAGTGGGCTGGAATTCCAGGATCTGAGCCAAGGGAACCCAGTAGATCCCCCACCCAAGCCAGATTCCCCACACATACCCAGTGTGGGGTCCTGGTGGGAGAATACATCCACTGGTAGCAATGTGTGTGTGTGCAAGGGGTTGTGGGGGTGGGGATATTCTAGCCAAGAACCAAAATGTGAACTGTACCTTCTCTATCTGGAGAAAGTCTCCTCTAAACTCCCCATCCCTTCCCTGCATGCACTTCAAAATACGAAAAAATATCTGTCTATACATATGCATTTTGGTGAGCATTTTAAATGTTCATATTAAAAGTACTTAATGTTGTGGAAATGCTGTTTTGTACACACTTCTCTCTAATGTGCATGTTTTTGTGTATGTTTATCTAGAGCACGAAATTTGCAGATTCTGGAATGCAATTCTGCCTGAGCACAGAGAAAGGATCCAGGGACATGAATTGACTTTTTCAGCAAGCATGGGAGCAGCACAAAAAGCCTTGATGGAGTGAATTTCTCAGCCATCCCTGACCCTACCCTGATGGGTTCAGTTAACCCCTGACCCACCTCATGGGAGGGATCGGAGATCACAAGTCTCCCCAACAAGTGTGCACGGACACGAAGCCTCATCAAACCTGTGTTGAGAGTGACACACATGAAAAGACCTGTTCTTAGCAAAGCCATTTATTTCAATGAGCCCCAGGCCCACTGGCTGAGTGAGGCAGAAACGGGGTCAGCAAAAGCTGCGCAGCGTCTGATGTTTCCGGGAGTCATGATGGCACCGCTTCCATTCCCCCAATCCTGCGATTCAGGGGACTGGCCTTCCGTCCCACTTGCACACGCATGCAAGGGAAGTCCTCCAGCTGCCAGAAGAGTCAAGAGGTGCAGTGCTTGGTGACTTTGGGAAGAATAGAGCTTTGCACCCTGTTAATTCAACAACAGCCGAGTGTGTAAATTGTCCTGCACTGAGCTCTGATTTGGGCCATCCTCCTCCTTTGTGGTATTCCAAAGATTTTCAGAACTAACAAGAAGGGATAAGTCATTGCAATGGGAAAATAGATCTGCGCAGTGGCAGTGCAGCATCAAGCATGACCTTGTTGTAGAAATGCATCTCACTGGGAAGCACCCTTCAAACGTGCCAGGCTGCCAGTTCAACCTCAGGGCAGACAACCTGGCCGCTGTGGGCTATCCGTGTTTCTGAGCAAGGCAGGCCAAACCCTTTGGCCACAGTTCACTTGTAAGGAAGGTGTTGAATAGCTGCAAGAGACAGGAGGCTCCGTTCTGCCGGAGGGCATGAACCGGAACAGCGTTTTGCATGGGTCGCCCTCTCTGGAGGAGGAAGACTCTGCTCTCAGCACGCGGAGGCTGATCCAGTGGCCTGGCACTCCAGTGAAATTGCCTCTTACCAAGTGTATATTCAGGGCCAGCACAAGGACCCCCTCAGACAAAGGATTTGCTTCACAGCAAACAACACACACACAGGCCCAGCCACTTGTTCACACACACAATCCTCAGCCTGCTGCTGCGATGCGCCACTACGCTTGATCAAGGCCAGACAGGCTTCACTCGAAAACCACATTTTGCAGTGGGTTTCCTAGAGACCGCCTGGGTTTGGGGGCCCTTGACTGCAAAGCTTACACTGCCTGGCACTCTGCTGAATTTACTGTGAACCTCCCCACCTGGGACAGACTGGGCATTGCGGCAAAATGCCCTTCTGTGCCAGGACGATCCTCTGCTCTTCAGGAAATGCCCTCTCTTTCTCCCAGGTACTGCTGCCCCAAGCAGCCCTGCCCATTCTCCATTCACTGCAGAAGCCTCTCAGAAGGCTTTAAAGGAGGACCCGTGGAGGGTCAGGGTCAGCCACACCAGACAGAAGCCACTGGGGCCTGCTTGGTGAAGAGGCAAACAAGCACTCTTAGTGCCCGCCCTATGGGCTTCCCACAGCACTCCGATGGGCATTTTTATGCACTGCAATAGAAGGAATTTGGTCTGATCCTGCAGGATCTTCCTACCATCGTCTCTCCTTTCCCCCCAGAGTTCCTTCCTAGAATACTTCTGCATGGAGTAGCCTCCCTCTCATCTTCCTGTGCCATCGTAGTCTTCTTCTCTGTGGGGCCTTTAGCTAAGTCCTGCTGTAATTGTCTATGATAAGTATGAAGCAGGCGACATCGGTGTGGAAAACGTACAAAACACACTGTGGACAGAAAGCATGTCTGATGCCCTCAAAGATGCACTTGAGGTCATGATCATCAGGTCACTACATCTCTTGGTAGTGAGTCACGCCCGTTCATTTCTTGTCCCTGGAAGAAGGTATTCCCTCACATCAGCACACACCTATTTTACCAGAGAACCTCCTGATCCACTAAAACACACAGAGCAGAAGATATGCCAGTCTCTCTGTTCCAGGCGTCATGCTGCAAGCTTGCATCATGACACCTCTGGAGCTTGGGTATCTTTACCTAGAATAACCCCACCCATACCGACGAGCATCGGTTTCTGCTGTGCTGGCGTTTTGCACGGCCCGGTCCCTGCACGCAATGCAGCTCCCCACCAGAAGCACTGGAGGCGCTTGTGCCGACATGCTGTGCATCCCACATGGTTTGCAGAAAGGAGCCAACTTGCCAGTTGCTAACAGAAAGCAGTAAAGGACAAGTCAGCGTTGATGCGCCTGGCCATAACCCCACGCACTGCAGATGGGGAGGAAGAAAGGAGGCCAAAGGTATCATCGGCAGAAAAAGTTGGAAGAGCCTGAAAGAGCAGATCTGTTGTGCAGCTGGTTGAACACGCCAAAACGCAAGACGTGACAGCACTGGCGGCGGCGGGGGGGGGCGGCAGCGGGGGTGGTTCTTCCGGCAGGCTGAGAGGCAGGAATCTTCCCCGGTGCGGTTTCCAATTGCTGTGCTGCAGGTTTTGGTATAAAGTGATTGTGGGATCTAATTCTGCCTTGGCAAGATTAGATCTTTGCAACCAAGTCGGTTTCACATTTTTCCACCCTGATTTGTCACTCCTGTGTTCTCATTCCCCATAAACAGAAAACAGGCCGGCTCAACCACCGCCAGTGTCCCGCAGCCCTGCTCCGTTTTCGGCTTTGTAATCACTTGCAGCCCAGGCCCAGCCAAAGCCGATTTCCAGTGCGCTTGCCTTGATTTAAAGCTTTGATTTGAAAGTTATTTTTTACAATAAAAGAGAGATGGGTCTTGCCAAAAAAAGCAGCTTCATAAAATGCTGAACATGACTTGCATTCTGTAATTGCAAACCTAAGAGACTTGGAATAATTGACATTTTGGACATATCGCCGGGTATCATATTTAATCTTGAAAAGCAGGTTCCAGGCAAGGGAGGAGACTGCCAAGTCAAACTCAGACTCCTTGCTGAGCACCTACCATAACTCATTTTTGAATCCATTCAGCACAGCCCTAAGCCTAAATGTTTACATTTTTGATTTACTAAGATAACATTACTGGGTCACCGAAACTGTTTGTCAGAGAACGTCTCAAACAGACAGCCTGAATTAGTGATGTACTAGCTCAGGTTTCATAAATGTGCAAGATGTGGTGGACATTTTTTCCAAGCCAAGGATACAAAGAATCGTGTTGTAGGTCTGTGCAACTTTGGAAGCAAGTGGGAGTCAAAGAAAACTTCCTAGCTGCATGAATCTTTGTAAATAGAATTTAAGAGCTGTGTGGTCACACACCTGCACCTTTGGCGGCCGGACTGCCGGTCCCACAGTCAGCCCCATCACGGCACTGCGATGAGGAGCACCACCCAAGCACAATCCCTTAAAGGTGGCAAACTGGCGCACGCGCACGTGTGTGTGTGTGTGTGTGTGCGCGCGCACTGCGCTTCCAGTACAAATAAGACATGGTGATACTGGGTACAAATTACACTTCAGAGATAATGTTCTGTTATGCCGGCCCCTCGAAGACGTGAGACTTCACAGCAAGGAGAGTTCCGTGAACACGAGGAACAAGTTAGGGGGAGCCAAAGGAAAATATAATAAATACGGGATGTTGGCATCCATCTTCGGCAGAGAGGCGTGGGGCTCCGAAGGCAGGCCCACCACCTCCCCAAGCCCCATCCCAGGCTGCAGCTCAGGGCCCCCCTCTGTTTAAAGGTGCTGCGCAACGGAGAGGGCTGAGCCCAGCTAGGGAGGCGAATGTTGCAAGCGCTCTGCCCCCGCCCGCTCCACAAACATTTTCTGCTTTAGATTAAAGTTCGAGCAGCAGAAAGCTTCCTGGCTGAGTCTCGGCCTCCCACTCCCTCACCGCGTTGCACGGCCCACGGCACTTCTGCCCCTCTCTGAAACTGGGAGCAATCCATGCTGGGGGGGAAGATGCCATGCGTGGCAGAGCCCTGGAAGCAGGAAGGGCACACACGGCTCCCTCCCCCTCTTAAGCAAGGCCCCCTCCTTGGCCCAGAGCGGCACTGGGAAGACTGGCTGCCTGGCCGGCCCTGCTGGCCCTCCAGCCACGTACCTGGCATGGGCTGAGTCCACCCCGCCATTCCCCAGGCTGCCCTCTGACTCCGGGATGCAGCACAGACTGAGCAGCCCCATGGGGAGTCCAGGCCGACTCTGGAAGCCCAGCCCCATGGGGCAGTGGCACTGGGGGCAGAGGCGATGGCTGCCAGCCCCACCACGGGGAAGCCTTAAGCAATGTTGCCCTCTGTGGGAAGAGCAGCTGGCAGGCCTCCTCTTCTGTGCGCAGGGGAAGTCCGGGAGGGCTGCATGTGGTCTCCTCCCAGATCACGTCAGTGGTGAAGTGCTTCGCCTGTGTGCCACACGTTCGCTGCTTTTCTTTGCCTGCATGATGATGAGGAGGTGGCAATGGCTCCTTTGCATCGTGTCCCGTGCCCTGTCCCCTCCAAAGATTGCAGACTGGAGGTCCGGAGGAACAATTAGTATTCCAGAATTATTTTGGCACTCACTTGTTCCCAGTTTTTACACAGAAACTTTGTATGGCTGGGTGGTCCATTGGCCATTTAATAGCACACTCCTGTTATATTCAGAGTCATGTGTTGGGTTGTTCCACTTCAGACTACATTTGTGGGGTTCCTGTGATGGAAGTGCTCTCCCCAGTTCCCTCCAGAAATTTGGAGAGAAAGAAAACTGGTGTGTCAAAGAGAAGAAATGTTCTACATACTGTCCCTGGCATGCTTGCTTTCTACCTGCAGGGACTATTGTGCTCAACAGAGCATTGGATTGTGCTCTGAGTTCCCAATGCAGTCTGAACTACACAGACACAGGTGGCTCAGCTTGGGGGCAGGTGCCAGACAACAAAAAGGTTGTGGGGCCGAGGTGCCACCTCCCTGTTCCACACCACCACCAAAGAAGCAAGAACAGTTCTGCCACCTGGCTCCCCTGCCCACCCCCGGGCTCCAGCCCTTCTTACCACAAGTTGGGATTAGATGCAAAAAGTGTCCAGAAATAAAACAGAAAGTTGGTTCTCCATC
Source organism: Varanus salvator macromaculatus (assembly GCA_023646645.1). Classification (NCBI taxonomy): domain Eukaryota; kingdom Metazoa; phylum Chordata; class Lepidosauria; order Squamata; family Varanidae; genus Varanus; species Varanus salvator. The sequence continues at coordinate 3,823,915 of JAIXND010000674.1, read as the reverse complement.
AGGCCTCTTTTAGTACTGCAGAAAGATTCCTTCTGCGAGAGGCAAGGAGGAAAGGAGTCCTGCTGGCCAAAGAAGAGACAGCAAGCTGGCCTTAAAGGCAAGGATTTTAAGGCTACGCTTCTGCCACCACGTTTTCAGAACAGTGCAAAGAAGATGAGGTGCAAGGGGGCCTGACTGGCGGGGCTGGTCGTGGCTGCTCTCAGAACACACTGAAGTCCCTCCCAGGATATTGCTATGAGAAAGCAGGTGCACTGCATTAAGAGGTCATTTCCTGCTCATGCAGCAGCTTTTTGGAAAATGGACTTACCATAAATCCCCCCCCATTAAATAGGCAGGTGGGGGGGGCTGTGTGTGTGTGATTAGAGACTGTTCCCTCCAGTCCTGCCATTGAGTCCTTCGCATCAAACCAAGCACTGCGAATGGGCCCCATTAAGAAGCTCTGCTCCATGCAAAAAAGGAGGGGGTGGCAGCCGCAGAAGGGGAAGTGAAGCATTCCCTCCCGTCTCCAAAAGCTCTGCAGAAAAGAACTCTCCAACTGCGCAGGTGTGATCTGCTAAGTGGGGAGTTCCTTCCAAGCACGCGCCACCCTGCCCTGTGCCATTAGGAATGGGGGGGTGTTCAGCTGGTGTGTCAATGGGGACTCACCAAATTCTCATGTATCCAAGCCTGAGCAAGGACCAGAACTCAGTTCAACCCAGGATCTGCAGACATCTTGAGCTTGTGATGCAGTTTGGAACATGTATGGGAACACATGCACATTTCAAAAACTCATGCAAAAGTGTGCATTTGCAAAATGCACACAAAAATGCTGTCTTTAAGAAGCAAGCAAAAGTCATAAAGCACCTGGATTCTTCCCCTGAATTAGGAAGGCTCTCGCATCCGTTTTTCCTGAAGCAATGTAAGCTGCAAAACAAAGAGCAGAGGGGGCAGCCTTCCCATCTGCCTCGGCGCCCGGCGCCTCCAGAAGCCCTCCTGCGACCCTCCTTCCAACCTGACAGGTGGTGGCAGCTGTGGAGTTTGCAACGATGCGCCTGGGGAGACACTGGACGGCTTGAAAGGGCTTCCTCTCTGGCTCTCCCTGGCAGGATCGCAGGTTCCCTCCTGTGCCATCCACGCTGGGGGCGCCCGCTGCAAGCCAGGCCTCATGCCTGGAGCAGCTCTGCTGACCAGTGGTGCAGACGAGCGGCAGCTTCCTGAAGGTTCAGCCGGGCTTGGCTCGCTTCCGAGCATCACCTGAGCCGGCTTGGAGGGCCTGCCAGCCTGTGTCAGACGGAGCTCTCCAGGGTCCTGCTGGCTTTGCTTGGACATCGCCTTCAGGGAAGCGGACTAGCTTGGCTGGCTCAGCCTTGGCTGAGTCCGTGTTGCTTCAGGTTGGCCTGCTGCACCCAGGACTCGCTTGGCTTTGCCTCGCTGCCCTAGTTGGAATCGAAACCCCTGGCTGGCAATCCCTCTGGCTCAGATCACTCCCTGGAGCAAAACCTGGGGCAGCTGGAGGTGCCTGGAGCACGAGTCCCTCCTTTCCGGGAAGAGGCTGCAGCGTGTGTCCTGGCCGTGCGCACAAAAGCCATTTGCTCTTCTCTGCAATCCAACTTCAGCTCTTGGATGTGATGAAGTGGCGGCTCGCTGAATGATAAAGCCGCTCTGACTGCGCAGAGTAGACATTAACAGCATTCTGGGCCCCACTAGGCTGCTGAGAGGGTCTCCTGTAAGCAGCCGATGCAAAGACATTAAATTATTTTTACAGGCCCATATTAGTGGAGGCTGCATTAAGGGAATTGGCCTGTTTTGTTATTTTAGACAGCCTTTCTCATGCCTCCCTGGAAAGAGTAATTGCCCGGGCCTGATTCTGGCTCATTCAGGTGCCGTGCATGGGATACACGAACAGGGCTGGGCCCAACCGTCCTGAGGGTATACAACAAAATTCTCGGCATTGCTCAATGAAAGGGCTGCTGGTATTTGAGGTCAGAGGCCAAGGCGGCTCCCAAGCCCAGCATTGCTCCCTAGCAATAAAATTAATTTGCAGCCAGCTCTTACATCTTTGCGGGGGACATGGATGGCTTCCACTGGGCCTTTTGTAGCAATGGCCTGCTTTGGCTTTGCACCGGAAGGCAGGCGCTAGGCAAGGGCGGTGGAGGATGATCTCACAGAAGGGCCAGTGCCTGCAGCAGCAAGAAGGTCAAGGCAGGCTTTCTTGGGCCAAGCACGTCTTGGCAAATCTCAGAAATGGCTGTTTCTTTCCCCACAGAGCAGGATGTTCGGCCTGGGAGAGTCCTCCATGTGGGGCACAAATAATGCAAAGAGCCTTTTGCAAACAGGGGATCCAAACAGGACCCAACTTTCATTATCTCATTGCAGTTGGATGTAGCACCAATATAAGGATCATGTTTAAGGATAACATTTCTGTGTAGATGATCCGCACTTCAGGGGTTGCTTGCATTTATCTGCTTCCAAGAACTAGAGCAGTGGTGGCACACCGCTGGCACGCGGGCCACAGTGGGCACACAGAGCCCTTTCGGTTGTCACACAAGCCAAGTTGCACCAGCATCGCCCCAGCAGCCACGCACCAGATAACAGTGCACATGGGGGCCACCGCATGCTGGGAAAGGAGTAGCGGCGCCAGGTGATGACATCATGAGCCGTGACTCATTAGCTGCAACTCACCCAAGCTTTTGCATGGCTGGTCAGTGGGCTGCCAAGGATGGATGGATGGATGGATGGATGGATAGATTTGCTTGGCCTGGCTGTGAGTTATTTTTTCTAAACTAAAACCTCCATTTTCAGGTTTTATTGTAGTGTTGGCATGTTGCAATAAATCAGTGGGTTTTGGTTTGCAGTTTGGGCACTGAGTTGCTAAAAGTTTAGCCATCACTGAACTAGAGTCTTTGTGTTCAATCGCTTGGAAACAGGATAGAATATCCTATTTGTAGCCTAATTATCCTTTATGCCCCTTGAAAATCCAGTTTGAGAAAGAGTTTTGGGTCACTCCAAACCTTCTGTGGAAATAAGGTTTGGGTCATTCCAAACCTTCTATTATTATTTTTTTAAATAGTGTATTGTGTTTTTATTTGTATTTTTCATTGCTGTTAGCCGCCCCGAGGCTTTTTTGCAAGGGTGCGGCATACAAATATGTAAAATAAATAAATAAAGCTAGATGCTCACTTGTCCTGCATTTGTGTTCTATGAGATCAGCAAAGCTGAACATCCAAGTACTTGGAAGCTTTTCTTTTCAGTGGAACTGGATTTCCTCCACCACTGTAAGCAGATGGTCCCTCCATCTTTACCTTCATTCTATCTATCTATCTATCTATCTATCTATCTATCTATCTATCTCATATACCACCTCATAGCCCACAGGGCTCTCTGGGCAGTTTAAAACTATTAAAATCATAACAAGTTTTTAAAAGCTCATAAAACAGTACCAACAATATACACCTAAAATACTATAAAACAGCAATATAACCATCAACAATCAAGGACATCATCTTGCTGCAGTTAACTCGTACACTAAATGCCCCTCCCCCACTGCCCTCCGCCTGGGAAATGGGGGCTCTTCCCCCTTCGTACTGCTAGAATCCCCTTCTCTTTGTGCTCTTCCAGGCAGGAATTGCAGGCTGCTGTGTGAAAACCACGCCCTCTGCCTGGAGCACCAGAATCCCAAACCAAACTTCATTCAGCAGAAGCAACAAAAAGCCCCCAGAAGCCCCTCGAGCATCTAATTGGCAACAGCATTTCAGGAGCTGCTGAGCTCCACCATGGGCTGCATAAGATTCCTGGGAAGGCTTGCAGGACAGGAGAGCCAGCACAGCCAATTAACATCAGTGTCTCGTTTCATGCCAGCCAATTAAGTTCTGCATAGCTGTCACCAACAATCAGGAGCCGGGGAGGGTGGAGACGCCCCGATGGAGGGAGGTGAAGACAAGCAGCTGATCGACTCCCAGAGTAACCTTGCAGACATAAAGGCTACTTAATTTGTGAAGAAGGGGGCGGGCTGAAGCAGGCGTGCCCCATGCATTAATCCAAAACGGGACCTGATTAATGCCTTTGCTAACTTTGGAGCCACTGCGCTGTCCTGACACACAGATTCTCCGTTGAACAGCAAAGAGCCTGGGGCCAGAAGCAAAGAACAGCTTAACAACGCTGAAAAGGCAACAGATGGGTGGCTCAGCACCCATGCCAGGCGGGCACCAAAATGGCTTCCATGTCAGTGCCTCCCCTGAAATCTTCTGCAGAAAATGTGCTGAAAGGAAGAGTGTGCTGTGGGCGCCCCCACCTTCCCTTCCCCGTTCACAGGCCTCCTCAGCAGCAGTGCTACATTTGCAGAAGGGCAGCAGGGCAAAGCCCTGTGCCGGGCCAGGTCCTTCTTCTCAGGACCGTTTCCCGTCGGGCATCCAGCCGTGCCTGCCCCATGCCACTGCTCTGCTCCCTGGCTGGCATGTGTTGACCAAGGCATTCCAACTGGGCCCCTGCGGACTTCAGGGAGGGAGAGAAGCAGCCAGCTGCTTCCAGTGGGCGCCCCGCTGGTCCCCATGGCACCCCGGCATGCTGCTCCCTCTCAGCGTGGTGCCTTCCAAGGGCACTGCTGCCAACATCGAGGCAGGACATACTGGATCGTGGGACCAGATGAAACATCGGAGTTGCATGAGTCTGCCAGGAGATGACTTCTTCATCAAACAGCAGCTTCCACTTGGGGCCCTGCGATCCAGCGACGGCCTGCAGAGCAAGGCCAGCTCCTCCACATCTCAGGCATATTAATAGAAACGCCATCCATGAGAGGGTAGCGAGCAAGCCCTGTGAAGGAAGCCTTGCCAAGCCTCATCAGGAACTGCACCTGGTGGAGCTCCGTGGTGCCAGCTCCAAAGCAATCCATCCTCCCTGGAGCCTGCAATTAGGGGAGGGGGCTGTGGCGTGCAGGCACAGACCTGCGTGATGGATGGCGTTAAACACTCTTCACAAGATAAAGGGGGGAATTAGCCCAAACCATCACAGTAACTCACTTCCTCCCTTGCTGCGAGGGCCATTTCTCATACTTTAGTGCAAACATCTGGGATATGCAAAATTGCACCTGGCATGTCTTTACCTGGATTATCCTTCATGATGATGCTAACAACGGTGAGCCAGAGGGCTCAGCAGCCCCGCAGCCTTGCTGTCCCAGGCACTGCCTGCGGCACCGAAAGGCAGCCTCTGTCACCGCAGCAAAGGGCTCTGATCTCGGCCGAGGCCGTTGTTGCCATCAGGGTCACAAGTGCCATTAGCCCTGGAACAAGGCAGGCGTCCTGTCTCCTTCTCTTCCGCGTGCCCACATCTGGCCTTGCCACTACACGCACACTTTCGCTTTCTCTCCTCGAGGGCCTGAAGGATCGCTTCCCCCTGTCCTGGCCCCAGTGGCCACAGAGCCACCCCTGCCTGTGTTTCCATGGGGCATGTCAGGAGTGCCATGAGTGAGTCTACCCCAGTACACACTAGATATTTCAGCAGGAAGCTGGGTCAGGGCCACCCTGGGATTGGGGCCGCCTGGCCGTTCTTTCTTCGGTGCGCCCATGGCCAGCTTTGCACAAGCAAGCTGTCTAGCCCTGAAGTCCAGAGGTGGCACAGAGGTCCCCCTTCTTTCGCGAACGTCTGCCTCACTTGTCCGGTTTCTTCCGCAAGCCAGCCAGCACTCAGTCTTGCAGTGCAGCAAGGAGATTTGTCCACACAGAAGGATCCTTCTGCTGCTTTCGTACCGCTGCCTGAGCTGGGGGGATGCCAGGGCGGGGGATGCGGGGAGGCGTCCTGCCGGCTTTTTCAATAATGTTCATTTTTTGCACGTGTCCTGGATACACTGTTTTCAACACGGATTGATCTGGGCATAACAAGCCCTGTAAAATGAGTTGCTGTGATTTATTTAACTGCTGTCTGTTTCATCATGGATAGTCTATTAAAGAGCTCTGCACTGTTTCTATCTCCATGCATGGGACATAGTATATTATGAGTGATTTATTAAAGTGCTTTAACTTGTCAACAGCCACTCCAAAAGTGTTCCTCCCCCATGCTCCCCTCTTCCAGGGCTGCAAATTTCGTTTTAAATGACTGGACAAATAGCTTTCCTGCACTTCCATTGGACTGTCGCTCACACGAGGCACAATCAGCCCTGGATCAAGTCTGATGAAAAGCCTGGATCCCGCTTCTCAACTGTCGCTCACTCACTTGCTTGCGACATGTTAATTCACCCTGATTAATCCCGGGTTCATACCAGCCTGGAGAGCAATCAAAGGTATGAGCCCCATCCCCTGCTGACACCCATTTGCCCTGCTCTCCAGGCCCCGAGGCTCCGTGCAAGTCCCTGCTGCCCCTGCCTGGCAGCCTTGCCTGCCCCTTGGTGCCCAGCGCCAGGTCTTCTGCCCTGCCCTGCCCTGCCCTCCCCGCAGACCTCAGCCTCCACCAGCGGGGCTCCTCCTTCGCAGCTGCTCAGCACCAGGGGCCTGGGGCACTGCTCTGCTGTGGAGACCCCAGGGCAGGGGATGCTCTCCAGGAGCTGCTTGCGTCCTTTGGGGATGTGAGGGCCAGCAGCCTCTGCACCCTTCTCCTGCCTGCACAAACGAGCCTGGAGCTGAACGCCATGCACCTAGGAGGCGGCTCTCAGCCCTGGCTGCAGAGCTGCTCCAGGGAGACACTTCGCAAGAAGCCACATTTAATTTGTAATCTGATTAAGCCATTAGCGGAGAATGGAGCAGTAACTAACGCAAACTGTTGATCATTTCTACCAGCAGCAAATCCCCACAATTAATCCTAAAATTAACCCTGATTATATGAGGGACAGTGATCAATGGACACTAATGGAGCAAGCCCTCCCACTCTACTTCTTCCACATCCTGGAATGATCAGTTCTAAAAGTGTGGAGCATGCGGACACGCCCAAGAAGATGCTGGAGGTGGGCACGTTGCGTGCATCCCTGGCGATGCTGCAGGAGACCTTGGCTCTTCAGTCAAATGGGCTTTCTGGGAAGGGAGGGGCAAGGGAGTGAGGTGGGGACAGACACCTGCAGGGAGCAGGATCTGGGGAGCAGGAGGAACAGATAGCCGAGACCCTGGCCAGGCAATGCTATTCCAACATGGTTCCTTATTTCAAGGAAATTCAGCAAGCCAGTATGGAAACAACCTTTCATGGATTTTAGAGAGAAGATTTTTTAAAACCGGTGTTCTGCCCTCTGATTCTCATAAGACCTAATACATTCTTTTGCCAAGGTAACTTTCCTGCAGTCCCTCGTCCTGTATCTGGGCTCTTTTCTATTTCGCCCTCTCCGCTGGATCACATATGTGCTGGTGTTGGTTCTTTGGCAAGGTGTCTCTGTGGATCCCCCTTTACCTGTGAGGTCTCCATCTGCTGTTCTGCTCTGTGGTAATTCCCATTCTTTTCTCCTCAGTCTTTCCCTTTCTACGCTCTCATGTCTCCTTGAGAAATATTGTCAGAAAAAGAACAGGCTGTGTGAAGCCATGCAAGTATCAATCAGAGTCAGGGGTCCCTGGGGGGGAAGGTTTTGTTTCCCCGTCAGAGCAGCAGTCGATAAACCCAGCACAAGCGGCATCTCCTGCCAAAGCTGCCCCGGCCTATGGACAGGACTGACTCTCTCCCTCCATGGCCGGCGTCCAGGAGATGGGAGAGGAGAGGGACACCAGGCTGCTGGCCAGTCACGAAGGGCAGCTTCCACTGGGGCTGAGGCATCAGCTAGGGCTGGCTTGTGTCTCGGCTGAGCCAGCCAAGCGCCGGCTCCCTCGACCAGCGCTGGCCTCGGAGTGGCTGAGCTGGACCGGCATCCGTCCAGCTCCACGGTGCCCCTGGATGCACCAGCAGCATCTCGCAGCAGGCGCCAGCCCTAGGAGCCTGTGGGCCGACAGCACGCCTGGCAAGCAAAGCCGCTCCAGGGAGGGAGGCGTTCTTTCTCGACACCCGGCACGTGGAGTGCCTGCTCCCCACGTGCAGGGACAGATGAGCCTGTCCGTTTCAGTGCCTTCATTGTTCTCGGTCTCCGCACCCTCAACCCATTTCCAGATGAGTTGGGAAGTTCTTCTAAAAAGCCTGCATGGATATTGAGAGCTATATGTGTGCACATTTGTCCTGATATATGCTCCTTTGTAGATGCTGTGTGCTTACTTTGGAAGGACATTTTCCTCACACAATTCTTTTTTTATGTGTTTCCCCTTCACCCTTCCACTAACATATGTCTTTCTATGTGAACGTTCCCCAGCTGGAAGCATTTTCATCAGCATTCTGTTTTTAAAGATTCGTGTAGCAAAATTGCAAGCGCTGCGAATTCTGAAGGGAAATGCCATCCTGGGACACCTGTTGATTTGGGAGGTGCGAATTTGGCGTGTTCTGCTCAGAACACCAATGGCGCTTGCTTCTCACATCCTGCCTGCCCCCGCCAGTGGGGCTGGTTTGCGCCCGCCTCTCCTGGTGCTCAGCCGCCAGGCAAAGGCAGCACTTTTACACCTGCTCTCAATTCTATCTGCTCTGTGACAGACGCTCTTTGTTCCACTGGTTCTCCACGTCTTCTTGCAGCATCACCTTTTCTGTAGCATTTCTCCCTGTTATAGTGTTCTCACAGTGATTGGATTGTTGCTCTTACTTATGCATACACACACATGTGTGCATGCCAGCCCGCCGTTCTGAAGATGGGAGGCAGCGCATGAGTCCCACAAGGGAGCAAATGCATTTGCAGAGGTGCCTTCATGCATCTGGAAACTGCTTGTTCCTCAGGCCGGAAATCCCCTCCCTCACACAGCCCCCGGGCTGTGGCAGGGGTTCCACTCGCCCCCTTCCCTGCACTCCTGTGACTCCTCCAAGCAACTCCAGCCCGCTGGTCGTTTTATGGGGTCACCATAAACCCTTGTGCCATGGCTCCCTGCTTGCGCCACCGTCAACCGGGAGCTGGGGCACCTTTTGCAAGGGCCCAAGTAGGGCCCCCGACCCATGTTTCCCAGCCCCAGTTCAACCACTGCACCAGCATGGCTGCCGACCAAGGATCCGGGGGCCTGGACATGGGCCGCCAGATCACCTGGCCAAAGGCCAAGTCCCCAAGTCGCAGGAGATGCAGCAGGATCCCTGGCTTCCCCCTGCTGCCCAAGACAAGGTGCAAATGCTCAAGGCCAGCATGTGATGAAACACGGAGGGAGAAGTGGCGCACAGTCAGCCAAACTGGGCAATGCCCCCAGCCGGCCCCCTCTCCTTGGACTGAATCAGCTATGCGGAAGCTCCTCTTTTTGCCCGGACTGGCAGCATCAGTCCGTCCTTGGCCGTTCTTTGCAGGAGGGACCTGCCAGGGACACGAAGGAGGTTCTCGGCATGTGGGGCTGGGGAGGAGGGAGGCCCGCCGTGCCCACAGGAGGTTTTTGTCCGCCCACAGCTGCTGAGCGCAGGTCTGCCCCCCGTGACAGCTGCCACCTTGTTCCTGGCAGAGCTCCAACGCCTTTGACAACTACGTGACAAACAGCAATTCAGCAGATGATGCTTTTTCCAGCATGCTAAAAAGTTGGCAACACTAACTTATCAGTGTCTGACAGTTGAAAGAAGGGGAGTCGGCACATGACAGAGAGCAGCCCTGCTGAGCAAGCAGGTGTGAGGACTGAAGCTGCGGCCGCTTCACCCATCCTGGCAGCACGTTTGAAGTGTGCCCGTCAGCAAAGGGACCGTCACACCGGATGCGCCTTTGCGCTTGCGACAGCATCAGCCTGCGCCACCCGATGCTCTTGGCACATGCACCCCCACCACACGGCCCCTGCCCTGTTGGCTGCTCGGGGGGGTGGGGGGGTTCTACCTGGCTGCATGCATGGAGGACAGGAGGGGGGTTCGGGGCTCCCAGGCATGTGCCTTTCCGCCTGGAATCTCGCCAGTCCATGTTTTGTGGAGGCATCTGGCAGCAAAAGGAAATGGAAAGTTGCCCCGGGAGAGTGGGGTCCCCCAGAAAGACCCACCCACCTCACCTGCTTTATTTCAGCCCGGAGCTGAAGTGGTCCGTCAGAGCACCAGGGGTGCTCCCTCCGCTTCCCGTTTGTCTGTGCTTCCAAAGTGCGTGCTCCCAGCGAGTCTCCTGGGTTGCCGGAGGTGCTGCTGCCTTCCCAAACCCTGTGGGGATGCTCTGGAGGGTGTGCCAAAGACACGGAGTGGGGGGGGCAATACAGGAATGTGTGGAGCCTGTAATGCTCGCATTCGACAGGTGTAAAGTACATGCATCTTCAGAGTGCTCCTGTTACCTTGCCTGGCAACAGGCGCCCGGCCACTCTCTGCTGGCATTTGCTCCCATCACTCCAGGCTGTCCCAGGGAGCACTCACAGGAGGATCCCATCTCTTCCGGGAGTGTGGACAGATCGTGTTGGCACACGTGCTCTGGTGGTGCCTGGAATGGGAATGCTGATGCGGCCTGGCAGTTGCACATTATGGCCTTCCATTTTGAAAACGGTGCGTCGAGCAGGTCCACTAGCACTGCTTGCTGCCGTGGCATGGCTGTTGGGTTGCAAATGCGCAATGGAGAGCATTTGGGTCGCCTGGTTCACAGCTCCCTCATGACAGAGCATGCCATGCCCCCCTCTGTCAGATGCCGGCCAAGCCTGTCTGTAGAACGGACTGTGTCTTGCTGGGTGCACCACCAGGATATGCAGACTTCTCGTTTTTCAGCCATCTGGTTAAGTGTTTCAAGCTCATACATGCCTGACCAGCAATGCCGCTCCGACAGCAAAGTGAAGGCAGTCAAGCCAGGACTGCCAAGCGGGGAGCTCCAGTAAGACTCACGACAAAATGCGTTGCTCCTAGTGAGAGGATGCTAAGGGAAGGCCCAGGGAGGAATCCTCAGCTGTGCTGCCCTGGACTGGATCCTGGCCAAGTCCCTTTGCAGAGCAGGGCGGCTCAGGGGGACAGGGCCTGGCCGTGGCAGGTCACTTCCCTCACCAGGACGCATTTAGTGTAATTACACAAGATGCATTTATTGTAATTACACCAGATTCCGTTTTGCAAATGGGATGTCGTTTGACAGAGTGCAATTTTCCATTCAACGTGAATAGTTTGTTTATACATGCAACATGCTATTATTTTGTCTATCGCTTGCCTATTTCAAATAGTTTGTATGAGTTTCACTACAATCAGAATAATTTCACTGGGAGTACCGGATTAGTAGAAATAGATTCTGCATGGGCACCGCTGGAGCTGCTGACTTGGGCCCCTGGTTAAAAAGCCCAGAGGCGCTCCCTGAGTTTGGCCCAGAGAAGCCCCAGGAAGCCCTCCAGATGCCTGAAGCTGCAGTGCTGCAGGGCCATTCCAGTCTCTGGGCTCTACATGAACCAGACAGTGCACAGAAGACCCAGCCCACATGCTCAGGATGCCGTGCTCATGCTCTGCCTCGCACGGAGCAGGGCTTGGCGAGATGAGCTCAGCCTCCCGTCCAGTGATACGGCTCTATGATTCCAGTCATGGAGGTTGCATCTCAGGCAATTAATTTCTGGCTCAGTGTTCAAAGCCTTTGCTCTCTCTTATCTTCCATTCAGACGACCCTGAAATTTGTCTGAAGTGGTGCACAGTCCTGGTAGCTTGCTCATTTCCCTCTGGTGGGAGACACCACACCAACACGCTGGCTTGCTTCTCAGGGCAGTCCCCAAAGCCCAGGAGGATATTCAAATAGCATCTCAATCAGACATCTCCTTGATGGACGGACGGACAGACGGACGGACGGGACTTTCCAGCCACTTACCAGAACTCAGTTCCATTCTTCCTCTTTCCCCATTTGAACGTTCAGCAGTAGCAGATAAATAAACTAACATCAATCACCCGCATACGGCGGTATGATCACCTTACGGGACTAATTTCCTCTCAAAATACACAAGCCTCATTTCCTTGCATCTCCCCTTAAATGTTAATGTCTGCATTTTACATAAACACCGTTTGTACTTGAGAGGAAGGGGGAAGAGCCGGGTGGCTGTGGGTGCCCTGGGAATTCCAGCCAGCTGGCCTGCATTCCCAGCCGCTCCGTGGGGTTGGCCCCGATGCTAATGGGTCTGCCTGGAGTATCAGTAACGCTGCCGCAGAGGTGCAGCCTGCTGCTGGTTCTGATTACGAAGGTCCACCTGAAGTAAAATTCAAAGCAAATGCAAGCGAAACATCTGAGGAATTTTGGAGGGCGTCCAGGAGATTTTCAGGGAATAGCACTTAAGGCACAAGGGGTTCCACACACCCCTTGGCTGCCGCCTCCACACCTTTCCAAACGCAAATTTCAAAGTGGATTTGGTGACTTTCGTCAGGTGAGAAAAACTGCCCAAGCTCAGTTACCTTGGCTGGACTTGTTATCCTCCTTAAACACTCAGAGGAACTGTGCCACAATGTGTAGGATGCAGTTTTACAGTTTTTGGTCAGGTACCTTCTCAGCCCCCCATGCATCCTCCTGACAGACACACCATAACTTGCAAGACGCTGCACGGCAGGGATGGGTAGATGTTGGCCAGCGAGATCGGCTCTGTCTTTGCCATGACCTTCAGATCCACCCACCAGAACCGGACATAAAAGGGTAGCCTGAGGGCAGATTCAAACCACAAACGGTGGCTTGGTGAGAGCCCATCCCAAAAGTGGCTCATGATGATTTATGCACTTGGGCAAATATTAAAATAATTACTAGAAGAAGCAAGCCAATTAGTTTCCCATCCAAATATAATCCTCTTTCATAAATCATCTCTAAATAAACTACATTCAACTTAAATTAATATGTTCCCCAAATGTCCCACCTAGTAATCAGCTCTCCCACAGAAGCGTTTCTCATCCAGAGCCTGCCCACACCTCACTCTGCCCCCTTCCTTTTCCCTGAGCTCCAAAGGGGGTGTGTGCACCCACGGTGTGTGTGGGGTCCCCAGCGCTCTACCACTCACCGGCGCCAAGAAGCACAGCAAGGCCACCCGCTGGCGCAGTCTGCACCAATGCTGAGAAGGGAAGGAGACCCGGCGGCCACGAGAGGAACAACCGCCCACGCAGCACCGCCGGAATTCATGCACACTTGTGCCCTCACACACTCGTGATCAGTGCAAACTGATGTGGACAAAAAGGAAACACTTTTATGAAGATCATGGCAGTGTGGGGAGCAGTGTAGCCCAGCTGATCCTGAAAATGGCAGGGGAGGAAGCCAGCATTAGATGGGCATTGAAGCTGGTCCCAGTGGGGGGAGGTCAGCCTCATGCTCATCTGGGGGACTCGAGGCAAGCAAGATGATGAGGCCGACAGAGGACCACCTGGCCACGACTGGCCCTGCCAGCATCCAGGGAGGTGCGGTCCCAGTCCTTTGCATCCTTCCAGCCGAGCACATGTGCTACGTGGCAGAGCCAGCCCAGTTACCAGATGACCCCTTGGAAAGAGGAGAGGAGAGGAGAGGAGAGGAGAGGAGAGGAGAGGAGAGGAG
>JAIXND010000674.1:3789927-3810503 GCA_023646645.1 Varanus salvator macromaculatus | reverse complement strand
GAGGAGAGGAGAGGAGAGGAGAGGAGAGGAGAGGAGAGGAGAGGAGAAAGAGCAACATGACTGCACATTTTCTAGGAAGTAAAACCAGGAGTCAATCAATGGCTGTGAGTTACACTCAGGAGGTACACACACACATTAAAACCAGCAGTGATGCAGAGCAGATGTCCTCGAAGAAGTCTGCAGCCCCTCTTGCTGCCCCATGCACCTCTCTGCAGTCTCTGCTCTCGCCCGGTCTCACCCCATCATTTAAGGAAACGCCATTTTGCTGATGGGGCGGGATGGGAGAGCCTGGCCGACTTTGTGCGTGGGGCTTGCAACGGGTGCGTCCCGCTGCGACAGCACCCTGGGGGAATGGGTGCCCGCCGGTGCCCCAGCCAGGCCCACCTCCACAGACATCCAGGAGACCCCCAAGAACGCCGTTGCCTTCTGTGGCTTTTCAGGCACAGCCGCTACCGGGCTGCTGATGGTTCTGGCTGTGCTTCTCTATTTGAGTTCCTTATTTCACTGGGCTGGTTGTTTGCAAATGTATAGCAGTTGCTCATTCTGAATTTAATTTTTAATTGTTTGTTTCATTGTTATACAGCCCAATAGCCAGATGGCTCTCTGGGCAGTTGACAAAGTTAAAAAGACATAAAAAACAAGGCAACAGAAAAAAACCCTATCACCATAAAACAATAAAACAGTCAGTTGACATAATGACAAAAATGACAGGATACAATTGTAGTTGTTCTGTTTGAAGATATTATTTACATTTTACACTTTTCCTTGGAAGCCACCCGGAGGAAGTCTCTACTGGATCACATGATTCCACCCAGATCCCCAGCCGGTGCTTTGGAGCACGGCTCACTCCTGGCTGGATGCCCTGCATGGTCCAGAACCAGAAACCTGAGGCCTGTGCCCTCTATTGACTATTATCGGAAATCCATATTGGGCTATAACTTCTTTTCTTCTGTTTGTCAGAGGTAGATTGAACTTGCAGGCAACACAAAGCCCTGGCAAGGGGAAGATGTCAGTCACATTTTAAGAAAAAGCTGGGACTTTTGTGCCATGCAATTTTATATATTAATGTAAGAGAACAGCCCAAACTCTTCTTTTATTGACAGAGCCAGACAGCATTTGCAGGAACCGTTGCCCCTTCTGAGGAGATCGGGATTCCAAGGTTCAGAAGAAGAGGGGCAATGAGGAGCAGGGAAGCCTCCTTTTGGAGGAGGTGCACAAAAGGACCTGCGGGGAAGGCACGTGTGTGCGTGTGCGAGGGAGAGGGAGAAGGAGGCATCATTGGACTCCACCATATAGAAGCAAATCCAGCCCTGCAGCTGCCCTTCCTGGAGCAGGAGATGGAGGCCCCGGCTGTGGGCTGTGCAGCCAGGCCAATGCTAAACACATGCCCCTTTTGAAAGATTATATGGAGCGCGTTTTTCATGGCTTCAGACAGCTGTGCTCTGGCAGGATCGTCTGTCTTTTAATGGTGCCCTGCAGAGTTCTAAAGTTGCCATGACTCAGGCGAAGGCGAAAACGCACAAAGGAGAAAGGGCCGGAGGGGAGCAGCCTGAGCCGCGTGGAAATGAAGACATGCGGCACCAGCCAGCCGGCCGGCCGTGCGC
Organism: Varanus salvator macromaculatus; assembly: GCA_023646645.1. Taxonomy (NCBI): domain Eukaryota; kingdom Metazoa; phylum Chordata; class Lepidosauria; order Squamata; family Varanidae; genus Varanus; species Varanus salvator. Next base: position 3,808,899 of record JAIXND010000674.1, on the reverse strand, counting down.
AGGAAGCTTTGCAGAAGCCACGCCCTGCGTGACTTCGGCCCGCTGAGGGCCAGGCTGCCCCAGATCAGAGCGGTGTGCTTTGGACTGGAAGCAAAAGGCACTTGTGGGAGAGCCATGTGCCCCCCACCACCCAGCGGATACCAGGAGGGAAGGAGGGCCCTTCCCCAAAGTGGCACCCTCTCCTCCCACCAGGAGCTATAACCCGAGCGGAGGAGGACGATTCGGGATGGAGATCTAATGACTTCCAACTCCAGGATGGCAGACGCAGCAGTCCAAACTCTGGCAAATGGTAGGAAGGGCTACTGTGCCGGCATGGCACATCTGTCCCTTGGAAGCCCAGGCCCCCCGCCCTGCTTCTCATCAAGAGTGCTCTGCTCCTGCTCGGCTGGAGTGCTTTTGCGGCTCGGTGTCTGACCCCAGAGCCTGGCCATGCCGTGCCTGGGGCCCCAGCCCAGCCCCCTCCCCGCCCCCCAGGCCAGACAGGCTGGTTTGCGACTCAGCAGCCTTCGCAGGTGCCCTGAGTGGCCCCGGGTCGAGCAGACCTCACGCCGGGTCATCAGTGGCTGCCCGGGCAAAGGCGAGGGCTCGGCACTCGGGGCTTTGTCAGTGGCTGTGATGTCACGAATAACTGTGGGCACAGCACAATCTTTTAATAAATGCATTCCAAGTAAGTAATTAAAGGTTAACAGTGGAACCTGATCTTTGCTGTCTGGGGAAACTGCTGGAATCTGTGGAGCAGAATGAAAGTGAGCAGGGCTTGATCTCGCTCAGCATGCCTCTCTTTCGCCACTGCACGGATCGGCCTGTCGCATCCGGCTCGCAGGACAGCCCCGCGCACAGGCGGAAAACTATTCGCGGCATATTTCTTTCCTCCAACGCAGTCCAGATAGTCTTCCTGCTCTCCGTTTTATGCTCACAGCAGCCCTCCAAGAGGGGAAAGCTGAAAGTCAGCAGCTGAGCCAGCCATCAGGTGGAAAATAGGATCCGGCACTCGGAGAGGTGTGAGGGAATTCCCCCCTGGAGCTGCCCCTGACTGGCTCGCCGGGCCTTCCAGGGCTTCTGCTCCTTCGCATCCCCTTGCCTTCCTCTTCATGGATAGAAAGCCGCTGTGGCGCTCACATGTATGGGCTGCGTGGAGGAATGCTTTGTGCAGTGCTTTCCCGAAGCACGCAGCTCACTCACAGCCTCGCGCAACGCCCCGTGAGAAGACCCTTGGTGCAGTCTGGCCAACGGTTGTGCATGCAGGCTGTGGGGCGGGAGAGGCTTGAGGCAGCAGGAGGGGTGGCGAGCTCCCCATGGAAAGCGTCCCGTCCAAGGGTCAGCAGTGAAACAGAGCAGTGGCCTTCCCGAAGCCATGGGGCCGCTCCAGACAGGAGGCCGAGTAGTTTGGGCCACCAAAGCCCGGGAACAGCGGTGCACGAGGAGCATTTGGGACACCTCTGGGCTTTGCCCTGGGTCCCCACTGTCTCTCCGGGATGAGTATTTAGTCAGCAACCCTGTGGTTCTGGGGATGGTTGCAATCCTGCCGGGAAATGCCAAAATGGCACCTTGATGGGCAGAGCAAGCCCACTTGCGCCCTGGACGCTGAGCACTGCCCGCGGCCATGCACCCACAGGCAGGCAGGCAGGGAGGGAGGGAAGGGTCTCCTGGGAGCCGCCTTGGAGTTTCCCCAGCCTCAGAGTCCAGGCAGGGCCAGAAGCACTGCCTTTGCACCCGCTGCTGCCAGGCCCCAGCTCAGCCAGGCCACGCGGGGTACCCATGCAGTGCCCTCTGGCCCCGGCCAGTCAGGGGTCTTGTGCAGCTGGACTGCGCTGGGCAGCTGGAGTAGCTGGGTGGCGGGGGGAAGGGCCGCTCACCAGCTGCCAGCAAAACGGATCCATCACCTCGGCCTGGCAGGCACCTCTTTCGGCAAGGAATCAAAGGGCTCCTTTGGTGAGAAGGGATGGAATGACAGGTAGAAAGGCCAGAGGATAAATCCTGCAGCCTACTGGGACTGTTAAATATTAGGAGAGATTAGTGTCTGACAGGGGAGAGGAGGGCAGGAGCCCTGCTAAGCAGCTGGAGAAATGCGGAGAATTCCTGCCTTTGCTCAGGACCACGCTGGGGGACGGGCAGAGCAGGCGGGCTGGACCAGGAGGCCGTGCGAGTCGGAGGAGAAGCTTCCCGCCGCCTCCTCGGAGCAGCTGCTCCCAGGGGCCTGGGGCAAGTCCCTGTGTGCTGCCAGATCACAGCTCCCTGTGAAGGCATGGAGGGCTGCAGGCTCTGCCCCTTGCGTACAATGGGGCTCCGCACCCCTCTTCCCACGAAGCTCCAACGCCTTGGATCCACCAAAAGTGAGCCTGCGGAGTGGGCTACATTTTAGCCTGTTGCCCAGTGAAGGAAGGTGGCTGCTCAGGCAGCTGGGCAAGTCTGGCCCAAGAGCAGACCTAACAAAGAGGGAGAGTAGTAGTTCTCGCGGAGCCGCAGGCCTTGACGGTGAGATGCTATCAGAGCTGTGGCACACAAACACACACAACAACAAGTGAGGCAAAATCAGTCCAGCGACCCGTGCCATGAAACCAAACGCCACAAAATGATTTGACTGTATGACTCATTCCTGTAATTAAGAAAACCTGCCATTTTTTATATCATTAGGCACAGTGGGAATGAGCCTAATCAAACAGGCCTTTCCTCACGAGACGAGGGACTCCCCTCTGCAGCGGCTTGCTCACTTTCACTGCGTTGCTGGATCCAGCTGGGTCGGGAGGCAAAGCCAAATGCTCCCCCTCCGCAGCAGCCGGCGCAAGCAGATCAGAAGTGGCAGCATATGGAATTTCAGGCAAGCGGCTCCCACTTGCACAAAAGCCCAGACTGCTTGTGTTCCTGCGCCAAAAAAGTCCGAAAATGGCTGGCCTGGTCAGGGGCTCCATCTTGGATCCATTAATAAGACAGTTCTGTCAAGTTAAATAAGCATTGCTGGACACGCAGAGCAGGATGAGGAGGGCAGAACTGATATTCTGCGGCTGCTGCTTAGCCCTTGATGCACAGTCAGAGAGGATGCGCGGCAACGGATGGAGCCTGTCTCTGAGCACTCTGGGAGCAGCCCAGCTGACTGTTGCAGAAGTCACGACAACCCGTACAAAGCCCGAAGCCTCCGGCTGGGACAAGGCCAGCCTAGACGGCATTCCTCCAAAAGCTCCATCATCGTCCACTAGGCGGGCCCATGAGAGCCTCTTCACAGGCGCATGTTCTACACGCGATGGCGCAGCTCCAGCTGATCGCCTGGGGACATGCCATCCAAGGCCCAATAGAAGGAGCAGAGCCTGGCCCGGACCCCAGCAAGCCGAGCCACCAAGTGCCTTCCGCAGCACGTCACCAAGGCCTTCACAGAAAAGCTGGGCGTGTGCGGCGCGCGTTGGAGGACGTGGCATCCCTCCATCCTCAGTGGCCGCGCTCCCACAGGGCATGCCACTGAGCAGGGGAGGTGCTCGCCCTGGCGCTGCGTCCCCATCACGCATGCCACAGTTCCGACCCCCGAGCGAGCGGGGCAGGGGCCACAGAGTAGAGCTTTTAGCCCTTTCTCCTGCTGCTGCTCTACTCTAAAATACACCCGCATCTGCGTGCCTGCCACTGATGCTACCGAGCAGGGGTCTTCTTAAGTGGACAGATCACTCCCCAGCCACAGACCTCGCAGGCACAAGAGATTTTCCGTGGGTCCTGTTTCTTCCGCATGATCAGGGAAGACCTGTGCCAAGAAACGCAGTAGGTGATGCCTTCTTGTTCACATCAAAGAGGAGCAAGTGCTGCTTTCCCTCTGCTGGGGCACCTCCCCAAGAGCAGAAGGGAAGCGCCTGCCTCCCCCGCCTTGCTCTGCCCCCAGGACCCTCACGGCATGGCCGCTCAAGGCAGCCTGGAGCCTGCGTCCAGGAGGCAGTGGGAGCAGCCGTGGTCATTCTGCAGAAGAACAGAATTGCTGGACTCCCAGGCTCCCCGTTAGAGCCATGTCACCCGTGCAAGCTCACGAACACATGCGGAGCACAGCCATGGCCCACACTGCAGGACGAGTGTGCCTGCACCTGCCCCACACAGCGTCGCATCACCCGGAGTGCAGGGGGCCGAGCCCATGGCCCCCCCCCAGTCCCTCGTCACCCTGCCCATCCCAGAGCGAGTCTTTCTCTCCCTCTCTTCTCCTCTTTGTGCAGAAGAACACCAAGGGGTTAACTGCCAGCAGCTGCACCCCAGATGCTTGCTCTGGGACTTGCGCTTGTGCAGCCACAAGCCTGCAGTGGGGCAGGAAGGGGGTGCTCCTCTGTTCCGCACCCAAGGGCCAGCCTGCGGTGGCAGGCAGGGCGGAGGGGAGAGCGAAGGGGCACGCCAGCCCCAGGGCAGCGGCATTTCTGCGGAGCTCCCAGATCACTCCAGAAGCACGCTGACCACCTTGCCCACAAGGCCCCACACCCCAGCCCTGCTCATGGGCAGCAGTGGTGGTGGTCGGGTGAGCAGCCCGCGGGGAGGCGCTGGCGACGGCAGCTCCATTTCCCTGTGCAGGGAAAGCCGTGGAGAGGCATTCCTCACAGGGGGCCACTTGCCTGATGGCTCTCATCGCATGGCAGGATGGCACGCCTGCTTCCAATTGGGCCCACGGACAGCTGCCCGCCTGGGCCTGGAAACGAGGAGGCCTGCTCCAGCACCGTGTCTGCCGTTTCCTTTCTCCCCTGAAATGCTTCATGGGCACCAAAGACGGAGGGGGGATGCGGGCAGGCAGGGAGGAGAGGAGAGGAGAGGCTTAATTCAAAAGGGATGCTGGCAAATGTTGTGTGAAATGAAGCATTTTCCTTTCAGCGGCACCATGGTGGGCGCATCCTGTGCCGGGCAGCATGGAGGGAAGGGCCCAGCTCAGCAGCTGAGCGGCTCCTGGGCTGCCACGGACGTGTCCTCAGGTGTCACCTGGCTCCCTGCGCTCTGTGGAATCTGCTCCTTTCGGAAAAGAGGTGGGATGGCGCCCTCGCCTCGATGCAGCGCGCACCAGAGGCACGGATGGGCAGCCTGGCGCATTGCCAGTTTGACTTCAGCCTTCCCGACAGATACTGGGCTATATCTGAAATCCCCTCCGATTTTCCCTGTCAAAATTATGCACTTTGACTTGGCAAGAGTTTGGTTGAAGAAAGTAGCACAAATTCATCAACTTGTTATGATCCCAAGAGAGAACATTCACAGACAAGGAGCGCTTAGCCCGAAGAGATTTAAAATGAAACACACACACACGGGTGGGGGGGGAGGAATGGGGATTGCGCTCTCTCTTGCTCGCTCACTCGCGCTCTCGCTCTCACTCTCTCTGGGTTTAGTTGCCAAGAACAGCCAGCAGGAATTAACGCTTCATGTTGCTTTGGCCATCAGAGGGCTCCCATATTGTCCAGCCAGACTACAGAAAGCTCCTAAGTAATCCTTGCAGACTTTTGAGACGTGCTACAGATTTCTAATAATAGCTGTCCCCAAAGGTACACAAAGGCTCTATAGTATATTCAAGGGAAAATGTTTACTAAGTTGCCCTTAACAGAAAATTTTGTGCCCCCTCTTTTCTAGTGTGCACCCACACACATACGCATGCAAAGACACATGCATGTGCTGATACACACCCAACTTAGTGCATTTGGTACCTTTCAGAGAAAGATAGGAGAATGTTGCACTGAAAATGTTTGACATACAGTTCGCAACATAAGTTCCACCCTGCTTTGAATTCTCCGACCCATAACGTATCCTTCTTGAATTCTCACAAACAGCTTGAAGTGGGGTGCAGTGGGGACCCCAGCAGAGAGAGAGAGACTCAGCAGAGTGAAGGGGCCTTGCCAGAGGGGTCACCGAGTGGTCGTGCCCCCCCCCCTTTCAGGGCTTGGCCACAGCCGTCCTGCACGCGCCACCAGGAGTCTGGCAGAGCTGGGCACTTTTCTGCTGCAGACACGCTCTGTCCATCTCGGGCGGAATAAAATCTTCAAATTAAGCCCTTCGAAGGGGCCTGGCTCCCACCAACCTGGATCCAGCACTAAACACAGCTTGCATGAGAGGAGAACACTGAGGAAGCTTACCCTCCGTTTGAAGAAGTCAGTCGTAGACGCAGACAGGTCTCATTGCATGCAGCAGCGGGAACCACACTAAAAATATACTCTCAATAATTTACCGATGAATTAATAATTCAATAGCGTTTATTAACAAGCGCATGCTGGCGCAGACGCCGCATGTCTGCTTCAGATTGGGAGTCAGAGGAGAGAGTGTTTATGAGCATGTCTTTCCAAATCATTCTGGTTTTATTGATCCTGCAAGGTTTGGCAAATTATCTTAAGTAGCTGCTCTCCCTGCTGTCACACGCATCCTGATACTGCCCCAGGTGTGCTTCAGAGGGGCAGAGGAGTCCTGGGTCCACATCTGCAGGTGGCACGGGACCTGCTGGCTCTGCTGGGCCTCCTGAGTTCATGCAATGTTGCCAAGAAGATGCTTCGAGAAAGACATAGCTTTCTCCGTGTGGTTGGACGCCTGACTTTGGACCTTCAGACGCTTGCTGCCATTCTTCTCTTGCAGACCTTCTAGCAAGAAAGAAAGAGCTCAGGTCCTTTTCCACAGTCTTGGACGAGGGAAAATTAAGCGCCCATTATTAGCTCTGCCCAAGATGTGCATGTCCCATACCTTTTGGGATGTTGATTTCTTGCTGATTGCATGTTGTTTCAATGCATTCAATAAAAATGTGCAGATCATGGGATCCCCACTGGCTAGTTCCATGCCTTGTGTTGCCAACTGAAGGTGTGTAATGATGGAAATTATTGTGAGACTTTTCCTCTCTCAAGCTGTTCATTAAATCTCCATGAAAACTGTGAGGAAGTGTCCAAAGTCAGGATCGCATGGCTTCTTTCTGAAAACTCAAATTCTGCATAACTGTCAGAATAATGAGTAATTGTGAAGCAAGTTCTCACATCTGCAATGTGGGATACCCTACCCAGGGCCATGTGGACCTCCTGCACGTTCAGTAGTTGACACACAGCCCACAGGAGAAAGTGGGGCATGACGGACCCCATTGCAAGGATCGCCTTTGGGGCATGTGGCTGGTTAATATGGCCACGTGGAAAGAGCCCCTGTGGCCCGAGAAGGCTTGCTCCTACATGGTGGCCAGACACCCAGGGAGCATGAGGAAAGCGGGGCTGAGCAATGGCAACAACTCGCATCACCCACTTTCTCACACCCTGTGGCTTTGCAACACCCGCACAGCACTGCAGGTCAGAAAGTGCACTAATTGGTTGGGCCACTGGGCCCCTCAAAGACTCATTTGCCTGTCCATGGGACTCCTCTAATTTCAGTTTCCAAAACAGAAATGTATCTCAGTTCCTTGCATGGCTAATTTGAAAAGCAGATGTGTTATTTTGTCCAAATGGCAGTGATGTATTCTGCGTCTCTGAGCCAGTTACAACCCATGGAGTGACTCACATCTTGGCAAAGGAAGAAAGGGCTCTGAAGTCAGTTGGAACAGGTGTGGTCTTATTATGGGACCTGTGAGCCTGTCGCTCAGGGTGCTTCCTCACCCAGAGCCCCTGGTGCTAAAATTCAAAAGGCCTCCTTAGCCATTCTGTCTTCTCTTCCTTAACAACTTTTTTCTGGTAAGAAAAATGGCAGAAGAAGCAAAATGTCAAAGACAACATTGTCCGGATCCCCTGCAAAATTCTACAAAGGAGGCAGCACCATTGTACAAAAAACCCTTGTCTGGAGGCTTCTTAGATCTGCAGCTTAATTCATGTAGTGCTGGGCAAGACACTAAATCTCTCTCTGGACTCAGCCATCTCACTGTGTGACAGGATGCTTCCCCATCCAATCGTGTGGTCTGGAAAAGCAACTCAGTGAAGACTAAGTGTTCAAACAAACATTTGAATATCACTTGTAAACGAGGCTGAGAACAATCGAGCAGTTAGTGCACCAAAGAAATGTGATCCAATGGTTAAGACGTGCGACTGAAACAAAGCGGCCACACTGAATTCGCCACATTCATGAGTCGCCCTCATGAAGACGGGCCTTCGGCATCCACATCATTGTATGCCACCTTTTCACACACGGTGCCCCAAGAGAGTCACAATAGAGAAAGCTACAATGGTTTCATAGCAGTATGTGATGGAACATCAGTATCAAAACCATTAATCGCTAATTCCATAATCAGTCCAAAAAAACCCAGTTGAATAGGTCTTGACATTTCTAATCCAACTAGCAGTGGACTGTGGTCCCGCTAGGAGTTTCAGAAGGACTCACAAGAAAGACTCACTGGCCAGGTGACAAAGCAGGTAGCAAGACACTCTCCTTTGGGGGTGGTGAATTGCAGACCTTTGAACATTTTCAGACTTCAGCACCTTTGGAAAGGTGTTCTTTGATTCAGTGGCTTGCTTGCTTGCTTGATTACTTTTACATCACAACACATGGCGTGGATTAATTCAGCAATCAGTTTTCATCCAAACTGCTGCGGAAAGAGCTTGTGTGCCCTTTACTTCACAGCTAGGCATCTGTTTCTCTTGTGTGGCTTAAGGAAATTGTCCTTTTTCACCATTCCTTTCGATGTAGCTTGCTTGGTGGGTAACAAGGAGCCCAGAGCTGGAAAGGCAGCAGCCGTGCAAGTTGCCACAGGGGCCGCGAAAGTCCGCCGGAGGTGGTCCAAGGGAAAAAGCTGCTTCCTGTCCGAACGCTCTGGGAGGCTTCCCTTCATTTCAGGGCAGCGTCTGCAGGAGAAAGTTTCTGGCAACTGTGCCCCTGGCTCATGAACATGGCACAGGAGAGCGCCGGCTGCCCTTTGCTCGCTTGCGGTCCCTGCAGTTCTGTTCCACCAGTCGGCCTCCTGCGGGGAAGGTGCCCCAGGAGAGGAGCGCAGGTGAGAGGGAGATGCTCCGCCCCACTCACCCTCGGCCTGGCGGGGCAAGTTCTCCGGGGCATGGAGACTTCCCTTGCCCAGCAACTAGGGATGAAGAGTCCGCCATTCCCTGAAACTGGCAATGCCGCTGCTGAGGCTAGAATGGAAAAGAGAGACACTGGAATGAATTTGTCAAACAAAGAAAATGTGCTTGCTTATGATTAAACTATGGTGAGTGTGGTGGTCACTTCAATTAGTCTTTTTAGTAATGATGAATTGGTGGTGGAGCACAGAAAAAGGGGTCCCTCGTCTTAAGCAGCAGAAAGCAATTTATCGTAATTTATCACCAGCTCAGCATTTCTGCTCATGTCTCACCAGTTGTTTCTCTGGAGGACTTTTTCCTCGCTTCCTCCGGGTGTGCCATCTTCCCCAGAAGCATCTCTGGTCATGAATGTCTTCATGTAGCCATGAATCTTCTGCAAGGATTGAATTAGTGTCACCACAAAAGGATCCCTGCTTTTGTGCGCATTTCTATAAATGACTGTGGAATCGTGCAGTAAATGATCCTGAAAATGCAGGACAAATAGTGGCCATGGAGGGGAAGGGCGGCAGCAGGCCCCCTGGATTCCAGGTTGTCAGACAACGCATGCAAATAATTCAATTTGTGAATGTAGAAAGGGGGGAACAAAAAATCCTCCAGCCTTTTGCATCAACCCAATAAATAATCACGGGAAAGCCAGAGCCAGGGAGTGTGACAAGGAGGCCTGCCTTCTCCCATTTAGAAGAGGATTCATCCGAAGCATCCGCCAAGAACTATTTGGAGGAATCAAGGTTGGAATTTCAGTTTTAATTTCTTCGTTCCCCCTGGAACTAGCCTCCGCCACGCTGCTCCTGGTTCCCTAAGGCCAAACTGCCTGGTGTGCTAAATGTGTGATTGCACCAAATGCTTGTGTTTTCAAACAGCAGGCACGGCCTGTGTGTGTGTGCGTGTGTTAGAACTCGGAACGCAGCATGTGGGAAGAGGTATGCTTACCCTCCCTTCCCCAGTTCCAATGAATATAAAACCAGCTCCTGATGATACAACACCTATGTTTATCGCCAAGGAGTTCAGTACCCCACACACACACACACACTTTTTCTCAAACTTCTTCTTGCAAAGTCTTTGCAATTCATCACAGAGGCACAGGCGCTGAGTATTTTTAGAATGAGCTGCTTTATCTGTGGTGGGGAGCTGCTTTGATCCACAGGAAAATCTAATAGGGGAAACCAAAATAGCTTGGGTATTGATCACAGGGTTCTGTGTTGCAGCCACATCAGCAAACTCAGCGCTCGAGTCCTCTGGAATCTCTCCCACAGCATTCCTGGTTTTAGAAGAGACTTGCCATAAGTGACACAACCAGGCCGCAGGTGAGCGTGAGGGGCGTGGTGCAGGTTCCGGCTGCCAGGCCTGGCCCTACCTGGTAGGTAAACTCCGCATCGTGCCGCAAGCAAGGGGTGCGGCTTGGGTGCTGCTTGCCGACATGGCCCGCTGGAGCTCCGCCATCTGCCCCGCAGATCACCTGTACGCCTTTTAGACAAATGCCTGCAGACGGGACTCGCTTGTGGGAGAATCGGGTGGTCCCAGCCAACCCCTGGCCTGGCGGAGGCGGCCATGACGTCTGTGTGTCCACAAGCAATTCACAGTTTTGCTTGCCCTGAAAAGCAGAGCCACTAGGAGCTGGCAGTGTGCTTGCAACCGCCTCCCTTCAAGGATTCGATGCTTAAACACAAACATACGCGGGAGAGAGCTAAATGGGCAGATTCCTCTGGACCCTGACCCTGACCCACCGATGGGGGACTCTGGGCAGTGCTGCACACAGGGAAGCCCTGAGGACTGAAGTGGGGGTGCTTGGGATCCAGGGGCTCGAGCCGCCCCAGGGCCATCCACTCCCCCTGGCCCTCATTCAGTGAGCACAAAGGCATGAGGGGGCACCTGAGCCAAAAAGTCTCCGCTCTGCCACAGCCTTCCCAGCCACGCAGGGGCTCCTAGGGGAGCTCAGGGAACCATGTGGGACCAGTCCCAAAAGGCCTCCGGGCTATTTGTGTGCTGTGTGCCACTTTCAGCCCCCGTGTGTTTTGCTGAGTGCCTGAATAGGCCCCCGTGACCCCAGATCTGAGTAACGGTCAGCATCCTTCACACTGCTTTCGGCTTCCAGGAGCTTGCAAGTGCCGGGTGCGTGTTTTGCAAGAAGCTGTGCTGAGCGGAAGCTTCTTAATAAATGAGCATCTGGCAGCCAAACAAACAAACCCTTCAGTGGCCGCATCTTGCCCTGTCCCACGCCTCTGTGGTATAATATTTTGTGATGTACGGGGCGGCCCCACTGGCCGGCCTCTCTGGGCAGCCACCCTCGGCGTCCCTGCACAGAAAGGAAAAGGCCTTGCACCTGAGCCCACAGCAAGGGGTTAAGTCTGCCCGAGCCTGGAGATGCGCCAAGGCTGCTTTGCCAGGTAGTTTGATGTAAAGGCCAAGCTTACTGAGGATTAATTGGGCTGTCACGCAAATTCTATAATTAACAGCAGAGCTGTTGTGACCATGAGTAAAAACCTGCTCGGGCCTCTGCTGGGGCGCAGTGGTGTGTGAGCGCCAGGCCTTCTCCAACAGCTCGCCCTCCTGGCAGGGGGGGCCCACGAGAGGGTCTGGCGTGCGGCCAGGGCTGAGCAGCCAAGGGCCACGGGTGCCCAGGTGCTGCGCCTCCACTGCACCGGCCTTCCAGGGGGCCAGTCCATGCCCTCGGTGGGCATCATGAAGTGCGGCACGAGATGCAAGAAGAGATCCAGGCAGTGAGCTTCTAAAAAATGGTGGTATGAGCCCAGTTCTCACGGGCCCTGGAAGACAGACCCCCTTCCGTGCAGGGACTTCGCCAGACCTGGGCGAAGAGCGAGGAGAGGGACGCCCTGGTACGACTCCGGGTGGGTGTGGCGTGCAAGGGTGCCTGTGGAGCAGCGGCTGCTGCTTCAGGTATGGGGTCTGGCGGAACGTCCTCCTGTGCTTAACAGCCACGTCTGTTGCACAGCAGCGGCGCTCCACACACATCCCTGTGCAGAATCAGTTAAATCTTCCAGCCAACGCCTCTGGGATTTCCACCACAGCAGGCTCCAGATTCCCAGGCTACATACATGCCGCTGCAAGCTGGCTGTGCGTGGTAGACACCCGGCCTGTGCAGCGTGCCAGTTCTGCCAAGGAGCAGCTTTTCACCTGCCACACAGGGGGACGCAGGAAGCTGCAGGAGGCGGGAAGACGAGAGGGAGGGACGCACAGGGCCCAGGAGAGGCAGTCCATGCCAGTCGACGCTCCCAAATATTTTCCGGTGACAAGCCGGAGCGTGGCCACGCGAGCTGCAGCACAGCTGCTCTCCAGGGGACCTGGGGAGGCTCCCACGCCCAGGTCCGCAGCCAGCAGCAGTGCTGCCCTCAACTGTGGGCAACCCCAGGGCCAGCTTGGCTGGACTGGTGCAACGGGGCACGATAATGTGCAGGTTTGCAGGTACTGCCGAGCTGCACAAAGCTCAGCGTTTTGCTTCTAGCAGCTTTCAAGAAACCTGATTTGGATGCTGAATGTGTGACCTCAGAGGGGTAAACAGAGCTCCATGGTGGAGCCCCGAGCCTACAGCCTCGTGGAGCCTCGGTGGGGCCGCAGCCCTGCCAGCCCCCCCTTCCCACTCTAGTGCAATTAGCAGTCGACATTCTGCCTGATTAACCTGCTAGCAAATGGCGGGTTTATTGAGGAGGGGGAGCAGCAGGAGGGGGGGCATTCTCAGATTGGTTGCCATGGTCGAGGTGGTGCTGCCATTCACAAATGTGGAGGCTGAACAGCCGCAGGTGAAACAAATACCCTTCATTGTCCTTCCGATCCTTTTCGCATGCAAATGTCCCTCGTGATCAAGATGAAAGGCAGAGAGGAGCTGAAACAAAAGCAGGATTGCCCCCGAAAGGAGCGCTGCTGAAGGTTCTCCAGACAGTGTCAGCTGGGAAGGATCCCTAATGAGCGCCACACAGGGAATTAATTGCACCATTAGTGGAAGAATGCATTTGTAATCCCACTTGTGAGATATAGATATAAATATTCCTCCTATTATTATTTTTAACAAGTGGAAAGATACGCAATTCAGCCTCTACCTTCTTTTTCAGGCTGAGATGCTGGGGAAAGCGCACAACCTTACCTGAGGCACAATCCCTGATGAATATTCAGGCCCTTCTCCTCAGGTCCATCCTGCTTTCTCCTCGGTCCTCTCCTAAGCAGGTCACCTTGTGGAACATTATGGGGGGGGGGGCTGGCGAGGGAGGAGAAGGGAGCAGCCCAGCTCTCCCAGTCAAAGCCCAGAAAGGGGGCAAGCCAGTGCCATGTTCAGCTCAGAGACAGGACTGGACTGGCCGTTCATCTCGTTTCTCTGCTTCCGTCTTCAGCTTTTATTTGTTTGACTGATCTGATTTGTTTGGAAGCCACCACTAACATCGCACTCTCTGGGCAACCTTGCAATAAAATATCCAGGGTTGAGCCAACCATCAAATGTTGCTACTTCAAAGGCAGACGCCTGCAAGTTGGAAATCCTGGGCACAGCCTGACCAAGGCCCTGCACAGGCTTGGGCCAGCTCTGCCCGAGTCTGCAGTACCGACCGTTCTGGGTGCCGGCCGGGCAGTCGGCCCTGCCAGCCCCAGTGCCCCTTCCCTCTGGAGGGAGATGTGCTGGGGATGTCCAAAGCCAGTGGACACAGTCGGAGCCTCCTTGATGGCCCAGAGCGCTTGCTGGTGCCCATTATCCACAGTGAGAGCCAGTGTGGCGTAGTGGTGAAGAGCACGGGACTGGGACTCAGACGATCTGGGTCCGAGTTCCCGCTCAGCCATGGAGCCAACTGGGTGACTTTGGGCCAGTCACAGACTCTCAGCCCAACCTACCTCACAGGGTTGTTGTTGTGGGGATAAGATGGAGGAGGAGAATGGTGTAAGCTGCCTTGAGCCCTTTGTAGGAAAAAGGCAGGATATAAATCACAATATAAATAAATAAATAAATAAATAAATAAATAAATAAATAAATTCTAATTCTGAATTCAGTATCTGCCGCCAGGAGATGCGAACATTGCAAAACGCCAGATTCTTCGCGGGCTCTGCAAGAGCTCCAGAGTGCTGAAGAATGGGAACCGCCCCCAGTGAGCGGGTCGCGAAATCTGGCAGGAGTGTTCCCGGTCTTGAGAAAGAGGACTGCGCACAGCTGCTTGCCTGTGTCCCCAGATGCAGTTTCACATGTTGGGCTGCTGCCCTCCTTGCAGCCAGCGAGGCTGTGGAACTGCAGCCACTCCACGCTTCTCAACGCTCTGCGAAGCTGCTGGGCTCCGGAGGAAGGGGCAGACCTGGTGCTGGCCAGTCACGCAAGCGAGCAGAACTTCAGGAAGGCTTTCGGGGAGGCTGCAGAGCCTCAGGAGAACCTCCGTCGTGTCGCACGGCTCCAAACCTCCAAACCAGCTTTTTGGCAGGAATGGGGGACTGCTTGGGAGCCTGCAGAACAGGGGAAGTCACCTCTCAGCCACTCAAAAATTAAACCATGTGAAAATGGCACGCCTTTTAATACAGCAAACTTGTTTTTTTGCAAATCTCTTGTTTGACACCACTTTTCTTGAAACTCAAGCCTAATAAGGCTAATTGAATGCATGGATGTTTACTTCTGAGTAAACATGTTTAGGATCAGGCTGTCAAACAGCATCTTGTATAATTGGGGATTCTGTAAACAGTGCCAATTGGAAGGATATGACTTTTGCAACCCCTCTGAGTCTGGAGCGTTTGCTTAGGAATCCCAACCTCCAAATGCCTCACAGAACTGCCCGCCCCCCACCGCCCCTCCTTGAGTCCTTCTGCCCATGAACCAGCCAAGATTTCACATGTGAAGTGCGGCCAGAGCACAGCCTTCCTGCACATCTAACGAGATTTGCATTCTGGGCTAATGATGTGCCAACTGCTTTTACAGCCAATCCAGGCGGAGGCTCTCAGGAGGCAGGCTGGTCCTCGTGGTTCGGCTCGGCACGTTGCGTTCTGGAGCTGCTGCTTGCTTGGCCATAAATACGTTTTTAATGTTTCATTTGCATCTCACTCACATCCAATAAGTGCTTTGGGAAATCTAAAGTGCATCTTAAAAATTGAGTTACAATAATTATTGTATATTAGATTCCATCACTGGAGTATTAAAAACATATTTTTGTGCAGAAATCATTGGAAAGCACAATCTGGGGTTGTGCTGTGTGTGTTGCTCAGGCGGGCAAAGGACACGGCCAGCGTCTGGTTGCAGTCGGGCCAACAGTCGGCATCCCTCTGGCGCTCCATGGCAAAAGGAGCCGCCCTGCAGGGTCCATCGTGGCCGAGGCCCCGGAACTGGAGCCCAGACAGCCCAAAGCCTGCGCCAGGGAAAAGGCAGGTTGTGTAACTTGGCTTTTGCAAATCTTTTATCATCTATTAGGAAGCACAGAGAGGAAAGAAGCACCACACTGAAAAACATAATATGCTGCTTTGTAGAAAAACTGTGCATCACACGGCTGCACCTCTTTGGCGCTCCAGCGCACAGCCTGCCGTGCAGAACCACCTGCTGCATCTTCCCCTCCCTGTAAGCAGCTCAAGGGAGCATGAGGCCTTTGCCTGACTCCAGCTGGCCGGGTTTCTCTCCACCCAGGCTTAAGTGGCTTAGGATGCTCTGCTGCGACCCCTGGTCTGGTAGAGGGACCCCCCACCACTTGCTGTGACGTCCTGGAGCCCCGGGACTGAGCAGAATTTCATGCCACTGGTTGCCACTGAGGCCAATGGGGAGAGATCTGAGCATGGCACCCCAGCACCGCAGGTCAGGTGGCAGCCGCTGCCCCGTCAGGCCCCCCTCCCAGCTCATCCGTTCGCTCCTCCGGGAGAAGGGGTGCTCTGGCGCCATTCCTCTTGGGGTCAGAGGTGACATGCAGCGCACCCCCCGCCCCAGCCCCATCTCCCTGGTCCCAGTCAGCATTTGACTCTGACCATCTCTTTTAATTTCAGTTTTAAGTTCAGTTTTAATTTTCAGTTTGTGCTTGATAAAATCAGTCTCTGAGCTCCCGCCATTCTCCCGCCCATGATGATCTTGAGAGAGCCAAAGAAAGCAGAGTGGAAGAGAAAGCAGATGGGCTCTTGGCCTGAGATGTGGCGTGTGTGCAGCTGGCCAGCTCGGCCTTCCAGCAGATCCGCTCCTCCAGCCCATCCCCTTCAGGCTCAGAAACTGCACGCACAAATGGAGGGCACCTGAGAATTTGTGTATGACTGTCTCTTGGAAGAAGCATCACTTGGAAACAAGCCTGTGCCTGCGTGTGTGCAGGATGAATCCCGCTGCCATCCCGGTCCGCTCAGCCATCGGACACCGAGAGAGCCTTCGGCCTTCAAGGCCCAAGCAATGTAAAAGGAGAGCTTTCTCCTTCTCTTCTCAAGGGCGGCACTGTTTATAGCCAGGAAATAATGGTTGAAATATGACTTCCATCGCTCCCATGGAAGTGCTAGGTCCCAGGTAGAATGGCGCGGTGGAATCGATGCCACGGCAGGCGTTTTCTGGAGAGGCGTGCGCTCAGATTGTCGCGGTAATGAAAATCGGATCAGCGATGCAAAGGGGGCGCTCTGCTTCCCCCTCTGAGGTGGCGATGGCCACCACCACTCCAGGCAAAAATGAGAATACAGCTGGTGGGATCCAAGATCTTGTTGCTCAATTGTCTTCTATTCCTTCTCAGTAAGGAGCACCTGGAAACTAGTCTTGAAGGCAAACGGAGCTTCACTATATTTCTAAACTTCTTTACCAAGTGTCCCCTTCCACCCATTTCCCCTTTCCCTTCTGTTTCTCCACTGCTCGTCTTCAGGGCCTTCCGGGGACAAACTATTTTTCAGCTCAAAACAGGGGCATTCGGATATGTCACTGGGTGTGCATTTTGTAGTGTATACACTCCCTTTGTCGGCTGTCAGAATCTACTCACATTGAGGCACCTAAAAGTAAGCACAGAAGGGGAAGGTAGGCGCTCTCTGTGCCCCACATCCTGTACCCCCGATTTCCCCAGTGGCTCAGTGGTACACATGTGATGCACACTGCTGTCAAGAGTGTGCCTGCAGGGCCTCAGTGCACTAGCGCTCCTGGCAAGCCATTCCGTTTCCTTGACAAACAGTTGGCAGATTGTTATGACTATTACATTGCAGTTGCACTGAAGCAACACACAACTCAATTGACACACGGGAGCAATAAGGAATGCTGAGAAAACATATTACCTTGGGAAGGGACGGGATGGGACAGGATGGGAATGTGTTATGTGGGGCTTGTTCAGAATTGTGTCCTTTGGGCAAGCCGATAGTTCAGGAGTTCAGCTTCATCCACACAAAATATTGGTACGCTGGATGTGCGGAGTTACTGAAGTAAAAAACCTACGTTCCCCTATGAAGCATTGAAAAACTGCGGTGGGAGGGGAAAATGGGCATCACGCACACTCCTCCTCAGGAGAAACACGCAAGGAGTGGCAAGGAAGGCAAATTGTTTCCAGGGGAAAATCAAGAGCAAATAGTTCTTGTCCACAATTTAGAAATTCTAGTCCCCTGAGAACGGCAGCCTCAAGAAACTTCATCTGTACACTGAAATTTGCCTTTTGGAAACAAAACAAAACAAAACAAAACAAAACAAAACAAAACAAGAAAATCTCAGTTGACATACCCTTCAGCAGGCTTGACTGAAAGCCCTGACCTTGCCCATGGCTGCCTGCCCCATGTATTTAGTGGAGTGGTGAAAATCTGAATTCTGGTCTCACAGTCAAAGACAACACTCTCGCTCCTATATCCTTATCTTGAACAAACTACTTTCTCCTTCTTCTAATTTTTAAAAAGTTGTCCATTTTTTGTGCCCCACTGGTCTGGAGAGGATTGGGGAGCTCCTATTGTCCCGACCGGTGAAGTTGCAGGATTACAACTGCCGCCAAACGCTTGGGCCCAAGCTCTTTGTCTGGAATTACTGGAGCTCTTTACATCTCATTTTGCTGAGCTTTAAACAGCAACTGCTCCTTGTTCTTTGTCCTTATTTTTCTTCTGACAAAAACACCAACCCATTTTTAGTTTTGTTTTTTAAGGGGAAGTGTGGAAAAGAATGACTTTTAAACATTAATATGTAGAATTGTACATACAGATGCCTAACAAAATAGGAGCATGTGCACAGAAAAAAAATTGTGAGAAAGAGGAGAAAAACACTTGGTGATTTGAGCCTTTTCCCACATATTTTATGGAAAAATTCTTTCTTCTTCCTGCCCCAGTCACCCCTAATCTACAGTGTATTCTGCAACTTTTGGCATTGCTATGCTAAGATACTGTAGCATTTTAAGGCGCTTTTATTTCATTTTCCATGGGAACCTCTTTTCCTTTTGTCTGGTTTATTCCTCCCTTCTCGCTTCTGATGATTTTATTCAAATGCAACAGCAGGAGAAGTGGCTGAACAAAAGCCCCTTTTCAGTTTTTTAATGTGTCTTGTAAACTTTGTACTCTGAGGCATGTAGTTGTGTTAAATGGACTAATTTTTCCAGCTGTTCGTGTGTGTGTGTTGCAAGGAAGGAGGCAGGGATGGGAAGTGCATTTATAAATACAGTCCACAGAAATGTAATCACAATAAATGCAAATTTTAGCACAGCATTCTAACGGCAAACAACATGTTTAAGTGGATTTCACAAGATGAAGCAATATGCAGGATGGCACAGGAACAAATGGTCCAGAGAAAGAAATCTGCTCCGGAAGAAAGTTCACCTCTCAGGTGCCGATCGCCAAGAGACTTTGGTGGCACGTCCCACAGCACCGGTGCTTTGTGTGCTTCCAGATGGACAGCTCCCGGTGCTGCAGGCGGCAAGCAGACTCGCACTCGAGTTTTCACACTGCTGGGAATGTGGCGTTGTTGGTGCCTGTGCATCCCACTGTGCCGCACCCCCAAGAGTACCCTCGGCACTGGCTCCCCTTTTAAAGGGAATGGCTCTGACATGAATAGCAATTTGCCAGCCAGCTAAATCCATGCCTGTTCAGCCAGCTTGATAGAACTCTCTCTCTCTCTCTCTCTCTCTCTCTCTCTCTCTCTCTCTCTCTC